>LPNX010238842.1:22382-156550 GCA_001517045.1 Pseudotsuga menziesii | reverse complement strand
CACTTTCAGTTTCATTTACTTTCTGTTCTGTAATTGCTCATGTGGTGAATGCTTAACATTTGTTTAAAGTGCTTCAAGTAAATCAAACTTAAAGTTTTTTTCCCTTTATCTACTGTGGGTTAATAATTTCCATTTAGAGTTTTTTTCTGCTTTCTTTGGTTCATAACTTGTAAATCTTGTTCATTGGTTTTTATTGATAAATTTAGATCAATTGTATATTACTTAATATCTTGATTCACTTTGCTCATTCATTTTGTTGAACAACACCTAAGCTGTAGTTTAATTTTAACTTGAATTTCAAATTCATTTTTGTAAGTTTATAAAGCTGTAATCCACCTTTAGACTCCATTTGTAATAGGCACTGGTCTTTATTTGTCTCAAGGACTGCTTGTCATTAAAGGAATTTTGTGCACTTGCATGCTGCTTGTCATTCCTTAGATACTCTAAAGTCTTAGCCTTAATTCTTAATAAAAGATCCCTTTAATTAATCTTCAATTAATTAATAAACCTGGAACATAGTCTTTCCGTAGGGACTACCCCCCTTGGCTCTGTTGGGATCTTGCCTAAACGGAGGAGCTGTAGACTGTGGTGACAGTGGTCCCCAGCTCTCGCTTGCCCCCAAGGACACACATAGCAGGTTGTGACTTTCCTGCGTCTTAAAGTGTGTATTAGGCGGCAACAGGCCTTAACCATGTTCTTCTTATGGATAGCCTTAGCCTCATCTCCCTCTGCTTCTGGAATTTCCTTACTGATATAAGGATCCAAATCATTTTCTTCAACGATCAGGGAGATAATGTATTTCCATGCTCGGAAGTTATCAGCTCCCCCAAGCTTGTCCTCAAGCTGAGTATGATGAGTCATTTTGAAATGAGAACCTCAAATGGAAATAGCAGAGATTTATATCTTACCAATTTGAGGTGTCCATCCTTGTTCTGGTGACTTAGGGTTTATTAGAGAAACCCTAATTTTCCAAACTTGGAATTTTGGAATTCTGTCTCGATAGAAAGATGTGCCTCGTTGAGGTGAGTTGCTCAGTAAGGTCCTTTTCTGAACGTTGAGGTGGGAAGCCTCCGAAACTTGATGCCCTAGTTTCTTCCGGCACTAGTGTCTAGGTCAAAAATGAAACTTCTTCAAATTTGATTTTGCTTCCACCAAAAGATGCGCCCTCCTAGGGCGAGTTATCCTAGCCCTCTTTTATTGATGATCTGTGGAGAGAAGACCTTGAACTAGGAAGCCCTAGTTTCCGTTGCTGCACAATGCTTTCTTTTACAGAGGCTTTGATACCATGTTAGTTTTTCTAATCTTATTCAAATTGATTAAGATCTTTATTTGAAAGAATAACAAGCACAACAAGATGCATAAGATAGAGCAGATACATAAGACACAAAGATTTTTCTTGGGGAAACCATAAAGGAGAAAACCCCGCAAACTACCTCAGAATAGTTCCGTCACTAAGACAAATATCACAAGATGGAAAAACCCAAGAATAAGAAGTCTTCTACAACTATCTCTCTCTCCCCTCCTTGTTCTTCTCTCTCTCCTCATGCGAACTTGAGTGTGTGAGTGTGTATAAATGAGGGAGGGCGCCTCCCTATTTATACCCTTCAAGTGACTAACCTAATAACTTGACGGGGTTGACCTCTTACCCTAATAAGGTCGACTTCACTTAGGGAGTCTCAAAAATACATTTTATTATATTCAACTTGGGGACTGTTATCACATATATATTTGTAGCTGGGCTACCATGATGCAACATACAGATCTATCTCTTTATTCTATTCTGAGCTATTCATTCACATGGGGTTTTAACATGGATCATTATAGCCTCATCCATTTCAGAGCATTGTTCAGCAGAGTTTCCTTGCCAGGACTGAGATTCATTAGTCCATTGAGATGCTTTCAGTGATGACCTAGTTCATTTGAACAAAGTAGCAGATTAGATATGGTACACACAGTTACATAGGGGCTTTATCAGATGGAGACACGTATATATCGTGAGATCAAGTATATGTTTCCCTGGTTTGGTTTTTGCTCTGTGATGTATATTAAACACCTAGGCTTTGTCTTGTTAGGATGATCATGGTGACCTATGTTGATATGTATACTAATGCTTGAACTTGTGTTAAGACTGATCAAAGGACTTGATGTTGAAGACTGTTGCTCATGCTATGCTTTATACAAATGTTAAATCTTAGTGCTATGTTGGTTCCATGTGTCATTTGTCCCCGTCCATCCAGTTCATCCATGATTGATCCTCATCCCATGACTTTAGCTTGATCGAGACTTATGAGATTAAAGATCACTTTCCCCGCTATGACCCCTGTGCATGATGGATCCCATGTCTTCTGTGTCTCGGCTTTGAGTTATCCTGAAGAGTGTTAGCTAAAACTTGAAGCAATGTGTCTACCATCATTACATGCTTTATGTGCTATAAATTCTATCTGTTGAAATGCAAAGCCCTCAAATAAATGCAAACTGTGACTTTAGACACAAGTCAAAAAGGGCTATAAAGTGAAATTGTGAAAGGCCTAAAAAGTAGTGGATAGATAAATGCTAAATCTAAAGACTGTTGGCCACTACTAAAATGTAATAATTATTTCCTCATGAAGCCTGCGGGTTTTGATGTGAGATGGGGCAAGGGACCGCTCATTCATAGTGTCCCCTACGATCTCTTCATTACAGTTCTTGTGCACTTAACACAAGGGTCCTAGTAAAGATCCTCACAGAGCTTGTTTGTTAGCTGTATACATGTTGTTAGAGTTGAATGGGCTCTTTTCAGATCATCTCATCCATTTGTGAGACACCACCATCCCCTAATGTTTTTTAGTCATGTATATGTCACTGTGGTTGTGTGTAATTGTCATCACTTTGAGAGATCATATGGTCAAATTCAGCTATAAGTCATCTACCTTTTCTTTAGCCTTGTTTTCCATCCTCACCCAGCACTAGCACACTGTTTAAACTTTGTAAGCATGGCATGCACAAGAGACTTCCAGATGGTTCTAAGATCTTTCAAATGCACAGGTATATCTTACTTATTATTATTTTTGTCACCATGATTATGAATAACATGATTTAAGTTGGGTTTTGATATACACCATTGGAGCATTTCTTACCTTGGATGCATGCAGGATCATATTGGTACAGTATCTCACCTCTAGTTTGAGTACTTTGATCTAGTCAACCTAGTTGACCAAGTCAAACATGATTCCCAAGGTAGTGGCTCAAAAAACAACAATGCTTACATTTGCTCCAAACATGCCTAGGACCGATACGACGGTTTCAGTTTTGAGAGTTTGGCCCCGGATCTCATGATCAATGATTATTATCACTTTATTATTGGCCAAATGATTAAATTTTATTATAGATTGTAGACTTTTGGTTCTCCTAAAGCATTGCAGTGTTCTAGGGGGTATGAGTAGTCACTTATACTATTCTCCTATGTCTCCAGATCATCAGTACACTCAGTTTTCCCCAGTTCTCAACCTGGACAAAGTTATGATGATTTTATTCAGTTTTAGATGGGTCAAGGAAATTCATTGAAAAAATCGATTTGGCCTGTTGGGTCAAGAAAATGGCATGGAAACTTCTCAGATGACGTATTTTGGCTCCTCGGACAGTTCTTCAACAGTTTTCAGTCAGTATTTGATCCAGATTATTTTATTGTTGGTTGAGTTAGTGAGGACGTCCCCCAAGGGGCGCCCCTCAACTTGGCTAGATGATGTATTGTATGGTTATATGAATATCTTATATTATAAGGTTATAATGGGGCATAGGGTGAATTAAGCCCCTAGGGACCCCCTTTCATGTATTATCATATTAGATCTTATGTTATATCGTGTTTCCCACCATAGGAAGGTGTCCTTAGGCAAAAGTGCGCCCCCTTTGAAGTGGTCGACTTGATCTGTTGATTTTTGTATTTGTGATCTCCATCGTTGATGATGTCTTAATCTCAACCTTCGGATGATAGTTAGTTAAAATGTGGACGCACTCTCAAGCTATTTAAGAGAGGTGACCCCCCCATTGTAAACCATGAGCTCTGGCAACGAAATATTGAATAAAAAGATTTTTTCTGGGACTACACACTTGATTCTTGTTTGATGAATGAATGAGATAATGACTGACATTGTTATTCTTCTGCATTGAGATCAATCCGGCATAGCTTTTGTACCTTTTCTTGTACCCGTTTATTTGCAAGTTGAAGGTGGCAATTTTGAGAGAGGTGCATTGGTGGGGAGACTCACTCTGTTGCTGAAACTCGGTGTTGGTTATCAGGGAGTAGCAACTTCTTCATGATTTCTTTTCCTTGTATTTTATTGAGCTTGCAGATCCCATTTATTTGTCGTACTAATTGAGTTCTTTGGTGTGACAGGTACAAACGAGCGCTAGGGTCACTGACTGAAGCAACAATTCATCAAAATCTTGCTCGGAACTCTCATTTGATCGGAAAGACAACATTCTTCGTTATCCAAGAGGTCATCAACATGATTCAGGTATGTTTCTCAGGTAAGTTCTTTGCCCTTTGATTTTCTCATGCTTTGCCCATCACCAATTTTACTGAAAAAACCCTTGTTAGAAGTAGGAAAAATGATCGGATCAATTTGCACTAGGAATCTGCAAATTCGGCGATTTGGGTTTTGATGTCCATCTCGAAAAAGCCCCTCTCCCTTTTAGGCATCAGCATTGGACTCCATTTACCCATCTCCAGGCACTAATCCCTTAGTGAGGTAACGCCCCTTTTAGTCTGGCATCCACTTTCTTTGTGTATGTTTTTCCAGTTTTACTTGGATTTTCTCTGATTGTTGAATCCTTCATCCAAGTCGGTGTGTGGGAAGCTTTAATTCTTCAT
This sequence comes from Pseudotsuga menziesii, assembly GCA_001517045.1. Classification (NCBI taxonomy): domain Eukaryota; kingdom Viridiplantae; phylum Streptophyta; class Pinopsida; order Pinales; family Pinaceae; genus Pseudotsuga; species Pseudotsuga menziesii. The sequence goes on along the minus strand of LPNX010238842.1, from coordinate 151,701 downwards.
ATCAACCTCGACCTGGGAATTTCTCATTTATATGCTTAAATCCCCCCAGGGTCCCGAGTTTGATCATTTGAATCAGCACACTAAGCCTAGATTTGATCCCAATCTCCATAAGTCACTGTGTTATCTTACTTGAGTAACATTTCCAACATTTTAAACCACCCCTTAATTTGTGGCTTATCCCTCGATTCTAGGGTTTCAAGCACTCACCTTACGTATTCTCCGTTAGGAATTTGATCTGGTGATTTGCTTTAGGTTTGCCCTTTCAGGATAGGTCTGGGTCTCCTCCATTGTCACTTGGGATTCTCCAGTGGCATAAAGCGAAGGAAGTCGTAACTGCTGTGACAACCATCCATCTTTTGGGGGTTAGAGTTTTCGTAGGTCACGGATTTGGTTCCCCTTCCCCTCTGCCATCCTATACAAGATTACTCTACCGGGGCAACTACAAGATCCCTGATAACAGGGACCACTGCCTCGACTTACATCGGAGGGTTTACCTCAATGACCATAGACAATAATGGCATTCCGAAAGGAGGAAAACACATCTCCAATGGGGTTACAACAATATACAATAATAATATACATCAAAATACCTTCGGAAGTTAAAAATACAACAACACAGTGGAGGAAGAGTGATGCTAAGGAAAGAAGGATCTTGATAGATTCAGTAAAAGACCACTTGGTCCCACAAATCTCTCAGAAGAAGACGACCAGGAAGATGTTTGGAGTCTTGAAGAAGTTGTTTGAAAATAACAACATCAACCGAGCTCTTTCCTTGAGACAACAACTAACCGATATCAAGATGACAAGTTTAGATTCAGTTGCTTCCTACTTCATGAAGATCTCTAAGCTAAGAGATCAATTGAGCACCATTGGAGAATCGATTGAAGACAAAGAACTTGTCATGATGACTCTTAATGGTCTCCCTCCCTCTTTGGAACCATTCATTCAGAGTCTTAGTGGGTGATCCAAGTTGCTCAAATTTGATCGATTATGGGCAGATTGTACATAGGAAGAGACTAGACTTGCAACTAGAAGCAGATTGCATGGCACTCAACATGAAGAGAACCAAGCCCTTAAATCTCATGCCAAAAAGGCAAAAATGTAAGGGAAGAAAGTTTCATGACAAGAAAGACAAAGGTGGAAGATCAAGCCATATTCCTGAATAGAAGAAAAAGAAGGATCTTTCACACATTTAGTGCTTCAAATGTCAGAAATACAGTCACTATGACAGACAATGTCATGGTTCAAAGAAGAGAAAACATCGAGCTTCAACTGCTGATTTCGATGAAGACACTTCTCATAAGAAGTGAAGGAATGATGATTGTACAAAATTCTTTTTCATCTCCGCCCTCTGAGGTACTGTTCCTTCCACTAGTGACACTTGGTTGATAGATAGTGGTGCATCTAGACGTGTGATTGGTCATAAAGAGAATCTTCCAGACCTGATTGAGAAAGAATCTCATCTTCGAGTGGTACTTGGGGATGATGCTAGATATGCTGTGAAGGGATTTTGGGCTACATCCCTTCAGTTGGAGTCTAGTGATACTCTACATTTGAGTGATGTGTTGTATATACCTGGGATGAAAAGGAACCTTGTCTCTATATCAACCTTGGAGGGCAAAGATTACAAAGTTCCCTTCTTTGATGGGAAGGTTCTTGCATTGCACAAGAACTTTAGCATGGATTCAATTCGTGTGATTGGTGTTCGAGAGGAGAGCTTATATTGGTTGAGTACACAACCAGTTCAAGCACTGGTACATGATTCTACCACTTTGGGTGAGCTATGGCACAAGAGACTTTCTCTTCTACACTATAGAGCTCTTCCATCATTGAGGGCGATGGTGACAGGACTTCCAGTACTCCGTTTAGACCATGATGGTATTTGTAGAGGATGTGCACTTAGCAAGAATGCCAATGGATCTTTTTCGAGTAGTGATAGCAAGTCCAAGGAGATCTTGGATTTAGTTAATTTAGACTTGTGTGGACCCATGATAGTTGCTTCATTGGGTGGATACCACTATTATGTGACTTTATTGATGATTATTCTAGGAAGACTTGGATTTATTTCCTAAATTCCAAGGAATCTAAATAGGTGCTCTGCAGATTCAAGGAATTCAAGGCACAAGTTGAGAACCTGCTGGGAAAGAGAATCTAGGTCTTGAGATCCGATAATGGAGGAGAGTACACCTCCATAGAATTCAGTGATTTCTACAAGGAAGCAGGAATTAAGAGGGAGTACACTATTCCTTGCAACCCTTAGCAAAATGGGGTTGTAGAAAGGAAGAACAAATCTATTATAGAGGCAGCCAAAACGATGATTCATGATCAGGGTTTTCCCATGTTCTTATGGGATGAAGCTTCCAGTATGGCAGTATATGTGTAGAATAAGAGTCCTCATAAGATCTTGAGGAACATGACTCCTGAAGAGGCCTTCATAGGTGAGAAGCCAGAGGTTGGTCAGTTACGGATCTTTGGCTGTCCAATGTATATTCATGTGCCCAAAGAAAAGAGGACCAAGCTAGAACCTTCGGGTAGGAAGGGTACATTTGTGGGATATAGTGAGTCTTCAAAGGCTTGCGGGATTTCCACAGTTAAAGCATTTCAAGGGTAACTTTCCTTTATATTTGCCAGTACCTTTCTCAAGTTTTTTAATAAAAAGAGCTTCCTCATCATCTAGGTTCTCTGATTGCTTTTTGGATGAGGCTTTAAATGCTGCTTCTTTTCTTGAGGATTCATTTAGTCTCGTTCTCATCTCATATGCTGTGAGGATTCCATGTAGTTCATCTACTGTCACAAGATCAAGATCATCTCGTTTTTCTAGGGTGGATACTTTTGATTCATACTTCATTGGCAATGATCTTAGTACCTTTTCCTCCAAGACCTCTAATAGCATTGACAACCTAATCTACTCTTAGAAGGTAATCCCCAATATTTTCTTCTTTCGTTTTAAGGCTCTCAAACTGCCCTTTGTATGTCCAAAACTTGGATTCTTTGACTTTAGATGCCCCTTCATAGATAATTTTTATCTTATCCCATGCTTGTTTGGCAGTCTTGCATCGCACAACTTTTGTAAATACAAAGTTTGTCAATCCACTCAGGATTGCATTTAGGGCTTTGGCATTACCTTCATATTGGGCTAGTTCCACACTGTCTGTAGGTGCTTGGTCTTCTATTTTATACTCCTTTTTAGTTGCTGCCCAAACCTTCCATCCAAGGGACATCAGATGGCACTTCATTCTCACACTCCAGTATGCATAATTTTCAACTGTGAATAATGGAGGTTTGTTAGTGGCTAAACCTTCTTGTTGATCCATTAGTGGTTTTTAAATAGGATTTTCCTTCTAGTGGTTACGCTGTGGTGAAGGAACCTGCTCTGATACCAATTATTGGATTATCCCACAACACTGAGAGGGGGGGGGGGGGGAATCAATATTGTCTTTTTCTTTTAAAATAAAAACACAAAATGAATCAAACAGGTTAATACACAAATTTTATTGTGGAAACTAATGGTTGAGAAACTAATTTTATTGTGGATTTGCTCTTATCACCATCTCAACCATTAATTCGAAAGACGACAAGTGTCAAGTGGACCTATTTAAAGGTAAAAGAAGTCCCAAGTCAATATTTGGCCTAGAAGCTACAAGAAGACCAAATGGGACATCATTTGCACTCTAGAAGAGGAGTGCTAGGGTTTGGAAAGCTCTCTAAGGGGAATGCTAGGGTTCAAGAGGCCCTAAATCACCTAAAAAAATCCCTAAGGAGGTATGCCCTAGGTTGGAGGACACTTTCTACGGATTAAAATATTATTTTCACCTCTTTAAACCATATACGGATGAAACCCTAATTTGGGAGAGGAAAATAAATAGATGGAATTTTCATTTGCTAGGGGCATAGTTGGAACTGTGGGAGATCCCTCCAAGTTTAGTTGAATATCTTTTGGGAGGGAGAAGTCAAAGGGCATTTCAATATGAGGTTCTCCATCTTTCTTAGTTTTCTTGGGTTGATTTGATAGCTGGAAATTATTCGTGCAAATTTGCTGGTATAATCTTCAAAGGAGGGAAAGTTTGCTCCCATAAGAAGACGTTAGGGTTGAGGTGAACCCTCCCTTTGTCTTGCTGTAATCATTGTGTTCATTGAATGGTATGTGCTGCAATAATGTCTCGGTCTATTTGGAGGGCTTCCCTAGCTAGGATTGAAGGTTAATTGTGGCACACTTAGGCCCTCTCGATCTTGTGGTGAAATCACACTTGAAGTATGATATATTGTTGGTTCTTCATTCTAGAAAGAAAACTTCCTACTTTTGTTTACTTCATTTATGGTTTCATATGTGTTTTCCCTTTAATTATTCATGGTTTCCTGTTATTACTTGGTTGATTTTGTATTTGTTGTGAGGAGCATCTTTGGTAGGGTCCTCCTTTAATTTTATGCATATTGAACTAAATCCATGTGGTTAGTTTGAGTATGTTTATAACAACCTAACTACACCTCTTTCCATACTCTTTGAACCCTCTTAATTGTTGATCCTAACTCCATCACCCAATTGGATAGGCACTTGTCTCGACAATCCACCATCCCTTTATTTCTAAAAAATATCATAGATTATCTTTTATAAGGGTATCCCTGTTTGTACTAGAGGACGGTAGGCCTAAAGTGAGAGGAAGAGTTGCTATGGTAATAGTGGGAAACCTTCCTAAGTGAATATAGGGTTTCACTTCGTTCGGGGACTTAAATATCTTTGAGTGCCAATCTAGGAGGTAACAAGATCAAATACAAAACATAGATAGATATTTTAGAGAGTGAAATATTCAAATATTAGATAATGGACATGTTTATTCATACACATCAAAGGGAACAATCATATTGGGACTAACTAAGGTCGACTCAACATTATTAATAATTACATCTAAACTAGCCTATCTAGCCTTCAACATAATGAACTCATGTGCATTACATGTCCTCCCCCTTCAAAATGTTTTGCCCTCAAAGCATAATTTGGAGAACATGTTGAACATTGACAACTACGCTTCTCTACAAGATGTCTTTAGTTGGTGGATTCTTCCATCGTATTGAAGGTCTTTAGAGTGTTGCATTATTTTGACTTTTTTCTCTGGGCATTTGATTGAAAGTTTATCTTCCTCATTTGTTATGAAGAGGTTGTTTTGGCAATTGAAAGTTTAACATACAATGTATACATTTGCCTTTACCATTTGAATTTTATAATTTTCTTCTGTAGATTGGTTGCGTAGCCCCCCCAATAGCATTATCCACTCAACACCCAGGATTATGTCCATTCCATCTAGTGGCACTACACAGAACCCTGTTTGGAGTTGGGACTTTTGTAATTATAACAACACCTTGTGACATCTTCCCATCTTTTTAATTTTTTGGCCATCAACAACCACACTTTTTAGGTGTTTTATTGGGTGTACAAGGAGATTTAGCCTCCTTGCAACATTGATGTTTATGATATTGTAGGAACTTCTTGATTCCACGTGTACTATTACTTCATTGTCTTTCTTAACCCTTTGAGTTTAAATGTCTTGGGTTGCGAGCTTCCTATCATGGTTGTTAATGACATTCTTGGCAAACCATTTTCCTCATGCTCTTTTGACTTCATTGCTTGAAGTTGTTCTACGACACTTATAGTTGCTGGTGAGATCCGGGGCAAGTCTTCTTCAACATAATTCTCATTTTTGAAGGTTTCAGTCTTGATTGTCATCATTGGCAGATATATTCTACATATCATTTCTTCTTCTTCTGTTTCTAAATTGATACTGCCAATTGGTTTCTTTTTTGTCTAATCCAGGGCTTGATATTCTTGTTTTATCATTAAATATTTTGCATTGATAGCTTTCCTTGGTTTTGCATTGATAGGTATTCTTCAATTCTTTCTTCAAACCTGCACAACCAAGACAAAAAATAAATCTTTGTTGCTTGATCTAGCATTTGGATACTTAAGTAACTTCCTTCGCTGACATGGTTAGGGTGATATTGTGGTTTATATACTGTTCAAACTTTCAAATTACTTACATTCATAGCAAATCTATAGGTAATTTGAGAAAACCCTTATTTTTCTTCTACTAATGATGCTAGTATGACAGCTAACCCTTATTTTTGGTCTCCTCTAACATGGCCATCATAATATCTTGTGTCAAGGTACACATATATTTTGGATATACTTCACTAACAATAGACAAGAAAATGTGAATCGTCCCAAGGATTAGTTCCGCACATTTGAGGTCCAACATTATAATGCAAGATTGAGTTTTCACAATATTTGCTAAAATCATCATCCTTGTTCCAAATGAGGAACTAGTTATGTTATTCATCTTACAAAAAGTTGTAACAAGTAAATGAAAAATGTTTCTCAACACCTCATCATCATCATCATAAGGAACCTTTGATGCCATGATTCAAATGATTTCACTAAGACTTGTATGCACCATAAGTAATATCTTGCTCTCATGATGTCTTAAAAGTTAAGGCATTCAGTGATGGGTGCATTCCATCAAGCATCATTTGTGAAGGCAATTGAGACACCTTATGTAAGTAGCTTGCCAACTGCTCAAGGATCTTAAGAAGTGCATTCTTGACATGAGTAGGTTGTTGCAACATACTCTCTACCTCAAACACTTGTTGCTCTAGTTGTAATTGTTACCCTCCATTTTACATGGGTGTCCACTTGTGAATATATCACATGTCTCAGCAAAGGATTGCATCTTAATGGGAATTTTGATGGCGTAGTAGTGGTGTGGCAAAGATATAAGGTTGAGATATCAGACATGGGTCCTTATTCCTCAGTTTGATTCACTTCCACGGAGGGTCATTGATATGGCAGTCTGTTCTCAACAGATTTGGGATGCAGTTTTTGCTATTGATGGCAGATCTAGAAGGGAACCTGTTTGCTAAACCTTGTCTGTGACAAAGAAGCCATGTTGGACAAAGTTACTGTTACTAAGAAAAATGCTTTTCTTATCACCAGGTAGTGTTCTGTATGATGGTTAGCTGTAGCAATAGAATCCACCAAAGATTGGAGAGAAGATGTCTTTATACTATACAAAATTTTGCTGATATGTCAAATGCAGATCGATGATAAGCAACATGTCTATATACACAACTTACAGCCAGTTTGGAAAGAAAGTTATTCACAGCAGAATGTAAATGCAAATTTCTAAAGACCAAAATCTTTATGTTTGTATTCTTCTGAGTTGTAGCAGTGGTGGAGTTGTACTGCATCCTTGGCTCAGTCAGATGAGATGGATCGGGTGCCATCTATAGCATTGCCAACTGTTAGTTAGGGGTAAACAAGACCCAGGTTCTTTGTATGGAGCAAACGTTTGTTACAGAGCATAAATATTTCAGAAAATGGAGGGATGGTTTCTAATTTTGGCATCTTCCATTCCCATTCTTCTTCTGGTTATGAGGATGAATTCTTTGACATTTAGTAATGTAGAATATATGAAGCAGCATGCATAGATCTCTCTTTTAATGTCATGGTTTGAAGGGATGGCTCCAGCAGTAGCCAAAGGCCTTATGTTGAGATCAGACCTGCCCCTCATGAAGTGGATCAGTATTTGTGGGAAAATACTAGGATCATTTGTTGAAGGGCGTAATTTCAATGATGAGGGCATCAAAGCTGGTCAAAGAAGAAGTGTCGACCTTGAGACTCCATTCTCTTTCCTTAAGTACAAATTGCGTTCCATCTGTCTAGTCATTTGCTGCTTGGGGTTATGAGGATATGTTTTCAGAAGTAAATTACCTTTTCAATGATCGCAGTGAAATCCTGGTAAAGATAAAGCAAACATCTCATTTTTCTACAGTGGATCTTCCACCAGAGGCATCAACAGTGCCATATCATTCTATCACTCTTCCGGAAACTTTTGATCTTGATGATTTAGAGTTTCCATATTGATATAACTCGTTTTGCCATGGTGATTTTGTGGATAAGTTCAGAGTAATGAGAAAGCTTTGCAACAGACTCTTGATTATGATTGAGAAATAGCCATTCCTGTGCATGAAGTTTGTTCTAAATATGAAAAGGCAAACTAAAGCATGAGAGTGAATCAAGTTATATTAATCCTTCAATGTTTCAAGTACAAGGCATTCAACAATTGGGTTACTAGAAACCATGGTGAACATTTCCTCTAGTACACTTGTAGCCATGGCATCACAACTATCTGAAGCAAAGGAACGTGAGTGTGCTCTTAGTGGATGTAGTTGTTGGAATCAATTGTGATCAATGGGTGACATGAAAAGTTTTCTTAATTTTCTGTTCAACGCTGCACCATATTCAAGGTGCCAGTTGCGAGACAGGGAACTAGAGATCTAGATAGAAAGTTTGCTACTTGGCTTTGACTTGTTTCAAAGGTCTCTTGGCGTTGGTTAGACAAAGATTTATGGCATTTTGGGTAAGCAACTATCCTGGTAATGAAGAAATTGTTGACTTTGAATAATGTGTTGACACACAAAATAGAAATTTCCTAGAGTTAGGCAGATTTGGCTTTCCGAGCTGACTGGAATTTGGATGTTTACTGGTGATGACTTTGGGAGGTGACAACCCACTTTTGGATACTTATGCATGCATCTGGTGAGAACTTTATGGAAGTCGACCATCTATTTAGAGGAGGGTGTCCATTTTCTTGTGCCTTGTGGATAAGGTTCCACCATTTCAAGGCTTTTGTTGCACATTTTTTGTGGATCATTTCACCTTGGAGGATATCTAGGGGTCAAAGTCAAACCCTGGATATAGGGTTTGTTGACTACTTTGTGGACATATGCTTGTTGGAGCTCTACACTTGAGGAAGCCATTGTAGCTTTAGGGCTTGACTTGTCATCATTCACCCTTGATTCATGGAGGTGCCTCAATATTTCCCTCTTGGAAGTTATCTTGTGGACATGAGAGCTTTTGACATGGCATTTGATCCTTCTTTCATGGGTCTCACTTGATGGAGACATGTACATGTGGTCTTGACCACCATTCTCTTTATTATTGTTGACTTAGTGGTTGGAGGATTTTTTATTTGTTATCTCCTCCCTAGGATAGATCTAGGGTTTTGCTAGATCTATTATTATTTTATTATAGAGGAAGTTAGAGATAATTTATGTATAAGAGATCCTCTTCCACAGATGTAATCATGGTTGGATTTTGGGAGAAATCCCAATGAGCCTAATTGAATATCTATTGGTGTCTTTGGAGGGTGAATCGAAGGTGTTAATCAAATGGTAATGTTCACCTTGAGTTTTACTTATAGATGAAATGTGCAATTGATAGTGGTTTTAGACTAAAGAAGTAAGTAATCTTTTTCTTCTACTGTGTGATAGTTGTTGATTGGAAGTGAATGGTGTAGTATGTCTCTCAATTCTTGCTTATATGCTCTCTTGCCCTTCCTAATAATTATCCTACTAAAATCGCTTGAAAGTATCTGCTTTAGTATTTTCCTTTGCAAGATTTCTGAAATAAGTAAAGCCATTAGAAGTGATTAGGGTATGTGTAATGACCCCCTCTAATTAAGCATCCAAAAACACTCACTAACCTACTTAATTCCCATAGGTTCGAGCGGGTACTGCATGAGAGGGAATTGATTGAGGGCATTTGATACTTACAGCAGAACAGGACATTCATTCAGTGTCAAGACATCAGTCGGATAAAAGAAGCCTTGTTTCTTTAGGCTTAAAAGTCAACTTCAAAATAGAATTGCATGCATGCAAAAGTGAAGCGGAAACCCTAAAAGTGACATGCAAACCCTAAAAGTACACGAGACTCTATTTTAAGAGGGTTATGAGACCAAAGAAGATATCTATTGTTATTGTTGATTGATTTTGGAGTTTCGAGCAGCAGCACAGCGTGCAGCTACGGCAGTTGGGGTTGGAGACGGTGTCTTCAACTAGCGAGGCTTCGGCAATGAGATATCTGCTCTAGTCTCTTATTGGGATAGATCATCCAGGTTTATCCATTGCATCCATCATATACTACAGTATTTAGAGATCCAACACATTCCGAAGGGTTATTAGCAGATCCACGTTTTGCAGCTGAAAGTAGTAGGGAAAACACAGAAGGATTCATTGGAACCATAAAACCCAGTCTTTCCTCTGCATGTCAGCTTCCTCTTTCTCAGCAGGCCTATCCTATGGTATGCAGTGATTATCGGCCATCAGTTTGCTCACCTAGAGCAGCTATCAGCCAAACAGATCAGTTGGGGGCGTGAGTAGTAGAACTGCTAATCAATTCGCTAGGGCACTTAGAGGCAGCCAAACCTCCGCATGTTCCAGTCCATCTCTCCGACATCAGCAGACGAACAAGCTCAAAAAGTTTCAGCCCGAAGGGACCTCTCCTCCTACAAAAACGTCACCTTCAGTCTGGAGGGTGCTTACGGTACTACGGGGTGGTAACATCGGAGGAAAAGAGCATTATTAGACCACCCATCCGAATCCTTATGCATGTAGCTATCTCTGGAGTCATTATCAGGCAGAATATCAGTGGTAAGTGTTAATTTCTCTCTGCAAAACCCTAACCCTAATTCAATTATATTTTAGGGCATTTTTGCATGGCGATTTTGCATGCACACTTATTTTGCAAATCTGTATGAGATTGAGTGTGCGAGTCAGCACTATCATAGAACATTAGAGAATATCAATATTTGGGATATTACAGTGGTATCAGAGCATGTTCCTTGCCAGCTATGGGCTTGAACATGAGAAGTAGATGAATGCAGAAGAGGACACTTTTGTAACCTATAGGAAATGAAGGAGTAGGTACACGAAGGAATTTGAGGATATCCAACTAGAAGATACCAACTCAGACATGGACCCAACAGGTATACACTCTGATAGGAGAAAAGGAACGGGAGAAGATGAGGACGGAATGGAGTTTCGCAACCTAGTAAGCGCATTGCAAGACTTAGCCAAAGGGCAAAAGGACGTACTTAATGCAATCAACGGATTATCGGCGAAAACAGAACTAGGTAATAGCAATACACCTCTCTCACCGGTAGATAGAGGGTCTACAAGCAGTAGTAGGAAACATGCATACACCAATATGCAGAACACACCCCACATATATAACAGACCTTCCAGCAGGCCTACTATGCCTCACTTCTTAGCAGATGTAGTAGCAAGTCCAGTCATCTAGGTAGAGCCTAGTGAACCCTTTGGGGCCTATTTGCAGGAATACAGGGACTTAGGGGATGAGTTTCATGCAGCCATGTCTTTTTCGGATTTTTGCAACATGAAGAGTAGGAACAGGCCCAGGAATTTCAACAAGGGATTCAATCATAACAATGAGTTGCAGAAAACCTTGGGCAGGTTGACCATCCCAAACTTTGATGGGGCTCGCAGAGGTTCGTCGAGGATATGGGTTTAGAAGTTGGATACCTATTTCCAATTCAATCCCATGACATAGACAGATGCCATTAAATTGGTTACACTCCATCTGGACGGAGAGGCTCATGAGTGGTGGTACCACAGATTAGTGACATTGGGTCACAACACCATCCACTCCTATAGCGAGTTCACTCAAAAACTCATGGAGTGGTTCGACAGGAAAGATCTAGAGATGCATTTCAGAGAGTTGGCTCAACTCAAGCAGACAGGTAGCGTCGAGGCCTTGATCTCAGAGTTCCAGAGGGTAGCTCTTATAATGACAAATGTGTCGGAGAGCAGGTTGACTATGTTGTTTATTGAGGCCTTGACAAAGCCACTACGGGGGTGGGTGAAAGCCTACAAACCCTCCACTCTACAGGATGCCATCAACCGTGCCAGATATCTCCAAGACTCAGTCTTGAAGAACAGGTTCCCACTCAAGACCAACTTTTCGGTTAGGGACAAGGACAAGAAACCTTTCCAACAGGACTTATTGAAGAAAACATGGTTAGATGATGACACTAGGAAAGACTTGAGACAGAAGAAATTGTGTTTTTCTTGTTAGGAACCATGGGTTCTAGGACACAGGTGCGTAGGAAAGGCCAAGGCTCACTACATAGAGGTATATTCATACAGTGAAGGGGAGGACTAGGAGCAGGAAACGATAGAAGAATTGCGGGAAACAAAGGAGGAGTCACTCCAGGGTGATACACCAGAGGGAGTTATTGCTATGCTATTTGGAGTACCTAGATTCCATACTCTCAGGGTCAGGGGAGTAGTATAGGGCCACAGATTGGGAGTATTGATTGATGGGGGAGCAACCCACAATTTCATTGATGCAGCTTGGGTAGCCAAGAGGGGTATTCATACAGAGAAGTTTGATGGATCTTTTGTAGCAGTAGCTGAAAACTCTAGCATGGAGTGGAACTATTGGATTCCAAAACTGAATGTCACATTAGGAAACTACCAGATGACAGATTCATTTTATGTAGTGGATGTGGCAGATACACATGTAGTATTAGGCGTTCAATGGCTTTATTCAATAGGGAAATATACTACAGACTACTGAGCAATGGAAATGGAATTCCAGGGACCAGATGGGAAACATGTAGTTTTGAGGGGCATGAACACTTATCCCCCAAAACCAGTCTCTTCACAGAGAATGGAGGCAGTGCTCAGGCAGGATGACATAGAATGGTCAGCAGAATGTTTTGTCACCTTTAGGAAACCTCCAGAGAACAACACCCAACACCCAACACCCAATAGATATTCAGACCTTATTGCATAAGCACGAAAAGGTATTTCGGGACCTTCCAGCAGGTAGACCACTAGACAGGGGATTTGAGCACATCATTGAGCTGGAGAGGGGACACAGGCAGTCATCACCACTTCTTACCGGCATCCCAAAAGATATAAGGATGAGATCGAGAAGACGATCAAGGAAATACTAGAGCTAGGATATATTCGGCCCAGTTCTAGTCCCTTTGCATCATCAGTGGTCTTAGTTAAGAAGAAGGATGTCACACTGCGAATGTGCATCGGTTACAGAGGACTCAACAAAAAGACCATAAAAAACAAGTATCCCATTCCCAGGATTGATGAACTCATGGACGAGCTGTGGGGTGCCAAATACTTTTCAAAGATTGATCTTCGCTCAGGGTACCACCAGATCCGAGTAAGGGATCAAGACATTTCTAAAACAGCTTTCCGTTGCCACTATGGTCACTACTATGAGTTCTTGGTCATGCTTTTTGGACTCACCAATGCTCCAACCATCTTCTAGTCATGCATGAACCATACTTTCAGAGCTCAGCTACGTAAGTATTTGCTAGTATTCTTTGATGATATTTTGATTTACAGCAAAACGTGGGAGGAACATCTGAAACATTTAGACGAAGTATTGAGCATTCTAGAAGAGCACTCGCTTTACGTGAAGATGTCTAAGTGTGAATTTGGCATGAAGGAGATGTTGTATCTAGGGCACATCATCAGTGCAGAAGGGGTACAGGTTCATATGGAGAAAATCCGAGTTATCAGGGATTGGCCCACGCCAAAAAAATCACAGAACTGAAAGGCTTCTTAGGCCTTTGCTCATATTACGGGAGGTATGTTAAGGGGTTCTCCCAATTTTCCGCACCACTCATTGATCTCACAAAGAAGGGGGCCTTCACCTGGACAGAATTAGCACAGAAAACCTTTGAGGAGATGAAAGTCATCATGAGTTCTTGCCCGGTTTTAGCAGTACCAGACTTCTCACAACCATTTGTAGTAGAATGTGATGCATCAGGGGAAGGGCTAGGGGCAGTACTTATGCAAAACCATCACCCAGTTGCATTCGAGAGCAGGAAACTGAAAAACTATGAGCGCCACTACTCCATATATGACAAGGAGATGCTAGCCATCTTACATGTTCTCACTAAATTCAGACAGTAACTGGTGGGCAGCAAGTTCAAAATCAAGACAGATCATAACAGCCTCAAGTACTTCTTGGAGCAGAAGGAGCTGAATGAACGCCAACAGAAATGGGTCAGCAAGGTGCAAGCCTACGATTTCTAGATAGAGTATGTGAAGGGTAAGAAGTAGAACAATATAGTAGCTGATGCATTATCTAGACGACCCGCTTCATCATCTCTCATGAGTATATCCACAGATTGGAGGTCTCTTCTCTTAGTAGAGTACTCCAAAATTAAATTTGCTTGCGAATTATTGGATGGATAGATTCAGGATGACAGGTACAGAATTATTGATAACATCATCTCTTACAAGAGCAGGATATACCTCGTCCCAGAATCAACCTTAAAAAAGATCATACAGGTGTCACATGACTCTCCATTATCAAGACATCAAGGTTTCTTGAAGACCTATCGGCAGATTCCAGAGAGGTTCTCATGGAAGGGTTTCAAGGGAGAGGTTATGCAACACGTGCGGGAATGCAACATTTGTCAGCAGAACAAGGTCGAGCACATCCATCCAGCAGGGTTACTTCAGCCACTACCAATTCTGGAACAGAAGTGGGAAAGTATCTCCATGGACTTCATTATAGGGTTACCTAAGGTCCAAGGGCGAGATTGCTTATATGTCGTGGTTGATCGACTGACCAAATTTGCCCATTTCTTTGCTATCTGATCCGATTACTCCGCAGCCCAGGTAACCGAGTTATTTTTCAGAGAGGTCTTCAGATTACATGGGCTACCCAAGACCATTGTCAGTGATCAGGACAGTAAATTCACCAGTGCTTTCTGGCAAGAGCTATTTAGGTTGGTAGGGACAGAACTCGCTACAAGTACGAGCTGTCTCCCGCAAAGCAACGGACAGACCGAGATTGTCAACAAGTGGGTTGAAGGGTATCTGCGCAATTATGTAGCAGGCCAACAGAGGACATGGATTAAGTGGCTACACTTAGGGGAATACTGCTACAATACCACCTACCATATGTCTATCCAGATGACACCTTTTAAAGCATTGTATGGCTATGAGGCATTGAGCTTTGCAGATCTAGCTTTTGGAGACAGCAGAGCACCCAAGGCCAAAGATTGGATACAGGACAGTCAGGATATCCTTAAGATCCTGAGAGAGAACTTACAGGCAGCACAGAATCAGCATAAACTATACGCAGACAAACACAGGGTTGAGAGGAGCTTCGAGGTAGGAGATCTGGTATATTTACGGCTACAACCATACATGAAATCTTCCCTCAAGAAGAAAGGAGCGGAAAAACTAAAACCTCGCTTCTATGGTCCTTACAAGGTAATTCAGAAGGTTGGAGAGGTGGTTTATGAGCTAGAACTCCCAGAGGAACGCAAGATTCACAATGTATTTCATGTGTGCAGTCTCAAGAAAACATTAGGACAACAAATTGCTCCATCCACTGAGTTACCTCCCTTAGATGATGAAGGGCTACTGGTACTGATTCCAGAGCAAATCCTACACATGCGACAAAGGAAGCTCCGAAACAGGGTGATTCGAGAGTATCTGGTGAAATGGAAGGAATTACCTATGGAGGATGCCACATGGGAAGGAGAGCAGGTATTGCAGTTGCTTGAGGACAAGCAATTTCAAGCGGGGGGGACTATAATGTCCCCCTCTGATTAAGCATCCAAAAACACCTGCCAACCTACTTAATTCCCATAGGTTCGAGCGGGTATTGCGTGAGAGGGAATTGACTGAGGGCATTTGATACTTAGAGCAGAACAGGACATTCATTTAGTGTCAAGTCATCAGTTGGATAAAAGAAGCCTTGTTTCTATAGTCTTAAAAGTCAACATCAAAATAGAATTGCATGCATGCAAAAGTGAAGCGAAAACCCTAAAAGTGACATGAAAACCCTAAAAGTACACGAGACTCTATTTAAGAGGGTTATGAGACCAAAAAAGATATCTATTGTTATTGTTGATTGATTTTGGAGTTTCGAGCAACAACACAGCATGCAACTGCGACAATCGGGGTTGGAGACAGTGTCTTCAGCTAGCGAGGGTTCGGTAGTGAGATATCTGCCCTAGTCTCTTATTGGGATAGATCATCCAGGTATATCCATTGCATCCATCATATACTACAGTATTCAGAGATCCAACACATTCCAAAGGGTTATTAGCAGATCCACGTTTTGCAGCCGGAAGTAGCAGGGAAAACACAGAAGGATTCACTGGAATCACAAAACTAAGTCTTTCCTCTGCATGCCAGCTTCCTCTTTCTTAGCAGGCCTATCCTACGGTATGCAGTGATTATCAGCCATCAGTTTGCTCACCTGGAGCAGCTATCAGCCAAACAGATCAGTTGGGGGCGTGAGTAGCAGAACTGCCAATCAATTTGCTAGGGCACTTAGAGGCAGCCAAACCTCCGCATGTGCTAGTCCATCTCTCCGGCATCAGCAGACGGACAAGCTCTGAAAGTTTAAGCTCGAACGGACCTCTCCTCCTACAAAAACGTCACCTTCAAACTGGAGGGTGCTTACGATATTGTGGGGCGGTAACACTGGAGGAAAAGAGCATTATTAGACCACCCATCCGGATCCTTATGCATGCAGCTATCTCTGGAGTCATTATCAGCCAGAATATCCATGGTAAGTGTTAATTTCTCTCTGCAAAACCCTAACCCTAATTTAGTTATATTTTAGGGCATTTTTGCATGGCAAGTTTGCATGCACAGTTATTTTGCAAATCTGTATGAGATTGAGTGTGTGAGTCAGCACTATCATAGAACATTAGAGAATATCAGTATTTGGGATATTACAGTATGTTCTCTACCATCTTAATCCTCCTAATTATTGCTTTATTCTTCATATTGACCTTTGTTGACCCCTTTGTCCAATGGATAAGGCACTAGTCTCCAATCCTTTCATCCTTCTTTTTAATTAACTACCATTAACTGTTTTGCTAAAGCTACCTCTTCATTTCACCTTAAACCTAATTACAAACTTTAGTAATCTTATCTAAAAGACTCCTCCCTTAAGCTAGAGAAGAGCTAGCCGAAAGAGCAAAAGAGGGTTAGTTGTGGTGACATTGGCCTCCCTCTTGGCTGTCCATAAGCTATCATTGATGTTAGGGATTTAATCTCAAGATGCTAGTTTGTGTGATAACTGTAACAACCATTTTCATTTATCATCACTCCAATATTACTATCTGAAGAACTTTCGACGTTTATGTCATTTTGAACTAGCCTGCAGAAACAAGTTAGAACAATTTCATTTTGGAATTTGATTATTTATACCTAATTTTCATAATTTTGGGTTCCACATACTCTCTTTGTGCTATGTTTACTATGTTTTAGGGAAAAAAAGGTTTGGATAGTGGAAATAAACACAAAAATTGGGGCAGACACAATGATTTTGGTTATTTATACCTAATTTTCATAATTTTTGGATAGTGGAAATAAACACAAAAATTAGCATATGCACTAATTTCTAGTTGCGTACAAGTACAAAAATGATGTAAGGGCCAACATTTTAGTCAATTTTTAGATAGGGGTTGATCTTCAAGGTCATGGTTGATCTTGGGGGACAAATTGTGTGCGGTAGAAGGATGGAAATAGCGTTGTACAAATTATGCTTAGATGAGATCGCAAAGGTAAAAAATGGAAGCCTCAGGAGTCATAGAGGCTGAGTCTATCGTGGCGTCATAGGTGGGGGTGCAAGAGGATGTATAGAGAAACAAAACTAAAGGTCACATTGTAGAGATAAATGGTGAAAATGATGGTGGCGACGTAGGGTATGGTTGAAGGGCAAGTTGTGCAAATGAGTCTGAAGATGAACACTAGAATGGGGTATGAATTTTACTGATGGATGGCTATAAAAAAACACATTGAAGATGTGAGACATTAAGATGAACAACACAAATTCTAGGATATATGGGAATAATCCCAAACATAGCCTTTTTCAGTCTCTAAAAATTGAGAACTTACAAGAATAGGGATTTTCTTTTGACCAAATTGTAATTTTGCCTTGAAATTGAATTCAAATACATAATGGAATTTCTTCGTAACAAGGCTTTGATACCACTTGAAAGTTGAAACAAACAAACCAAATTCAATGCACAGACGGTACAATAACTAACAATTAAACCAAA
This sequence comes from Pseudotsuga menziesii, assembly GCA_001517045.1. Taxonomy (NCBI): domain Eukaryota; kingdom Viridiplantae; phylum Streptophyta; class Pinopsida; order Pinales; family Pinaceae; genus Pseudotsuga; species Pseudotsuga menziesii. The sequence continues at coordinate 133,783 of LPNX010238842.1, read as the reverse complement.
TTCAATCTTAAACCAGATTCAAGTACAAGACTACAAGTACAGATCAAAACCAAAATTTTCATTGGGGTCTAGCTTGGGTGGTGAAAATGAGATGTTTTTATTCTCCCCACCTAGGATCAAATCTCGCTTATGTCATGCTTTTTCCTCATGGGCCTATTGCTAATGCAAGGAGTGGTTTTCCAGGTGCAATCCCTAGGTGACTTGACAAATTAGATTCCCCCTAGTCATGATTGTTTAACCAAGAATTGATTCCACAAGTGCATGGTTGAGATTCTCGCCAATGATTTGAAGCATTTCAAATAAAAAAAAGAAGAAAAACACCAAATTCATTAACATAGATAAATATTTCATAGAGTGAAATATTCAAATATTAGATAAGATAAGAGATTAATGAGTGGGAAAGAAGTACGATGGTTGTATTTGTTTATACATGTTAAAGTGATTGAGCAGATTAGGCTTACCTAAGGCCAAACCAACTTTATTACTAATTATATCTAAACTAGCCTACCTACTCTAACTCCATTACATGATACCTTGGCAACTTCTCCTTTCCAACCAAAATTTTCTAGCTCTAGTAACTTCTTTTTGCCAACCAAAATTTTCCAAAGTTTTCTAGCACTAATAACCTCTCCTTGCCAAACCAAAATTTTCTAATGTTCGCAACTTCTACTTGCAAGCCAAAATTTTCTAGCCCTATGGCCACTTTGGCAACTTACGTTTGCTAGCCCTTGACAAAATTCTTTTTGTTGTCCTCTCCCCTCTTGTCTTTTGTGTTATCTTTTTGGGTTACTCCAAAAGTGTTTTCACTATTAGAAAGTGGCAGCAAGGAGGGTTTTCTATCACTGCATGTGTCCTTGCATGCTAGAAGACATAAAACAGGAAGCCAGATTAATCATTGTCTTTGTCCAAAGTTTAGACTTAGAAAAAGTGCATTATGATATCTAATTTTAATTTGTCTTAATGGAGGCACTTTTATAAAGTTCAAGTGAAATATAATTTAAGTGATGGCTAATCTAATCTTGGCCATTGATCTCACCAGAGGATCTCATCCATTGATCCATAGTGAGAGTTAGGGTTTTTGCTTGGCCATTGAGTTAAAAAAAGATTGATTTGGTGGAGAGGACACACACACACAAACATACAAAGGAGTTAGAGGAAGAATTTTGCAGAGAAGACGAAGGAGCATTCATCCGGAGGATTGGCAGAGTGATCAGGCAAAGGAGAGGGCCATACGCATTCGTTGAGAGGGAGGCTGTACAACAAACCGCATGTGTGAATAGGGCCGTACAAAACCTGTCCGTACAGCTAACGCAGAGACCGTACGGATTCCGTATAGCTGACAGAAGGGTCGTACAGTTACGCAGAGGGTCGTACAGATTTGTGGGGTGTTCTTAGTGATTTGCAGAGGTTCGATTTTGCTAGGTTGGGTAAATCGATTTTCTGGATTGTATTTGTTTTATATCTCCATAATAAAATTTCTTCTTTGACTGTTGCACCGATTTTCCCAATGTGGGTTTTTTTGGGGGTTTCCATACCCAAAAATATTGGTGTGATTGTTGTTATATGTCTCAGTATTTATTTTCCTCTGCATTACTTGTGAAGAAAATCATGTGTGGTTATCAGTAATAAAAATTAAAATTATACTATGTAGCTTGTTGTTGCCTTTCACACACCTGGGGGGAACGTGGCAGAAATCTTCAAGCCACTCGCTGTGTCCTTGGGGGAAAGTCTCGAGTCAAGGCTGTCACCTTGTTCTTGATTCCTCCGTTTAGGACAACTCCTAACGAAGCCAAGGGGGTAGACCATATTTAGTTGCTAAGGTTTTTAAAGCTTAGTGTGATGGTGATGAATGAATTATTTAGTAGTTTGATAAACCAAATTTGACACAAGATATTGCAATATTAATTAAACCACAACAACACAAACATGTGGAAACATATGATGATATCAAGTAAAAAGAAACCAGTGCCAATAATGGAGTCCACAAATGAAAATGTTGTTGTATTGCTGAAAGAAATGTTGCAAGTGCTCTTGGTCAATTTTTAGATTAATATGGGATGAGTTGATTAAATTAGGGGAAAAGGGCACTTTTAATATACCCGAAGGTACGAAGAGCATGTCCAAAATCGTTATCTGATGCGGCTTCCCGCAAGGAATATGTGGGCTGGTTGGAGTCTCTGAGACGTGTTCAACACTACACCAACAAGGGTGTAGCCTAACGGTGTCTCGAGGTCGCTACCCAGTTATTCCCGCTTCCTTTGTGGATTTTGCCACCGCAACGGATTAATTCGAGGCGTTGGATTTTTTGCCTGGGAGGTTAATTCGGGGCGTGAAGACTTAATTAATCTAGTCACCCACGTTGCTTTTGATGCAGCCGACTGATCAGATGAATTGCAGTGGTGCAGAGCATACACAACGAAGTCTAAAGGATTTTACAAATTTTATTAATGGTTTTCTTTTAAAAGAAGAAAAATGAACCTCCAAGGATCTCTTTCGGTTCAAGTGAACCGCAATCGGGAAAGCAAGGAGGGGTTGATTTTATAAAGGTTTTAAGTACTTGAAATTAGAATTAAAGTGCTGAACAAAAAGAAAGAAAAAACAAACACGGTTATCTAATTAACCTACCTGGAATCTCTTTCCCCTTTCGGGTCACTCGGGAAATCGTGGGGTAAGTAGTAAATTTACTTTGAGAACTTGAAAGATGTCAACAATTTGCAATGTAATACAAAGTACACTACTTACAGGTGAATAAACAAATCTAAACTAAACTAAACTAAACAAAAGAAAAACCAAAAAAAAAAGGAAAAAGGAAAAAATGACGCAGATCTCCCCAGGAGGGATGGGGAGTAGGCTTGAAAGAGCCTACTTGAGTTTGCATTTTATTCAACCTGGTTACAATACTTAAATGAAAAATGCCACTTGGTTCTTATACAGAACGAAACCAAAGAATTACAAAATACAACAATAATGATTACGGAAGACCCCTGGGGGGTTCCGGATGGCCTAAAAATTCCTTTTCGGACAGCACCTCCTCTTTTCAGATGGACCTGCTAAAAACCAGCAAGCTTTAATTAGTGTAAACTGTCTAAAAACACTTTAGAAGTGTGTTTAGACAACCCCAAAAAACTACCGAAAATTACTAAGTTAAAGTACTTTTAAGAAATGACAAAAAATAACTCAAAAGGACAAGTCCTCTTGAGGATCTTGGATAGCTTTGGGGAAGCTAATCTAAAGCACTTGATTTGCTAAATAAAACCTTTTAGATTCAAGGGAACCACCATGCATTCAACAAAATTTTAGATCTACTTTCGATGCCTAGTGAAAAATGATGATTTCCCTAAACTAGATCTAAGATGCTTATGAAAACTTTTTTGAAAATGAGATCTAGCTTTGAATGTTTATATATGAGATCTAATGAAAGAATTTTGCATATGATAAAATTAAATGCTCATACATAAACATAGTAACCAAGGAAATTTTAATTTTGAAGAAGAGAAAGAGGGGAGAAGATTGGTTTGTTGCTGGGATGAAAAGAAAGCGTGAGGAAGGCCCTTTTGTGGAGCACCGAGGGACAGTGTCTTGAGATTTTTTGAATGGGGAGTGGCATCAATCTTGATCCACACCTCATCCGATTGGGAACCTGCAACTAGATCACAAAAACTTCACAAAACCGTGAGATCTAGATATAAATGTATGGAAGAAAAAAACATGCAAAAATAATCTTATTTAAGCAAAATCTTAGATCTTTGAACATACACAATATGAATAAATAAAGCAAGTAAACTTACTTGCCAAATCTAAACTCTTACTGATTCAGCTGAATCCTTTGAAGCTAGAACAAGGAAAAGCACAAAATTTGAAAAATTGCAATTACCACATTTGTAGCATGACGCTGAGAATTCACACAATACAAGCACTACATGGTATAGCCTCCAAAGCTTCTTTATTCTCAACAAATAGATGGAAAATAACAGTATTACAATAGGCACCAGCTCTTCATCCAACTCTAACTAGCTTGGAATGGAGAAGGCTGTGCTTTATTTATAGCCAGACTAGCCAAGAGGGGCACATGCTTGACTGAGAGAGAGAGAGTGCAGCTGATGGAGAGTTAAGTTGAGTCTGATCTGAATATGAACTGAGTCTAATTGAACTGGAACTGAAAACCTGAGTGACACCTCTCTTAGTGGGCCAACCTAAACATCACTTAACTGCCAAATCAACCCACACGTGTGGAGGAGAGAGAAAGAGGGCGCAACCTCTCCTCTTGCGTGAGCCAGTTAACTCCTTCATCGGCGCTGATAAGTGCCTTCAGTCAAGGAATGGAAACGCCTAGTCTATATGAAGCCGATGAGACTGATTTTAATCAAATCGGAGCAAATCCCACTGATTTAGAAATTTGGGAATATTCTCCATTTATTAATTATTTCTATTTTTTAATGAATAAATTTGATTTTTTGGAGATTTTTGTCTTAAGTGATAAATTTATCACTTAAAACTTAGGAAAAGTGGATATTTTGGGTTAAACGTGTGCTCTGAGTTAAAAAACGAGCACCCCCATGGCAAAATCCGATCCCTAACCACACTTTTATTACATCCAATTTTCCCAATTAAACTATTAAAAAATAGCCTAAGTTTACGGGAGAAACTATTTTTACCAAAACTTAAAAATAAACCTAGGGGGACCTAGCGCATGTCCATATGACTCAAAATTAATGCCTAGCATGTTTATAAACATTGACACATAGACTCTAATAACCCCCTAGGCTTAAATACCAAGACGACCACCCCAACTTTGGAGGTATGAGAAACTCGGAAATTATTAGTCGTTTACTCAACAACAAATAATCTCTAAGGGAAAAAACACTTTGGGCTAGTCAGATTGATAGATTAGTCTAGGGGATCGAGTCTTTTACATACACCACCATGTTAGAACATTTTATTACAACTCCCCCAAGGGGGTATGAACATTTGGTATAAGAAAATTTAAAAACTTTTCCCAGAAGAAGGCGGAATGACTTCTGAACTTTGAATAATGAACAATGGTGTTTGTTCGTCTCATTCGGCTCACTTGATACCAGCAACTAAGTATGACTTAGTAGGTAACATCTGGCTTCATATAGGGACATGTGCTCTGGCTGATTTTCTAATCAAGAAGAGGATGTGAGAACTTCGGAATCTCTTAGTCCTGCACAAAAACTAAAGTCCATCAGTAACACATATATAAAAGGAAACCAACTGGGAAACTAAGCTATTGCACAAAGTTAGTATATAATGTACAAAAAGGAAAAATATTTTACAACACTAATATACAACAAAACCCTCAAAGGTAGTACTATGATACATAAATAAAATACATGCAAAGATAAGTTTAGAAATAGGCCCTGATACCACCGATGCCAATAAAGGCATCAAACCGTCTCGCTGAAGAACATCTTGAGCAAAAGGCCATTCACTGGAAGGCTTCATCTTTCCCCTTCCAGGTCATTTAGATAAAAAGAATTAGTGCCTGCTACTTCGTCAATGATATAAGGTCACATCCATAGGCTGTCAAACTTTCCATGTTTTCCTGGTTTTGCCCTCTGTTTGTCCCATAACAAAACTGTGTCACCTATTTGAAAAGATCCCAGTCTATCAGACCTATCAAAATTCCTCTTGATTTTATCTGAATTTCTGATACTCTGGTCAAGGGACTTCTTTCTGTTTTCATCTAACTCAATTAACTGATTAACTTTGTTCTGAATGGCATCTTGATCTGAGCTAAAGTTCTGAAGAAGATGATACACTGGAAGCTTTAAATGGATTGGTAAGGTGACATCTAGGCCATAGACAAGCTCAATAGGACTTTTCTCAGTTGAATTTTTCTTAGTAATCCTATCCGCCCATAGCGCATACTTAATCTTGCTTTCCCATGCTTTCTTGTTATCACCCACTGTTTTCTTGATTATGGTCATTAAGTTTTTATTACTTGACTCGATTAGACCATTTCCTTGAGGATAATAGTTGGATGAATGTGATAAGACAATGCCATATTTGAAGCAAAAGGATGACATTTATGAGGAACTGAAACATGGGCCATTATTCGTGATAATTCTGGCTAGCACACTGAATCTTGAGATAATCCTATCCTCTAGGAAATCCATGACTACAACAATGGTTGCCGCCTTGGTGGGTATTGCCTCTACCCACTTAGTGAAATAATCTGTGGCGGTAAGTATCCAAGAATAACCATTGCTTATCGATGAAATCAAGCCCCCACTGTTGGAAAGGGGCTTGGACTACTATTGGCTTTAAGGGCAAAGCTTTCATCTTTTGCTTCCCGGTGAGCAACTGACACTGGGGGTAACTTCTGACAAACTTATGCACATCTGAAAAAGGTTCGGCCAATAGTAACCTGCTCTAAGGATTTTGTGGGCGGTTGTTCTTGCTGCAAAATGTCCACCACAAAATCTTGCATGGAACTCAACTGTGAGTCTCTTGGACTCAGGTTCATCAACACATCTAAGTATTAAGCCGTTCGGGTTTCTCCAACCTAGACTATCATTTGTTAAACAATACTTAGTTGCTTTTAACCTTAATGCTCTGCGTTTGTGGCCAAGTAGGTGATTAGGGCATGCAAGGTTACGGAGGAAAAAATGATATCCGAATACCAAGGCCGCTGCTCTAATCTTTGAAGCTCGTCTGATACACTTTGTTCTTGATTACTATTCTGACAAATCATTCCTAAAGCTTTCTCATTCCCTCGAGTTAACATCTTTACAAGCCCTTGTCCCTTAATCAATTTAGTGGGTTTTATCTCTAAGTCATATTCTTGAATCTTTGAAACCAATTTACCCCTGACGCCTAGACAATCCTGTTGAGACATGATATCTTTGATAGCTGCATGGGGTACATACCCAATGATCTTAAGGTATTCGACATAAGTTCTAAAATGTTAAAGGGACTTGACAAGAGTGTAAGCTTGCTTTTCCATGGTAGTATACTTCAATTCTGAATTTTGCAAGGCTCTACTCATAAAAGCTATAGGTTGCTCTTGCCCTTCACTGTTTTTTCTAAAGTAAAACACCAGCAATGGTGTCTTCTGAGGGGAAAGAGAAAATTTGAAACTCTTTGGAATAATCCGGACCGACTAAGACAGGTGATCTAGATATAGCATCTTTGATATTTCTGAAAGCATCTTTCCCTTTATCCGTCCATACAAATTTAGCATATTTCTTTAATAACTTTTGTAAAGGTTTCATTAGTTTTGCTAAATTTGGGATTAATCTCCTTATGAAATTGATCTGACCATTGAAAATTGGAGAGCTTTTAGATTCTGAGGCAAGGGGACCTTCTTAATGGCTTCTACCCGTTTAGGATCAATCTTGATCCCATCCTTGGAGATGATGTGTCCCAACAACTTGCCTTCATCAACCCCGAAGATTGACTTGGTAGGATTTAAGGAAATGCCATATTTACGACATCTTATAAATGCTTGCCTGAGATGACTTATGTGGTCAGATCTTTCTTTTGAAAAAACAGTTAAGTCATCTTGATAGATTTCGATCACTTTGCCTATGAGTTCTTTGAAGGCAAAGTCCATGGCTCTCTGGAAAGTGGCACCTGCATTTAATAAGCCGAAAGGCATTATTAAAAAATTATAAGTGCCCCAAGGTGTGGTAAACGTTGTCTTATGTTGATCTTCTTTATTTACTAACACTTGGTTATATCCGGAAAAGCCATCCAACATGGACATCATTCCTGAACCTGTTACTCTTTGAAATAATGTTTCCATGTCGGGCAATGGGTAATTATCCTTTAGGCACGATGTATTTAGATTCCTGAAATCTATACATATTCTAATTGACCCATTATTTTTTCTAACAACAACTAAGTTGGAGCACCACGATGAATGTCTTGTATGTGCTATTATCCCTGCTGCTAACATCTTTTGTAACTCTTTATGAACAATAGGGGCCAACTTAGAATTTATTCGCCTAAGTTTTTGTCAGAAATGTTTGACCTCTTTAGCCTCTTCTTTAAGGGGAACAGTGTGTTGAAACACGTCTTCCCGATAAGCTTTAAGTTCATCATAGCTAAAGGCCAACGCATCTCGATATTCTTTGATTAGATTGATTAAGCTGTTCCTTTCCTTTTTCGACGTGCCTTTTCCAATTTTTATTAACTTGGGGTCTTTGTATGTACCTATATTTATTTCCACATAATCCCCAATTTTTATTGGCTCTTTTTTATTTTTATGACGATCCTGTCTTTCAAACAACTTCTCAAAAGCTATAAGGCTACTTGGAATGTGATTTCTCAAATTATCCTCATACTCCTGATACTCTTTACCCTCTTACTGATAATTGATCTCACAACCTTCAAATTCCTAGAGATTATGGATGAATCTTAAGAGTTGTTTATCATCATTAAATACCTGCCAGTGATCTACATTATCAGGAATGAAGGCCTGAAATTGATTTCCATTTTACCATTCCCATTAATCATCTCATCTGAAGGTTGGAGGGTGGATGCTGCCACTGCCAACTTATTTGCTAAACCATTCATTTCCGGGAAGAAGACCGCATTGGAAATGTGGAAGGCTTTGGAAGGCCTTTACTATAGCAAGAACGAAAACCGTAAGATGGTGCTGTAGGAGAGGTTATGTAGTACCAAGATGGCCAAGGGTGAAGGAGTGGTGCCTTATCTCACAAGGCTTACACAGATCATAGATGAGCTTGGAGCAGTTGGCTCTAAAATTGAGGATGAGGAGCTAGTTCGGATAGCTCTCAATGGCTTCTCTAAGCCATGGGACGCCTTTGTAAAAGGTGTGGTGGCTAGGGAGAAGCTCCTTGACTGGCAGAGATTATGGGATGACTTTGTGTAGGAAGAGACCCGTATGGGTCAAGGTTTAGGTTCATCCAATAATGCCTCATAGATTGTGGATGAAGAAGCTCTAGCCCTAGCAGGGAAGAGCAATGGTAAGGCAAAGAAGAAGGGTGGTAAGAAGAACATTGACATGTCCAAGGTCAATTGTTTTATCTGCCACAAGCCAGGACACTTTGCCTCCCAGTTCCTAGACAGGAAGAAGAAGAACAATACCCAGATGGCAGGTTTTGCAAAGGTGAGGAGTTCAGCAAAAACTTCGATGAGGACTTTTGTTTGATAACTTGCATGGAAAGCACCACATGCAACAGTATTTGGTACATTGACAGTGGAGCATCTTGTCACATGAGAGGATGAAAAAGGTTCTTCAAGAGCTTGTAGGAGGGTGGAGTAGATCTCCACATTGAGCTGGGTGAATATGCGTGGTACAAGGCGCAGGGAGTTGGTACTGTTTCGTTTCAGAGTTAGTCTGGCAAACCCCTCAGTTTTGCTAACGTATTGTATGTTCCAGGGTTGACCAAGAACCTCATATTCGTTTCCATCCTCGAGGACATGGGCTTTTAGGTGAAGTTCCGAGATCGAAAGGTGTATATCAGGCCCAAGGGGTCAGATAGGATTTTGGATCGGGTGATTGGGATTCGGAGCGGCAAGGTGTACAGACTACACTTTGCGTCTGCAAAGGCTCTAGTTAGCAGCAACAATAGTTAGGGTGAGTTGTTGCATAGGAGGATGGCACACTTACACCATGGAGCACTGAGGCATTTGAGACAGGCAGTTATTGGAGCTCCTCAGGTAAAGGAGGAGAAGCATAACCACTGCAAGGGTTGTGCGTTGGGGAAGAACATCAGGAAACCTTTCCCACAGAGTGAGCACAAGTCAAAGGGGACCTTGGACTTCGTGCATTCAGATGTTTGCGGACCCATGAGTGTCCAATCTTTCAATGGCTACAGTTATTGCATCACGTTCATTGATGACTATTCCAGGAAAACCTGGATCTATTTCCTGAAGGTCAAGTCAAAGGTCTTCGAGCGGTTTCATGAGTTCAAGATTCTTGTGGAAAACCAGACTGGGAGGAAGATTTGAGTATTGAGGACAAACAACGGGGTTGAGTACACCTCCGATGAGTTCTTGGAGTATTGTTCATTGGAGGGGATCAAGAAAGAGCACACTATTCCTCATACCACGCAATATAATGGAGTGGCGAAGAGAAAGAACAAGACATTGGTAGGAGCAGCCAAGGCCATGCTATTTGATCAGGGATTGCCACTATTCCTATGGGCTGAGGCATACAGGTTCGCAGTTTACATTCAAACAGGTGTCCCCACACAACTTTGTGGAGGAAGACACCCGAGGAGGTCTTCACAGAAACTAGACCAGATGTGATTCATCTATGCATATTTGGGAGTGTCTACTATTGTCACGCTCATGCTGACACTAGGAAGAAGTTGGACCCTTCTGGCGAGAAGGGGTTACTTGTTGATTACAACGAGACTTCGAAGGCATATAGAGTACATATTCTAACCCGCAAGAGGGTCATTGTGAGCAGGGATGTCCAGTTTGATGAGGACAGAGCCTTACGAAGATCTATGGACTTACCAGCATAGGAGCAGCCGGCACAGGACCTGGGGGTCAAGTTGGAGGAGCCACAGGTACAGGTACAGACACAGGACACAGGTTCTGATAGTCAGAGGGAGTTGGGTGGACAAGATCCTTTGGTCATTGACTTGGAGGATGAGCCGCAGCAGGAGAAGGATATCCAGCAGCCGCAACAAGTAGACACTAGGCCACAACTTAAGTGGTCTAGGTCCATAGTTTAGGATTCCAGCCAGGTGACTCTTCCACAGAGCTCCATGAGGAGGAGCAAACCGCCAGATAGACTTAGCTATATGGCACTGATGGCGGAGTTGATTAACTCCGAACCTTCCAGTTTCGAGGAGGCTGCACAACATGATGTGGCAAGAGGCTATGGTTGAGGATTATGACTCTATCATGAAAAACTAGGTGTGAGGTTGCGCCGAGGCCAGAAGGAAAACAAGTGGTTGGATCTAGATGGATCGACAAGGTAAAGCATGCAGTAGGCGGAAGCGTGGATAAGTACAAGGTGCGCTTCGTGGCAAAGGGGTATTCACAAAAGGAAGGTATTGACTTTGAGGAGACCTTCGCCCTTGTTGCCCGTTATTCTTCTATTCGGACTATTATCTCATTGGCAGCAGCGATGGGTTGGTGCGTTCATCAGATGGACGTAAAGATTGCCTTCCTCAATAGAGTTATAAAAGAGGAGGTATTCATTGAGCAACCCGAGGGGTTTGAGGTGGAGAACAGGGAGTCGCATGTATGCAGGTTGCAGAGAGCTCTTTATGGGCTCAAGCAGGCACCTTAGGCATGGTACTCGAGGATTGACAACTATCTATGGGAGATGGGATTCCAGCGGAGTGAGGCTGACCACAACCTGTACTTCTTGTCAGGTGAGGTACCTCTCATACCGGTGTTGTATGTAGATGATCTCTTTCTTACAGGAGATGAGAGGCTGATTAATGACTACAAGTCCAACCTTGCAGTTGAGTTTGAGATGAAAGAACTTGGGTTGATGCATTACTTCCTAGGTTTGGATGTTTGGTAGAGAGATGGGTGCTTCTTCATTGGATAGGGGAAGTATGCAGTAGAGATCTTGAGGATATTTAGGATGGAGGAGTGTAGGCTCATGTCCATACCTCTAGTTTCCTATTAGAGGAAGATTGCCGCATCGGGGTCAGAGGAGTTTGATCCTACTTTGTATCGCCAGCTTCTTGAATCACTAATGTATCTAGTCAACACACGACTAGACATTAGCTTTGCAGTCAACTCTTTGAGTTAGTTCATGGTGGACCCTCAGAGAGTACATTGGACAGCTACGAAGCATGTGCTTCGCTACATCAGAGGTACAGTGGAGTACGAGTTGGTTTATGAGCGCAGTGGGAGTGTACAGTTAGCAGGCTTCACAGATGCTGACTGGGCAGGATGTGTAGAAGACCGGAAGAGCACTTCAGGTTGCTGCTTCAGCATTGGGTCAGGAGTTATCTCTTGGTTCAGTAGGAAGCAGAAGTCAGTTCCATTGAGCTCGGCAAAGGCTGAGTACATGGTAGCCAGTTTGGCTGCATGTGAGGGAATGTGGTTGAGAAAGTTGCTTTCAGGGTTATTCGAGTGTGAGCTAGAGGCTACAGTGGCTCACTGTGACAATCAGAGTGGAATCAGGCTATCTAAAAATCAAGTGTTCCATGACCAGAGCAAACACATACATCCGATATCACTTCTTGAGAGACTATGTACAGAAAGGAACCATTCAGTTGGAGTACATTCAGAGATATGAGCAGGTGGCGGACATTTTCACCAAGGCACTTTGTAGACACAATTTTGTGAAGTTCAGAGACAAGTTGGGGTTGCTACCAAATCCCTTCCTCGTTGAGAGGGAGTGTTATAAAGTGGCAACAAGAAGGTCTTCTATCATTGCATGTGTCCTTGCATGCTAGAAGACATAAAACAAGAAGCCAGATTAATCATTGCCTTTATCCAAAATTTAGACTTAGGAAAACTGCATTATGAAATCTAATTTTAATTTGACTTAATGGAGGCACTTTTATAAAGTTCAAGTGAAATATAATTTTAGTGATGGCTAATCTAATCTCGGCCATCAATCTCACTAGAGGATCTCATTCATTATCTATAGTGAGTGTTAGGGTTTTGGCTTGGCCATTGAGTTAAAAGGAGATTGATTTGGTGGAGAGGACACACACACACAGACACATAGAGAAATTAGAGGAATAATTTTGCAGAGAAGACGGAGGAGCATTTATCCGAAGGATTGACAAAGTGATCAGGCATAGGAGAGGGTCGTACGCATTCACTGAGAGGGAGGTTGTATTGATTTGCAGAGGCCGTACAATAGTCGTACAACAGACCGCACATGTGAGCAGGGCCGTATGGAACCTGTCCTTACAGCTGACGCAGAGATCGTACGGATTTCGTATAGATGACAGTAGGGTCGTATAGCTACGCAAAGGGCCGTACAGATTTGTGGGGTGTTCTCAGTGATTCAGAGGTTCGTTTTTTCCAAGTTGGGTAAATCGATTTTCTGGATTGTATTTGTTCTATATCGTCATAATAAAATTTCTTCTCTGACTGCTGCATCGATTTTCCATCTTGGGTTTTTTCTGGGGGTTTCCATACCCAAAAATATTGGTCTCTTTATTAGTGTGATTGTTGTTATATGTTTCACGGTATTTATTTTTCGCTGCATTACTTGTGAAGAAACTCATGTTTGGTTATCGGTAATTAAAAATAAAATTATACTGTGTAGCTTAAGATTGAGTTTTAAGGAAATTTACATTCAATTTGTTAGGAGAGTGCTATGTCTCCTATCCCATTGGTGATGCTTCATGGACACATTGATAGCTTAGTTTGGGTGGATGCTTGACCTTGTTAAGGCATTGGCATGGTGTCCTTGCCATTGAGCTTGTTACCCTGATTGACATGTTGACTAACCCATTGGGTGCACACAATGAGGGAGTTGGTTGCTCGATTAGGGGAGGCACCTACCCAAGAGGAGGAGCATTGGGCACTTGGAGGAGGGCACCTAACTCTCGGAGCTTGGGACCATGTGATATGTACTTTGGAGGTTGGATGCTTGACTTGAGGGAACTTGGGTTGAGGAGCATACTTCACGGAGGTTGGTGATGGACTCAAACACATGTTTAAGAGGAGTGTTGGATATTAGTGACTGCATTGGTACACATGAAGTAGAATTGGGTGAACGAGAGGGAATGTGGCACACAATTAGACGTGAAGCGCCTTGCATGAGGACACTTGGACAACAAGCCATTGTGGGAGAGGGAACATTGGACTAATATCATGTTGGAGAGTGCACTATCTTGGGGGAGGGGCGTTGAGCCCGAGATCATGACTTGGAGTGTGTTTCACTTTTTTGGGGGTTGGATAAATCTTGGTTTGACATGTGCATCCTTTTATTGTAGAACATTCCATATGGGTTTACCTTGTTGGTTACTTGTATGGACACATCCTTATTTTATGTTATCCTACCTCACCTTCTTGTATATATAAGGGAGGAGAGAGCCCTTGTATTTATTTGTTATCATGGTACTTTTCTTTGTAGTTGTCTTGGAGACGTTGGGGTTCATGAGGAAACTCTAGGAGCTAGACGCTAGGGTTCATAAGGAAACCCTAGGAGAAGATAAGGGGAAAGAGAGACATCTTGGATGTTCTTGGAGAGATTGCTCTGGTGTGATGCTAGGATTTGCTCTTGTGGTTTTGCTATAAATTAAACCCTAGAGAAGAACATGATGTTAAAGATGATGGTTCTTATGGCTCTTGTTGTAGCACTAGTGTTTATACCCTAGTAGAAGACATGGGGAGTGGAGCTAATGCCTTGAATGATTTTGGATCCTTGTTCCTTTGGGATGTAAGGCTAGGGCAATATCATGGAGTTCTTGTATTCTTGTTGATCCATGGAGGTCTTGGTGCTTGTGATGATGCAAGAGTGGAAGACCTAGGATTTGAGGATTCAAACTATAGGATGACATGTAGATTTGGAGGCTAGCACTAGAGTTGTTTTGCCATTTACTTGTGTTATGTAACATGGCTAGGTTTTGCAAACCCCAAGGACGACAGCGATTTTTTTGTGGAGAGATTGTGTGATACAAGCTGCTTGTGGATGCCAAGGAGGACTTACTAGTGTTGATGCTTGCTTGTTGGATATCTTTGGTGGTGGCTAGTGTTTTCATGGTTTCCCTAGGTAGGGTTTTGGAGAGGTTGAAAGATAGTATCAGCTTTGTGATAAAGTTGTGATATGTACTTCATTCTTATACATATATATGAAGGTTGCAGTTGTCCAATGCTTATGTAATGTCAGATTTGATTTTCAGCTTTCATTGTCTTCTTGGTTGGGTGATTTCTAGCACTTATTGTTCGTACTGATTTGATATTTTTAAGGTCTGAAATTGTTGAGTGATTTGACCAACATCTTGAAGATAGGGCAGATTTAGTGCTGTAAATCTACAGTAATTAAAGTGATTTCAGATCTGGTTTATGCTTGAAAAATGTGCCCTAAGGCTGAAACTTGTTGGCATAAATTTTGTATCTTTTCTCTTGGGATGCCTAGTGTGTTGGGTTGAAGCAAGATGAAATATTGTTTGTTGTTTGCCATTGTAAATTAGTATTTCAGATGAGCCTTGTTATCCACTAAGTTGCACTTAGTTGGATTTCCAATGAGCCGTCGAAGTTGTGAACAAGTCCCTTGTTCATTATTAGTGCTCATAAGTCCAGAAGTCTTTTTAGGGCCAATTTTGGCCCCTTTTTAATTTTTTTGCATGTTCATACCCCATGGGGAATTGTAATAAGTTGACATAGCATAAATACTTTTTGTAAAAGTCTTGCCCAACTTAAACTTAGCTATCAATGTGGTACTCTAGAGTGTTTTTTCCTTGTTAATTATATATTGCTTGTCAATGACATATAATTTCCAAGTTTTTCACTCAAACCTCCAAAGCTGGAGTATTTGCCTTGGTTGTTAGGCCTTAAGAGGTTATTAAAGTCTATGTGTCAATGACTCTATGTATATTACCATGCTAGTTAACATTTTTGAGTCATATGAACATGCACTAAGTTCCCCCTAGATATTTTTTTAATTTTGAGCAATTTTTTTCTCGTAAAATGAGTCAATTTTTTAATAAGTTAATTGTAAAAATTCAAAGTGTCATAAACAAGTGGTTAGGAGGTGGAATTTGCATGGGGGTGCTCATTTTCCAACTTAGAGAACCCACTTTACCCCTAATCCCACTTTGGGATTAATTTGAGTGATTATTTATCATTTAAATTAATTTTCTCTCGAAAATGACAATGACAAGAGGAGGGGTGCATATCTATTCAAGGAGGGCGCATCTGTTGATTGGGCATCTTCTCATTGGTTGGGGGTTAATCCCAAGGCTTGAGGTGGCCTCTTTCAACTCTGATCTCCCTCAAATCACTCAAACCCACCCCAATTCACTCCCTCTCAAGCTCAAATTCGCCACAGTCATCTTCAATTAGACAATGTGCCTCCCCCCCCCGAGCTTGGTTCTCCTATTTAAGCAAGGTTAATCTCCATCATTTACATGGAGTATTGAACCTTTTCTCTTGTAATTCGTTTATCGTTGCATTTTTGTTGAATAATATTGAGGCTTTGGAGGTCATTGGTGTACATGTCTACTTTGTGAATGGTGTGAGATTAATTGAGGTAATATTGTTCAATTTTTCATACTTTGCTTTTAAATTTCTAATCGGTAATTAATTTGGCTTAGAGGGTTTTCTATAACACATAGGGAAAGTATTTGAGGCTTTCAACTTGCTTATTACTTTGCTTTCAGAGATCTAGAAATAGCATGTTCTATTAAGTTGTATTTCATGCTCTTTTAATCTCTAGTTGCGAGGTGTACTAAATTTAATCATTTTCTTTGCGAGTGTGATTAGCTATTCAGGTTACTTTTCTGGAGCAAGGGGTGGAGCTCAGTTGCATCTCCTTCTTCATATCTTGGATGAATAGCATTTATTGTTCCCATTGGTAACCGTAGATCTAAAACAAGATTTAAAGCTTGAGTGGGCGTCTTCCTCAAACTTAATACTTGTTCTTGGTTACTTGGTTCCATATATTCTTAGCAAGAGTTAGATCTACAAAGATTTATCATTGATCTTCTTACTTGTTATGCATAGTTGCTAGATCTAAAGTACTTTAGAGCTCTATTTCAAAGCATAGATCTAGATTAGTTCCTTTTAGTACTTATAGCCATAATTTTTCCAAATATTTTTAAGTACTAAGTAGGTGTATTTTTTATGTTATTTTTAGCTAATCTACTAACTTTGCATTGAGTTTGTTTGCTGATTTTTCAGATTTGACAGAAAAGAGAGAGAGAAACTGTGGCAAATTTTCCGTAGATTGAATCATCCAAAGCACTAGAATTAGCTCTTCTCTCTTCTAGTCAATTCTTAAAGCCTTGTAAACCTCCTTGATCCTATTTTAAAGGATCAAAGGTTTTTTTTTAAAGCACTTTGTAACCAATAATAATAAAAGAAGCAAGTGGGCTACACAGCGCCCACACCCTTCTTCCCCCATTGGTATTGTCCCTTGTGTGGTTTGCTTTTGTTTTGCTTTGTTTTTTTATTATCTCAAGTTAATTCTTAGAATAATTTTCATTTCTAATATAATTAGATCAATCAAAGTTCTTTCTATTTCTTTTAGATATTTTTTTGGAAAAGAATACTAACCCACTACGCTCTCCTGAAGTACCATAAGGGAAAAGAGTTTCGTAGTGTAATAATTAGTCACACATTTATGTTTTCTTATTTTGCAAGCAAAGTAACGAATTTGGCATTGCTCTCCTGAATTTTGCAAGCAAAGTAATTGGTGTAGTGTTGGACAGACCCCTGCGACTCCGATCTAGCCCACACTTTCTTGTGTAGAATGTTATGTAAAAATATATATAACATCATAGTAAGAAGATAACAATTAATATTAATATTATTAATATTAATTGTTAATAATAAACAATTATAAATCAAGAGTCATGTTTTCGACAAAAAGGCACAATGGCTTATAAAAGCAATCAAATGTAAATTGTAAAACTACCTATTATCTTATCAATTATATTTCACTACTTATCCATTTATGGAGTTGTTGTCTTATTTACGTTGGAAGTTTACATAGAAGACGAATCTCTTTGCTTCATTGGTATCGGAGCCGAGTCTGATCCGGCCTTTGGCCATCATCTCAGAGCTTCTCTAATTAAGTATCTTTGATCCACATTGGGCTTTTGGCCGTTTAAAATTTTCCAAGTTTCCACCATCTCCCCATTCCATTCCGCCCTTTCTCCCCCGCCCTCCTTTCTCTGCCCCACTTCTCCATAACTCGTCCCTTCACTTGCTTCTTCTGTGCTTGTTCCATCCTCCCAATCTCCCGTAGTCCTCTCCTCCTTCCCATGCCCCCCTCTCCGCAACTCCCTCCTTTCCTCACTGATGTGCTCTCTGCTCCCGCTGCTCGTGCTGCTCCTCCCGCCCACGCCCACGCCCACGCCCACCTGCTCTTGCTGCTCCCCATCCACCACGCAACTCCTCATTACGCAGCTGCACTCTCTTGCACAACTGCACTTTCCACAACTGTCACCCTCGTACCTCCTCTCACCTACCTGCATTGCCACTTTGCTAATCTCCCCATCCACCTGCAACTTCCCTCCTGCGTCCACCACCCCCGACTCCTCCTTCTGCTCGTTGCTCCATCCCTCCACCCCCACGCTCCCCTCCGTCATGCTCCTCCTCTCCACCCTTCCGCTCCCCTCCACACTCTTCCCCCCCCCAACTCCCCCAATCCACCACTGGCCACCACCGCCACTTCCCACCACCCCTCGTTGCTTCCCACGCCAGTAGTCGCCAACCATGCCGCGCCCTCCACCATCTGCCATCGCCTGCCTTGCTTTCTCTTTCACGGGCCAAAACAAAGTTAAAAATATATATATATATTTAAATTATTATTTTTTTAATATATTATTATTAATAAATAAAATCAAACTTTTTTTTGGGTTTCACTGTCCAAATAAACCATATTACATTATTATTGTAATAATTATTAATAATAATATCAAAATTATTATTATAATTTAATAATAATTATTCTATCCATTTAATAATTGTATAAATTATTACAATTTAGTAATCACAAGGAAAGGAAGACTCCCTCATCAAAGTAGTCGAGACTCTCTATCGTCAAAGAAGCCAAAGTCAAAGGAAGGCCAAGTTATCGTCCAGACATTGAATTATGGTGATTACAAAATCAGAACTACAATTATGATTGCAAGCAGTACTAAGTGAGTTGGAGCGTTATAAAGCAAACTATCATCATCTACAATCCGAGATTACAAGGTAGGAAATCATCAAATCATAAAAAAAATATGGGAGCAGAAAAACCATTGGTCACAAAAAGATAATGAAGAACTCAAGCAAATGCTGTCAGATAAAGATAAAAAAATATCACATTTAAAAATCCTCAATCAAGACCTTGAAGACAAAATGAAAAGATCTGAAAACAATGAGGAAAAACCTTATATAAGCATTAACGAATTAGAAGAAGAAATAAAATGTTTAAACAAGAACATCATGGACAAAGATAATGAATTGACGCAAGGCTAGAGAAACATAGTTAGTCAAGAATCAGAGATATGTCGGCATCAATAACATATGAAAGAACTCAGACAGAATTATGAAGACAATAAAAAGGCACACCAGCTGGAAATTAAGAAAATCAATGACAATTTAGCAAGCAATACCGAAGAACTATTTCGACTAAGAATTCATAACAAGACATTACTTATGAAAATCAAGAAGCTGAAACATAGTCAGAAGACAGAACTTTCCAATGAAGACCTCAAAAGAAGAATATTAGAAAAGGAGAAAGAAAACCAGCGCCTAAGAAATCTTAATCAAGAACTAGAGGAACACATCGGGAAGTTAAAAGAGGGACAAAAAGTCGCAAGACAATAGGTTCGAGAAGATTCAGAGTAATAACAATCCACTGGAGAACAAAGTAGTGCAAATCCAAAAGGAAGCTTCCAGACTTTCCGAAAAGCAAATTCAAGTTGAGGAAGAAGAAATAAACACAAACTCAGTCTTCGTCACAGTTCAAAAGGAGGTCAATCCAACAGAAATACAAACAACAAAAACGCCTTATCGACACCCCAGTTATAAATGTCATTTTGACCAACGAGAGGGTCAAAATGAACATACACAGAAGAGTTATGTTGTCAGACAAGCAAGAACATCAAATCAACATACTAAGAAACAAACGAGAAGAACCACCCCACAAAGCCATCAAATAGCTCCGATGAAGATAGATCTCGGATGGACCACATCAACGACGATGCGACATTTCTTCTTTGGAACTCGTAACTCGTATCGTCTCATTTCATCAAGTGTCTCAAATACTAAAAGAAAGGGTCTAGAGATGATGGTTCAAGAAAAAAAATCAGACATAACCCTTGTCTTCAATAAGCTTTGAGGACAAAGCTTTCCTTAAGGGGAAGGCAATGTTATGTAAAAATATATATATAACATCATAGTAATAAGATAACAATATTATTAATATTAATTGTTAATAATAAACAATTATAAATCAAGAGTCGTGTTTTTACGAAAAGGTACAATGGGCTTATAAAAGCCAATCAAATGTAAATTGTAAAACTACCTATTATCTTATCAATTATATTTCACTACTTATCCATTTTTGGAGCCGTTGTCTTATTTATGTTGGAAGTTTACATAGAAGACGGATCTCTCCACTTCATAACCACATGGGGCAAAGCTCGGAAATATTCCTCGTACCTTTTGGTATATCTGGAATTCCCTTCCCCCTAATCTACTCATCCTAATAATTTAAAACTGACCAAGACCAAGAAACAATTGCAAAACATTTCCTATCTTCAACAACATCATTTTGACTCCATTGGCACTGGTTTATTTTGCAACAACCTTATTTTCTTAAAGTCATCTCATGTTGTGGATGTTATATTATTTTATGATGTTGAACTAAGCTTTACTTTGCGGTATCTTGTCTCAATAAAATCACTTTAACTCCTTAAAACACTCCCATCCATAAACTAAGAACTAATAAGTTTTAGTAACTCTTTTGTAGGGATTCCCCCCCTTGGCTTCGTTAGGAGTTAGCCTAAACGGAGGAGTCAAGATCAGGTGACAACACTTGACTCGAGACTTGCCCCCAAGGACACACCCAATGGCTTGAAGATTTCTGCCACGTTAACTCGAGCTGCATGAAAGGCGACAATAAGCCTCAAGGATGAAGGTTAGAGGGACTAGATCTAAGAAACCTTGTGAGGTGAAATTTCTGTTTTGCACTAAAAATTAAAGAATGCATAAATTTTTACATTCTAGTCTCCCAACCCAATGGCTACTTTTAAGCACCAACATGTATTTCCCATATCTGCCTCATGTGGTCCACAACCTTGTCTCCAACACAACTCCAGATCTTAATTTTAAAACAATCACCAAAATATAAAATAAGAGTTAAGCATCTTATTTCTTCTCTTCTCCAATTGTCCACCCTCTTCTTGTTGTAATGTACATTTGCACACCTACTCCGCAACCAACAGTCCACATCAATACCTTTGCCCTTCTACATTGTTCATGGATACTTTCTTGTGCCTTCCAACTACATATTACCCTACTATGGGATTATCAAGCATTGATAAAAATTTTACTAAAAATAATTCCCCAACCAGATTCTGTGTTTATTTGCTTCTTGTTGCACCTACTCAACAATTTTTGTTGCACCAACCTGACACAATACTACCCTACATCACTCAACACCAATTTGGCACCGATAGTTTGCCAAGCAACTACTCGTTTATTACAGGATTGCTCTTCTCACCAATCCAACACTCCATTCACAAAAAAATCATTTGTGCAACAAATTATTTGCGATTAACATGCTTACCAAAAATTAATTAACACTTACAGTGTTGCCTAAGACTGTCTGCGGTGTTTCTGCATGCTCCACTATGTAGGCATATGCCTAATTCTAATTGCAATTTACCTTCTAAAAGTGGCAAAAAAACTCAAGGTCGTCAGTTCTATGACTAAAAAGCATTCTAAGCAAAAGCTTCATGTTTTTCTCTCAAATATTCAAACTTTAAATACCTTCTATGCCTACACCAACACTTTTGTTGTGCATCTTACACCTTATGCCTGTTAGGTTGTGCTTAGTGTGTGCCTTCTCACCATGTCTACCCAATCAGGGATTTTGTTTGCATGCTCTTTGGTTGTGTCAATTGTGCTTGAACTATCAAGGTATGTCTGAAGCTTCCATTAGGTCAAACATCTCATTCTTGTCTTATGATCTGTTTGTACTTTGATTTCTATTCGTGCCTCTTGTTGCCCTCCGATGTGCACACCGTCAACCTGAAATATTTCGAATGGCTGTCTTTCGGTAGAAGGGAGAGGTGCGGCCTTAGGGGCAAGCAAAGAGTCAGGTGCTGTCACCTGATCCCGACTCCTCTGTTTAGGCAAACTCCTAACGAAGCCAAGGGGGGTAGTCCTTATGAAAAGTTATTAAGGTTATTAGTTGATGGTTTGTTTATTAAGTTTTTAGGATTTTTTAGAAAGTGGGGTTCCAAGATATAACTGCAACAATAATTTAAAAGAATCCTTTTAACCTAAGTCACCTAGTTCGAGTTCGAGTTCGAGTTCGAAGACCTTGAAATTTGACAAAAAATCGATAATAAAAAATTTCGCGATAAAATTCGACATAAAAATCGACACTAAGTTCTAATAATTATAAAATTTGAAGATTAAAAAATATTTACACTATTAGCATCCCAACCAAAAACTTATATTCTTACAGAATCACATAACATCCTTTTAGCTTGAATTTAAATATTAACATAGATTATTAAATTAAGTTGTTAAAAAAATCATGTCATATAAATAATATCAGTAAACTAAAATAAATAGACATTAAGTGTTATTATAACATTTAAAAAAAATTAAAATAAACAATTTAATATAAAATTAATTTAGCAAAATACACAAATTATTTTTTTAAAGTCAAAATCCTTTTATGTAAGAAATTTATTTATGCAATGTATCCATCCGTTTGTCCGGTTTCATCAAATATATCGTGTTGAACACCACCGTCACCGATGTGCCTATTAGCTGTCAAGTAAACATCGCAGATTGAAAGTTGGGCACCGCTGCGCCTAGTCAACTGTCAAGTAAACACTGCAGATTCGAGGCTCTGCCCTCTGCGACTCACAGAGCAACGACTCCACACTTCACTCAGAGAACGGCGACAACCTCCATACTTTAGTCTTCACTCACGGAAGGATTCACAACGGAGCCTCTCTCGCAAACTCGCGTAATGAGCAACGAGATAGCGTAGAGCTAGCTTTGGTCATCAACTAGGGTTTACCAATGGGAAAAATCACGGAAGGATTCACGATGGAGCCTCTCTCGCAAACCCGCGTAATGAGCAATGAGATAACGCAGAGCTAGTTTTGGTCATGGACTAGGGTTTACCAGTGGGGAAAATCGCCGAATTTCAACGAATAGTTCGCCAGCCACAGAAAATCGACGATTTTCGAATTTCATGGCGAAAAATCGCCGAATCCGGTGACTTAGCTTTTAACAATATGAATTAAAAGATCACTGTAAAATATATAAAATGATGCACGATACTTGATATTGATAGTAAGCAAATAAGAGTGCAAGGACCAGTGCCTTATGGAGTCAACACAGTGAAAAAATGATAATTGCTGAAAAAAGGGAAATGTTGTGCAAGTGTATCTTGGTGAATTTTAGATTATTAGATTGTTAATCTTGGTTAGGGAAAGAAGGGAAACTCTCGAGATACCGTAAAGTTACAGAGAGGAATGTCCAGAATTTAGGATTTGGTGGCTCCATACAAGGACATGTTGGTTGCCAAAGTCCCAAGAGCGTGTTCAACACTACACCAACCAGGGATGTAGCCTAACGGTGCCCCTAAGATCTAAGTACAGTGGTTCCAGCTTCCCCAGGCAGAATTTTCCCACACAAAGTCTAGTCGAGAAGCGCCGAATTTTCGCTTATCTTTCGGGTAGTTAATTTTATTAGGTGATTGATTAAGTTAAGATGTGAGAATTAAACAATCTACAATGTTTCTGGGTATCCCAATCGGGTAGAGCATACACAATGTAGAAAAATGGTTTATTCCAATTTTGAACAAGTAACCATTGACTCTCCGACAGAGAGCGCTCTTGACTTGCTTTTCAGCGAAGTTCAAGAGACTTTGGATTCCTTTTATTAAACAAGTTAAAACATGAAAAATAAAACAGTACTTATATAAAAATATATATGATGGCCAAACTTGTGTGTCACTTTCTGATCACTCTCCACTAATTAGCAAGGCCTTTGGGTGGAGGTGAGAGCGTACTTCGTGGCGACGAAGAGTGGTTTTATTTCTTAACAATATGATAAAAAAACTAATATAAAACAAAAAAATTAAAACTCTCCGATAGAGAGTGCTCTTGATCCACTTTTTCAGTGAGATTCAAGAGACTTTAGGTTCTTTCTTTTTTCTTTTAACAAAAAATAAAAGTACTGAAATAAAACTATACTAAAGACTTTTCCTTTTTTATGAAAGTAAAATGACTAAGCAATTCTAAACAATTTACTATGCATGCAAAAAGTAAGGAAATAAAAACAGAAAACAAGGGACGATACAGGCTTCCCCCAAATGGGGTAAGTGGAGTGTGGGGGCCTTTGTCCCACTTTCTCTTTATTAAACTTTTTACAATGCTTTGAGAGAAAGGGTGCCCTTTGATCTTTGAAAACAGGGTCAAAAAGGCCTTAAAAGTGTCAGGAAAGCAAGGGAATGAAGAAGGGGGAAGGCATAATCGAATATGGATGCTCTGGATTGCCCAAAACTCAAAAATTTGCCAGCATATCCTTCTCTTTTTTCATATACCTGCTAAAACCAGCAATCTTTCAATGCCAAATCAGTGGGTTAGATGCAAAAATAAACTAATAATCTACACCTTCAACACTTGAATTTTTTTTGCAAAGTTTAACCTCAAAGTGCTAAAGCAAATGGAAACTAGATCTAAGCCTTAAGATGCAAAATTTCAGTCCTTTCTTAGATCTTTAAATGAAGCAAGTAAAATGAAGAATGATAAATCTTTTAATAATCAAATTTTAATTTGCAAACAAAACAAACAAAAATTAAAAGAAAAGAGGTTGAGGTTGAGTGTTTTTGTCCTTTTTTGTTGAGAAAGAAGAAGAACTCAAGCTTCAAGCTTTGAACAGGATTGAGGAGGAGGGTGCTGCATGGTAAAGAAGTTAGATCCAAAGTGAAGCAGTGAAGAAGACAAGATGCAACCGAGCTCCAATCTTACACCACCTTCGGTGATCTGCAAAGCTACACAAGAAACCTTAATGCAAAGATCAGATCTAGTATGGAAATCACATAAAACCAAAAGCATACAAGTATTGCCGACTACAAAGTATAACTCTTGAATCTCAAATGATTACACATAACTAAGCAAATTGAGATTCAAATGCCTATTCTATGGATTGGAATACAAACTTCTAAGCTAGATATTCAAAATTGCATGAGCCACAAACATAACTAAATAGATATCACCTCGGTTAAAAACCAACATTCACCATGAAAGAGTATTACACCAACAGATTTGTCCTACAAAGACTCAACTTTATTCCATCAAAAGATAAACAATTACAACTCATGAGTGGAGGTCCCTTGCTTTCGTCCAGAATGAGGAAGAAGGCCTCGTATTTATACAAAAACCCAACCCCAAGGGGGGCACCAATCAGTTGAAGATAAACCTGGAGTGTAACTGAGCTAACTGAACCAATCAGAAGAATCGGTGGGGTGATTATTAGTCTAACTGAAGTGATGGTATGGAGGAGATGCCACCTCAGATGAGGTAGGCAACCTCTCTCACCTACCAAGCCAACTCACGATTTGCATGCTCCAAATCGCATGCTTCACTCCTCACGTGAATGTACGGCGAATGACGTGAGCTCCAAAATGACACTCGCTCAATCCAAAACTTTGATGTCTGATAAAGGAATGGATCATCCCAAGCTTAAATGACGTGGATTCAAAGAGGGGTCCACTCCCTTAAATAGCGCAACCCACAAAGCAAGCTTACGATTTCACCAAATCTTGACATCACCGCCACTTTGTACGGTCCACATGACGTGAGCTCCACCGAACTTTTAAATGTTATATGGTATAACAATCCACTACACAACAAAAACTTAAGTGGGACATATATACGAGGGGGTCCATTCCTTATTACTCACACCCATGTTCACGATTTAGAAAAAGCTTGACGTCACCCTCTTAGAAATCATGAGATGTGTCCCACTTAAACTTTATCCAAAGTTTACATGCCTTCCTCATGTGATGAGGTCACCACCATGCCCCATCACCATTTGACCATTTAAAAATCAAAATTCAGACTTTTTAAATATTTGACTCTAGTGCAATTTCTCCAAATTTAGCAATTAAATGTTATTCTGGTGCTCTGTTAGCCAAATAATGCCTTCTGGGATGTTTCAGCTGGCCGAAACATAGTGGAAGTGGCCCTTGGGGTGAAGATGCTGCTCTGGGCTTGAAAATGAGCCCAACCACACCAAAAATGGACTCTGGATCACACCTTTTTTACATTTTGAAATTTTCCATTTAAACCATTAAAAAATGGCTTAAAAAACGGAAAATTTATTTTTTCTCGGAATCAAACGAAACTCTAGGGGGACCTAGTACATTTTCATACGACTCAATTCAAATGCCTAGGATGCTGAAAAACACTGACACGAAGGCTCTAATAACCTCCTAAAGCCGAAACACCAAGACGACTACCCCAGCTTTGGAGGTGTGAGTGAAAAACTCAGAAATTATTAGTCGTTTGTTCAACAACCAATACTAACCAAGTGAAAAAAGACTTTGGGCTAGTCGGCTTGATGCTTAACCAAGTCCGGGAAGCCGAGCCTTTTATAAAAAATTAAATGCTAGGACATTTTTTACAATTTCCCCAAGGGGGTATGAACATGTGTTACAAAAAATAAAAATGGCTAGCCAAAACTAGCCAACTCTAGAACAAACTGAACTTCTAAACTCTGGAAACGAACATGCATCATGTTCAATAACTGGTGGCTCAAATAGGAAGTTCAACTATTGTACAAAATAGTTGGTAACACCTCTTTCAATTGTGTGCATGTATGATGTGTTTCTTAGGTTGCACACCCATATTCTATGTCTGATGGGGAGGGCGGGTCTTTTCCTGCACCTATGTCCCTGTTTTGCATGCTTCTATGTGCTTGTTGCACTGTTGATGAGTGGTCTAGTCTTGTTGCCTTCATGTGGGCTTACAAACTATCCGTGGAAGTTGCTTAGACATAGTTGCCATTGAAAATATCTGCCAACTATGATTATTTCTTCTCCCACCCCTCAATGTTCAATTTTCTTATCCTAACTACTAAATTTTAGGATAATAAACATGTATTAAATTCTCCTTAATTTTTTAATTAAAGAAATAAAATCACTTCACTCCTAGTTTTTAGTTTTTACGTGGCTTATGTGCTTCCATCCCTTTGCTTTGTGTGCTTCATTATTCTTTGCTTACAATTGTGTTCCACTGTGTGCCAATCTTCTTTGGTCTCATTTTGAGTTATGTGCTCACACAATCCCTTGGTCTCTTCTTCAACCTTCACCATGTTGCTTGAATGTTAACTCTCCATAGCTCTCATATCATGTTAGAAATTGCACATACACATAGTAGAATAAGGAAAAGAGAGAAGAGAGTAAACAAAGAGATTGTACTTGATATTATTCAATATGATGAATGTTGTGAATGGGGACTTGGTTGGTTGTTAAAACTTTGTGTTGTTATTCCCTCCACCAAGGTTCAAATTTATTTAGAGGCATGCTCACCCCTCATGGGCCATTTTGCTTGTTAAGTAGACCATCTCATGTGGTTGAGGCCATGGGCAGGTTCTTGGTGAATTTAGCAAAATGAATACCCCCTAGTCATGGCATCTTAGTTGAAGGGTAACCTCCATGAGTTGTGAGACATACTTGCTTCAATGCAATGATGCACATTGGAGGGTTTTGCTTGTGGGTGTTGACTGAAAGAACCCTTAAAAAAATGGTGAATGCCAACATAAAGGGAGAGAATGTCTCATACATCAAGTCCCATACAACCATGTTATTTAAAAAAGATGCAACTTAACCTTGTTACCGACTAAGCTGCACCTAGTTGGACTTTCAGTGAGCTGCCAGTGATGAACAAGATACTTGTTCATATTCAGAGTTCAGAGGTCCTTTCAGGGCTCCATGACCGTTTTATTTTTGTAACACATGTTCATACCCCCTTGGGGAAATTGTAAAAAATGTCCTAGCATTTAATTTTTTTATAAAAGGCTCGGCTTCCCGGACTTAAGCATCAAGCCGACTAGCCCAGAGTGTTTTTTCCCTTGGTTATTATTGGTTGTTGAACAAACGACTAATAATTTCTGAGTTTTTCACTCACACCTCCAAAGCTGGGGTAGTCATCTTGGTGTTTTGGCCTAGGGAGGTTATTAGAGCCTTCGTCTCGGTGTTTTTCACCATGATAGGCATTCGAATTGAGTCATATGAACATGTACTAGGTCCCCCTAGAGTTTTGTCAATTTCCGCAAAACATATTTTTTTTTTTCCGTTTTTTAAGCCATTTTTTAATGGTTTAATTAAAAAACTTCAGATTGTAATAAAAGTTAGATACGGAGTTCGTTTCTGATGTGGAGACACTCGTTTTCACACCTGGAGCGTCCACTTTACTCTTGGGACCACTTTCTACATCAATCGGGCAGCCAGAGCACCCCGTGAGGCATTATTGGGCTAAAAATGCATTAAAATGGCATTTTAATGCTCAATCTGGACAAATTGGCACTATGGTCAAAGATTGAATAAGTCAAAATTCAATTATTTTAATGTTAACATGACATGAAAGGGGTCCCATGTGACTAGCGATTTATACATCAGCTCATATAAAATCAAGGTTGGGTTTTAAAGTAAGGTAATAAGCCAAATAAAGGGTGACGTCAACATAAGGAGGAGTTCACGCTAGCATTGTTTGGAAGGCATCTGCTAGCACTAAAGATGTGGACCCCCATCCACATCACATTAGAACCATTGTTTATTTTATAATCCACCATACTTTGGTTTGATTTGGTTATAGCATGAGTTAAGTGGTGACGTGAGCTTCAGGGGTCGTGAATATGGTGAAGTGGGTTGCACTAATCAAAAGTGGACCCCCTTTGTTATCCACGGTGGCATTTAAACTTTGATTTATCTCCTTTATCATGCATGGATATTTTATTGGTGACTCCCTCACGTGTGAAATAGCCGTACGCTTGCATGAGCAGGTAAAGATTGTGAATTGGTGAAGCTTGCGATTTGGTTGGTGTGTGTTGGAGGTTTATGATTCGTTGAGGGAGTTTGGTGAGAGAGGTGTCAATCACCTCCTCTGTTCAACTGGGCTTCACTCAGCTAAACTCTGACTTCATCTTCAGTATTGATGAGCCCCCCCTAGGTATCTCTTTTCCTATTTAAGCAGGTCACCTTTCTATTGTTCAGCATCAAAAAGGTGGAACCTCTGCTTGTAAGATTGTAATAGTTTTCTTGAGTATTGTGAATAAAAGGCTTTGGAGGCAATTTCTGTGTGGGATCCATGGATGTTTGGATAGAGTTTACTCTACATTAGTGAGGTAACCTGTATTTGTTTTCATGCTTGCATATGTTTGGGATTAACTTGCTTTCGGAAGGAAATGGTATTTTTGTAAAGATAAAAGGTAATTCTTGTTAGGTTACTCTTTTATTGCAAGTCGAAGAAGACTATTTGATATATGTATGATTTCATGCTTGGATCTACATTGTTGTTGTAGTTTCTTTTGGTTTACACAGGTATATTTTAATCCCCATTGCTAGTGTTGATAATCTTTTGCGGGAAGCTAAAGCTGGAGTATTGATGAGTGAATGTGCTCTACCTTTCCTCCAGTAAAATTGGAAAATAAGCTTTGTCCCTCTGATCTCACCAAGGAGGCGTTTTCTGTCCTTTATTGCTTGCTCTACTCTGGGTTCTTTAACTTTTGATTCACAAATTTCTTAAAATTTTCTTTCGGTTTCAAACGTTTCCATATTAGATCTAGCATCTAAAGTCATATCAAAGGTAGATCTAATGTCTAAAAGTTTCTATTTCTAATCTGCTTCAAAGGTACATTTAAAATTCTAGATCTAGTTACTTTTCCCTTTTTCCGCAAGTTTAAAATTTTTGAAAATTAAAAAAGCTTGTTGAAAGAGTTTTTGTGCATTTTTAAATTTGATCTACCATGTTTGTGCTTGAGATTTGCTTGCCATTTTTCTCAAGAGGCAAGCAAAGATCCTAAGAAGGCAAGCTTTCTAGCTTGCCTCACTTAGTTGTTTTCTTCTTTTTTGTAATCAGTTGTTACTTAGATTTTTTTTGTAATTTTTTGCATGTTGTCCAAAGACACTTCCAAAGTGTTTTTGGGCATCTTTCACTTACATATGCTTGCTGGTTTTTAGCAGGTCCATCAAAAAAGAGAAGGAAACTCTGCCCGAAAATAGTTTTTTCGAACATCCGGAGCTCCTAGGAGGCTTTCCCCTTAGCTGGGCTTTTTTTTCTTTGCATGTTGTAAGCCTTTGGATCCCAGATAACAAGGACCAAAGAGCATATCTGCTGAAGCATTGTAATCGATTAAAGAAGCAAGTTTGAGTAGGCTTGGTAGAGCCTGCTCCCCATCCCCCTTGGGGGATTTGTGTCGGTGTCATTTTTCTGTTTTCTTATATGCTGTTAGCGTAGTTGTTTTTCTTTATCATTTCATGCTTTGTTTGAGTTTTGCAAAAGTAACCTGAATACTTACCCACTGCGCTATACTGAAGTACCATAAGGGAAAAGATTTGAGCAGTGTAGTAATTAAAAACAAAAACAATTTTGTTATGCACTGCTAAGTTAAAATAAACCCCCTCGCTTTCCCGAGTACAGGTTCGTGGATAAGGGCTTGCCCGAGTACTGAATCTGGAAAGAGACTCCTGGGTTTTATCTTTTTTCTAAATCAGAAAACTTGTTCTAAAACTTTAAAAAATAAACCAAGACTCCTTCCCCGTATGCTCTACACCGTTGCAGCTTGTCTGATCAGTTGGCTGTATCAGAAAGGGATACGAGTTACTAGATCTAATAGGAAAATCCACACAAGTAATTTTCTCGAGAACTCGGGAGGTTGCAAAGGGTAATCACTACAGAGTCATGGGGCTACTCTAAGCAGGTTTATCCTCGCCCCCGTTGGACACTTGGTATTACCGCTTTAGCACTTAGTTCGAAGGGACTTGACTTGTTGGGCCAAACCCACAATTTACCCATTCCTTAATCAATTCATTTAATAATTTAAAATTTACCAACCGAGACACTACAATACTTTCACTGAGACTACACTAGCAACCCACATTTGCAAGCACTATTTTCATTTCGGCACTGGTCTATTTTGTTCTTTTTGCATAATTTAATCTCGCAATGTGTCATTGAATTTTGTGTATCTAATTGGAGTTAAAGTGTTGCTAAGGTTAATCTTGTTGGCAGTAATTGGTAATTTTTTAATTTTATCCATTCCATATTAAAACTCCTAGAATTAATTATTTCTCTCGTAGAGTAAAAACCCTAGATTTTACTTTTCATTAGGGTCCACCCCCCTTGGCTTCGCTAGGAGTTGGCCTAGACGGAGGAGCTGAGTATCAGGTGACAGCACTTGGCTCGAGCTTGCCCCCAAGGTCGCACCCAGTGGCTTTAAGATTTTTTCCACGTTACCCGAGGTGCAAATTACGCGGCAACAAACCTAATTATGACTTAACATTGTTTTTGACATGTGATTTGATCAAGTCAAGTCACTTAACGTTGTTTTTGACATGTTATTTAATTAACTCAAGTCACTTAACTTTTAAGGGGAAAATTACAAAACTTAAATAATAATATGACCATTATAATAAGATATCTCTGACAAGAAATACTTTATCTAGGTCATTTTTAGACCAATCTATCTTGAATAATTTGGAGTCCTAACTAGTCTTTCAAAGTGATGAGCAGCAGAAAAGATTAGTTTTGAAAGTCAAAACAATTTTGTTGAATATGAATATTTTGGGGTCGTACAACTTGGGTCTTGCACTTCACTTAGGATTTTCTTCTTTAGAATCCATGTTCACCAGATATGATATTCCCAAAACTGGTCTAAAATTTAGGGAAGATCTCTATAAAATTTAGGAATTTAAGTAGGGTCTAATGTTTTGTTCATAGGTAAGCTTTGTACTGAGGAGGAACGACATTGTTTTGATAGTTTATTTAAAGATTTTGAACATGTATTTGCATGAGGATATGGCTTAGGCACTTTGATCAAGGAATAAAATAAGATACCATACCTCCTAGTTACAGGTAACAAATCTCTTAGGAAGAAATAACATGTGATAAACCCCTTGCTGGAAGAAGCCAGTAAAGTAGAATTAGAGAAGATGCTTTCTGCAGGGATAATATTTCCTATCTGTATCATGGATTGCAAATTCAATACCTGTTAAAAAGAAGAATGGAGATATCATTCTTTATGTTGATTTTGGGAATCTTAATAAGTCTAGATGATTTGCAAACAATGGATGTATCATGCCATTACCTATTTTTCTGTCCCACTAAATGTTTTTCTCATACTATCAATTCAGACACACTGCACTTTCTTCGTGCATGGCATGTGAACCATGATGCAACCACTGGCCGAATGCAATAAAAACAAGCAGTAGAGGCTATTGTCTGCATATTGCATTGATTACTGTGGATCTTATTTTGTTTGATATAAAGTATTCGGCTTAAATTTCACTGTGGAGGATTAATTAGAACCAGAAATGTTTCCAATATGTAATGTGTAGGAAAGAGTTGCAGCATCTCAAATGTTTCAGATTTATGTCAAAAACAATTTGATTGATTGTGGCTATGTCACTGTGGATTTGTGTAGGCCTATTAATGTTGTTTGTTGGAGGCGTGCTATTTGTATGGAATTCTTGGAGAAGGTTAGATTTGCACTCTACTTTCTGTAGTCTATCTCTGAGCAATGGATTGCTTGTCTTAAATGATGAAGTTGTGAATGTCTTGGACTGAAATGTTGTTAAGTGCATAGAGAATTTCATTTATAAAATGGTTTTATTTAATAGCACAGTAGCTTTCTTCATTTAGTGTTTCTGCATTATGATGTGTATAGTTTTCTTCTTTTCTCTCTAAACATTTGTTCATCTAGATTGATGGATAGAAACAAACTGAGATGGTATTCAAATTTTGACTACTGCTTTTATTAATGAGTTATTTGGTGTAGGTCATATTGTTTTGGATTTAATTTTGATTATCTGCCTTTAAGATTCCTTTCATATCTTATCAAGTCTCCTTGTTCATTTTGTTGAAACTTGAAAGCCTCTGGCTGTCATTTTGTTTTCAGGCCGATGTTCTAGAGTATTATGACCAGACTGTTTCTTCTCCTGGCGGGTCTTTTAATATTCCGGCAGTTTTGAGGGTAATGTAGTCATGCAGATAATCCATAGCTCCAACAGCACTGTTTCAGGGTGATTTAACTGCAGACATCTTTTGGCCAACAATTTTTATGTTCTTCTGATATTTGTTATTTTTTATTAAAAGGTGTTAATTTGTTTCAGCTAACTATCGAGGTTCATTGCTTGTGTCTCCAGGTTGCATATCTAGTGCATGTTCCCAAGACAAGAAGGATTAACGTACATCTTAGTCGGAAAAATGTATTTGGTCGTGATCGTTTTACTTGTCAGTAAGTATCCCGAATAATGTATATTTCTATATATTATTGCTTAGAAGCATGAACTATTGCTCTAGTACCTCTGTCTTGTATATGTCACACTACTATATTAGGACTTCTTATTGTAGGCAAAAACAGAAAAATGAAGAATTGATAAGATGCTACCAAATTTACTCAAGTGATGAGCATTCACCACCTCTCAAGAGGTGCGACACTGTTTATGCTATGTGCATATACCACCCAGCCCAAATCAATGGCTTTGAGAGATCAACTGTAGAACAAACAACGACCCCCTTATGGTGGCATGGTGACCCCTCTGGGCCAATGGCCATGTGATGTAAGAGGAATTGAACCACCATGGAGGCTGAGACAACTCCTTGCTTTCACTGACCTGGCTTGCCTTTCATGGATTAAAAAGGCAGAAAAGTACCATGAGAAGGACCTATTAGAAGAAGTGGGACCCTCGCACTTTGTGCACCCAATCATTATTATAAGAAGATATAAGTTTTGTAATCATGGAATCTGTTGGAAAAAGCATGGAGTCATCGACAAAAACAAAATGATCTTAACAATGAAAGAAAGGGAAGATTTCTTAACACTTCAAAGAAATGCACTTTTGCTCTATTAAACTTAAGGGGATTATTCAAAGAATGGATATTAGCATCTCTATTTGTACAAGTGATGATAAAAATTACATTAAGGTTGACTTAGCAAATCAATTATAAGTTCTAGAGCCAAGTATAATAAAAAGGGAAACCATTTTTGATGACACATCTTATAAAATTAAGGACTTACAATTAACAATTGGTGATTATAAATTCATATTCCAATTTGATGTTTCATGTTACAACTATATCTTTCAATGAAGTTGACATATTTCTAGGTTCGACTTGGGAGGAACATTGGGGACTTTCATCTTAAACATGAAGAAAAAGTTTTTTGACATTTTGCTATTGTGTTTAAATTTCTGGAGTTTTCATTGTGTAATGGTTTTAAACCGGTCGACATGTTTTGGGTGGACACTCCACCCATCTTCAGGATCCATATGAAGTTGTGGCAAGAAGAAAAGAGTAAGGTGACTTAAATAGAGGAGAGAAAAAGCTGTTAGAGATTTAATGGAGAAAAAATGGGTGTAGCCGTTAGGGATAGATAAAAGGGGAAAATATTTTTTTATAAATATAATAAAAACTGTAATAAAATTTCTTAGGGTTAATAAAAAGAAAGTGATATGATTTCAAGTTTAACATACTAAGGCAGTAAAAATAATAAAATTAATAGAATTAAAATTAGAGAATAGTAAAAATAATAGAATTAAAATTAGAGAATGTTGAAAATCTAGTATTAAATTAATAAAATATTTTAAATCGGTACATAATGAATAAATAAAAGATTAGATTAAAGATTTAAAATAATGTGAATAGAACAATTAAAATAAGAAAATTGTAATAAAAAAGAAAGTTAATAAGAATAGGAAAATAATGAATAATGAATAAATAAAAGATTTAGATTAAAGATTTAAAATAAAGTGAATAGAACAATTAAAATAAGAAAGTTGTAATAAAAAAGAAAGTTAATAAGAATAGGAAAAATATTAATTAATCAGATAAAAATGATAAAAGAATTAAATTAAATATAATTAAAGATTTAAAATTTATAAATTAGGTTAACCAGGATAAATCTAAAAGCAAGATTTACGTAGGAACAAAGGGATATATTATAATATAATGTGCATACTATATTAGTAATTTTTATTATAATAAAGTAATAAAATTAACATTAGGAATGACGGAAATGTTCTATTAAATTAAAAAGGAATTAGGAATAAAGAAAGGTAAAATGGTGCTAGGGAAAGGATTGATAAAAGATTTTGAAGAGTGATGCTAAGATAGAAATAAGAGATTTTTTTTAAACTTGAACCAATAAAGGAAAGAGTTGTATACATAAAAATTACAAAATTATAAACTGATAATAATTAATTATACGAAGAATAATTAAATCCATTCAGAACTACGGGTCTCACTACGGGTCTCACTGATGAGAACATATTGTGATTATTATATGTGAAATACATTATTGTTTTTTTCTTTTGACATGCTCATATATTGTTATACATGTTTGATGTGGTCAATGGTTTTGACTTTTAAACCCATAGTATAGGGCATAACACAATTTTGTAAAGCAGTTTCTATCTACTTCTAAGCCTATTTAAAGGCATGTAGCATAGAATGAAATGTTGTGTATAGTCGGACAAATCTCTTATACCATCTTCTTTCAATGCATCTCTTTATTCTTTTGTTGTGTGCTCATATCACTCACAATAGCATCGAAGGCTTGCATTAAAATTTTATGCTCGTGAGAGGAGCTAGAAACATTCTCTGAAAAATCTTGAAGGGAGGCATAGCCTCTACATGGACCAAGGCTGAAAC
Source organism: Pseudotsuga menziesii (assembly GCA_001517045.1). Taxonomy (NCBI): domain Eukaryota; kingdom Viridiplantae; phylum Streptophyta; class Pinopsida; order Pinales; family Pinaceae; genus Pseudotsuga; species Pseudotsuga menziesii. The sequence goes on along the minus strand of LPNX010238842.1, from coordinate 98,066 downwards.
AACTTGTTCGTGTTCAGGTCACCAAAAGTTTTGATCAAATAGGTGAAAAGGAGTATATGATTGGGTATTACTTAAAGCATGTCTAATTTGAATCTTCTTAATTTCATTTGAAGTTAAATGCCATGGATAGAAATTAACTTTTTGTTGTTGTTGGAAGTGCTTCCAAAAACACGCCTTGAGGGGTGATATCACATAATGTGGACTCCTTCAGCTTAGATACCAGGTCTGGGGTGTTTATTCTGCCAAACCCATTTGGGTCTTGCACCCGACCTCACTCCTTTTTAATATGCCATTTAGGTGTGATGGAACACAGCGAAAATGTAATTTTGTTGGATGGTTCAAGATTCTGTCAACCTCAATAGCGAACCAAGGTCCTTTTAGAAAAAATAAGATCCACTTGAGAACTCTACATTGTACAATGCAGATTTCAAATTGTATGGAACAGAATGTAGGTAAGATGATTATATACAATGAGTATAGGGAGGTGAGGTGCACTGTAACAACTGTTGGCTCTTTTGTTAGCAAAGAAAGAATATTGGCTAAGTGTTCATTAACCTGATGAGGAGTAGGGCCATTATACATTGAAGTTTGAGGTGTAACAACTGTTGGCTCTTGAGTTCGCAAAGAAAGAATATTGGCCAAGTGTCCATTAACCTGATGAGGACTAGAGCCGTTATACATTGAAGTTTGAGGTGACATCCCTGAGGACTTTTGCTCAAGCTAGTGTATGAATTCCATTATGTCCTGATTTATCTTTCTCTTGCCAATTACTGTAAAACGATATAATCGACTGCACATTACTCAGGTGAATTTTTTTTTGAGATTGGACTGGTGATGTGCTTATTCTGTGAGAGCTAAGTGGAGTGATTTACTTCATACTTCTATTGAGGAGGCTCACGTAACACTCTAGGTTGCTCCAAATAAGCTCTAATTCTAAATCTTTGGAGAATTGTTAATATGATTCCTTTGAACCTGCCTCCACTTTGACCTTTATAGTTGGACATTTTAAATCATTGTCTTAGAATATGCTGATATGGAGGAGCTTCCAATTTATAATTTTGTACTGTTGTAACTTCGTTAACTGGAATAAGTGCTTTGGTGAAATTGGAAATGGGGCACAACATTAGGATAGTTATGGTATTGCTATGGGCTGTGGGGTCCATGGGACATGATAGTCTATTTTTTGTTTAGACAACCTTGATTAACATAATTCCTCATTCGTAATGCATTGGTATGGTAAAGTTCTGTTTGTGTGTCTCGATAGCCTTCATACTATATAAGAGCATCTCAGAAGTAAGTAAAAGGAAGGTAGAACTAGTCTTGTATGAAACTTTTAAAAGACTGACTATTTCTCAAACAAAAGAAGAGAACAAAAAAAGGCTAACATTTTTTGGATTTGTTTTTGCTTTATTTGGGCAGGTATTGTGGTTCAAATAATAGTTTGACAATTGACCATGTTTTGCCTGTTTCTCGTGGAGGAAAATGGACCTGGGATAATTTGGTAAGTATCTTCTTTCAAATTCATGTAAGCACTTTCTCTGTATATTGTGATACAAATCATGTTCGATTCTTAAAGCCCTAATTTTAATGAGGTGGTGCCTTCATGTATGAGCTGAATAAATAAAGTTATGTCTCTTTTAGAAGGCAACATCCTGAGATTTACACCAAAGTGGCAAAAACAAGCACCTTGAAAAGGAAGAATGGTTTGTTTGGTTAAGATATTTATTATTGGTAGAAGTCTTTGTTGATGATGTATGTCCAACAACCTCTAGTAACCATTTTAGTTCTTTAATTTTGACTTTGAGCTGGTGAGATTCAATGCTTAAACGTAGCTCTGCACTTATTAGATGGACATGTTTTCTCCATGGCTTGGGAGGGTCAAACTAGCCCCGTGTCTAACAATTATGGTCCAGTGACCAAGTGTGTTTTAGCAATTGCCAATTGTACTAATAATCAATGTTCCACAGAGTTTCCGGGATGGGGGAACAAAGGAGAGGGAAAACGCACACGGGGGACGTGTGGAAGCCACCCCAAATTTCAGGGAAACAGGAAACATCAGAGTCATAAAATTTAATATAAAATATAAAATGATAAATCCCAACAATAACTATTACCATGTAAAAACTAGAAACTAAATTCATCATTACCAAATGTACATCAATTACCATATCAAATTTCAAATTACTGAACTATTGCTATCTAAAAACTAAAAGCTAAATATTATCATTATCATTATGCAATGTATATCTAATCAAATTTCAAATTTGTACAAGATAATGCAATAGATGCTAAAGTCTGAAATAGTCAAATGGATATTGAACAGTGAACACACAAGATAGGAGAGTAGCAAGATGTTTGATCTTAGGAACATCATCCCCATAATACTTTAAAAAGATTTTAATTTGCAATTATTTTATTGGCAAAGATGAAAATAGTGGGGGGGGATTTTGGGCGTCGCCCCACGTGGGGGGAATCTAGAAGCCCCCTTGGGGGAAATGTGTTCCATCATCGGGGAAACATTTCCCCATGCGTTTTGTCGGGGGGACGCCCAATAGCCTCTCTCGGAGGTAAACATGTTCCATCATTGGGGAAACGTTTCCCCACGCATTTCGTCGCATTTCCCCTAAAAGGGGGATGTGGGGAAACGTTTCCCCAGGAGTCTCCCCGTCCTAGAAGCGTGGGGGAGCGAGGGGGCACGTTCCCCACCCTGGGGTATGCGTCCATTTGGAACATTGCTAATAATTCATTTATTATAAACAACATTTTGATGCTTGGAGAACTATTCAATGCATAGCATCTTTGTATTGGCAGTTATTTTTCTTCCTATGATTGATTAGTTGTTTTTATTGAATGGCAAAGTTTATGGTTATTGATATGATCAAATATCTCAGTTCTATTTCTTTTTCAATTGAACATGCTACATATTGCTTAGTTAACCCCTCAGAGATTTTTGTGTCATCAACAAAATTTTGTGTTGGGGGGGGAAGTGAAGGAGGTGGTGAAAACTGACAATGATTCCTTGCAAGAGAAGAAAATATGATACAAACTTCTTGTTCTTGTTACAAAAAAGAAAATAATATTTGCATAAAACATGTTGATTGACCACTATTGTCTATGCATTACATCACAAAGTTCAAACCTATGTTGCACGAAACGTGGGCCCCAACCCCGTTTCCACCTTTTTGTCATTTTGAAACTCCAAAATGTGCATCGTACGGTGTGAAAACACGTTTTTGTATAGATGAAACATGTTTTCCAGATGGAAACACATTTCCGATACGGCTACAGTCAATTTTCCGATACGGCTACAGTCAATGAGGTCATGTTTCCAAAAAATGTTGCCATGGGGCAGTAGCTTTTGGTGATACTAATGGTAAAAGTGACATTCTCCTTATCTTTTATTTTCCATCCTTTTACTTAGATTTTTAACATTACCATTAATTGTTTCAAGATGTTTGAGAGTGGTTCCAACCTCATCGGACTTCATATACAAAAAGTAGAATTTTAGATCCCATTCAAAGTTCAACAGATTCAGGATTTTAGGATTTCAAAGTTTCCACCAAATTCTATCATGTATGAGGGTATGGAATTGGCATTTAATCAAGCAAATCAACCCCTATATGTACTTTGATGTTGGTGGTGTTGATTGTTGAACTCCTTTGTCATGACATTAATAAAAATATACTCTTCACTCAAACAAAATCACTTATTAAGCATGGGAAGCTTTTTCTACCTTATTTTAACGTTGGATTAGGAAGTTTCATCAAAATTGTAGGGTGTTGCGCTGTTGACTAATGCCCTTGGAGGATCAAGTTTAAAATTCGAGTTAGAGGCAAGCCTAGAGGAGGGAGGCATAGGGTGCTATTGATGAATAGGATCTCAATATAGGCAATGATTTGTCGCAGGTATGATTTATGATTTATATTTCACATTTATTTTTTAAAATAAAAAAATTTCTTGCTCATATATATATATATATATATATATCGTGTTTGTCCATGGGGCATAGCTCAGGTGGTTGGGAGATTTGGTTGTTGCACTCCCCACCCGGGTTCGAATCTCGCCGAGGACATTTGCTCCTTGGGAGCCCTTGCATGTAATGAAATATTAGGCTGGTAAGCCATTTATCGTGATTGGCCCTCTTGGGGGTAGTTGCCCAAGTTCATGTATACTTGCCAAGCGAGTATAAGAGATATTTTCCAAGGTGGATGTAGCCATGGTGTAAACTGGGCTTCCATGGTGAACCACCATGAATATATATATATATATATATATATATATATATATATATCACGTTTCCCCGTTTCCAAAATTTGGGGGGGTCACGTTTCCTCTGTTTCAGAGTTTCCTCGTTTCATCCCCGTTTCTCCGTTTCGTGCAACTTAAGTTCAAACATAACATTGAGAAACGCTAGAATGGGTTATAGACCTTACAGTATACTCTGGTCTAGAGAAATGTGAATGTCATCTTGATGCTGACTACTGGACTTTAACTGATCAATTATACATCCATCTTGCCTTCAAGGCATTAAGGGTTCCTTTTCAAGGTATATATCCATTTTCTGATTCTGATCCGAAAGATTTTTTTCTTTTCTTTATTGACTGTTTCTCGAAAGGTACATTCATCTTTTAAGTCTAATTCATAACAAGTTGCTTTTTGTTTAAAGCTATAGTTTTCCTTTATCCATAGAGGCATGTCTTGAGTTAGTCTTGCAAAACAAATATATGATTGTATCAGCAGTCTATTCTACAATGGAAATTATCAAATACAATTTACCAAAGAAAAATCAGCAAAATGTATTGTAGTTGTAGTTTCCTTCTTCTTACTTTCCACATCTCAAAGAATAATTTGTTGATTTTAAATTTCAAGTAATCAAGGGCTTTCTCTATCCTGCGTTTGATACAGGCAAGTCAATTGTACAGTTATTCCCCTTGGTTTTAGTCCTTTTACTTCCCTTCATAAATGATTGCTGAGTCATGAATTTACAAAATTATTGGATGCATATAGTTGAATAAAAATTTTACAATGTCCATTGGTCTGTGGTTTAGTGGTTGAGATGAAGCATTACCATGCTAAAGACCCAGGTTCAAACCCCACTGGGCATAGAGTTCTGGAAATTTATGAGCCGAGTTTAATGGTGACATACAGCATTCATTCAAAAAAGGTCTTACAACCAAAAATTCATTGGAGAGTATGCAATCTAGTTTATTGCATGGGGGAAGGAATACAAATTAGATTTTGAATTTCCTACACAAGTAGAAAGTTAATATAATCTTAATACTGAGGAAAAATCATGCTGTAAGTGAAGGGATGTCACGATGTAGAAAGTTGATATAATCTTAATACTGAGGAAATATGCATAAAACCAAGATTTTGAGAAGGAAACTATAGTATTTTTATACACTTTCAGATATAATATACAAGAAATAACTGGGGAGTGCAATCAATAGGTTGAAAGCATACTGTCAATTGGGTATAGCTGGGATAGCAGTGAGTAGGAGTGTTATCCTCTCACCCAGGTTCAATTCCCGCAAGTGACATGTTGAGCTCTTAAATGAGTATATTGTTGACAAAGCCTCGAGCTTCTGCGGAATCCGGTTTACCTTGGGTACCATCCTCAGAATGAGGGGAAATGCTGGATGATTTTTTCTGGGAAATAGGAAATGTATTTCAAGAAGAAAAAAGAAAAAAAGTCAAAAGCATAGAACAACTGATATTTCTATATGCTTGGTTTCTTATATAGGTTTTAAAATGGCAAAGCTTTCCAATGGATAGTTTGGGCAGGCAATAATTTATATTATTTTTAATTCTTCAACTTTTCATATCACCCTCTCCATTTCAATCTGCAACAGGTATATGTAATCATCTTCAAGTGATACATTTGCTACGGAAAATTATTTGGTGATCATAAAGCATACTTGTAGGCTGTAGCTCTCTCTATCCCCAGTCTGTTGAGCATTTTGGTTTTGGACGGTGCTAAAACAACTACAGCTGTGTTCACAAGAAAGGCCACTACCTGCTTTGCTTATAAAAATAATGAATGGTTGAACTGCGAAAACCATCTTTCTAGAGGCAGGTTTGATTGCTTGAAACTTCATAAATTACTTGGTTTGATGTCGATTTTGAGCGAGGCTATGATTAAATAATAGAGGTATATACGAGCTAAATTCTGATTGGGTTACTGCTTTTAAGATTGGTAACCACAAAAGTAATTATTTGAAGAAAATGTATTTTTTTTAATGAGAGGTTCCTCAAATGAGTTTCATTGATGTCATTGCAAGTTATTCAATTCAACAATTACATTTATGATTTATATATTGGATATCAATCGAAGTAAGTGTGCTTGGATATGTACTTGTCTTATTTGGGATTTCTAGTCATGTTTAGTTCTTCCTGGACTCTTGCTCTTCTTCTTGACCAGGTTACTGCTTGCAATGAATGCAACTCAAAGAAGGGCCACAAAACTCTGGAGCAGGCAGAAATGAAATTGATTAGGACCCCTAAGGTTTGTAAGAGTCCCTTTTTGTTGAATTATTTGGTTGTTATTTCTTAGAAACATTTTGCATTTAGTTTTGATGCATGGCAGAAAAGGTTTCTAATAGGATATAAGTGACCATGTAGGCACCTAAAGATTATGAAGCTTGGAGTATACCTTTAACATATTCAACTTACAAGCTGCTGAGGAATCGAGAAAGGATGCCCAATGAGTGGAATGATTACGTATCTACACCATTGTTTGGGTCATGATATTTATTACTGTTCCAGGTTTAAAATGGTGTTCTTCTTAGTTTCTTTTCATAATATGCTAAGCTAGTAAGATATCGATTGTATAAAATAGTATAAGACGAGATAAAATCCATTAGACTTTAGCACTTTTTCATCTGTATAATCGAACATGTAACTTAGACTACGAAATTAAAGAACCCTCAAGTCAAATTGACAAGAGATTATGAAACTGTTTTCAAGCTCTTTATTTTAATGGAAATCTTGGTAAAACAAAGATATCAGGATCCATCAAATATCATATTGAGCTGTGTACTATGCTTTAATAGTGCATATAGTATATTGCCTCCCTTTTTTATGTTGATAATAACTTCATTAATACTAAGATTATTACAATCACACGACAGTAATAAGTGGGTGGCATAATTCCACACCCTTGACTTAGTAATTTAGATACAGGAGTATTCAGAGGACGTAGTACAGATTATGGAGTTATACGATAACACTATTCCACGCCTAAATATTATATGACACAGGAAAAATAATCTAATATAGGTATATCATCTTTAGGGTCCTGTCCATGAGTTAGAGCAAGGTAATCAAGAGGGGCTTCCCATCCCTAATATTTTTGGGCATCATTCGAGTCATTAAAATTTGTGTGGGGGATGGCTTTAGCGACTCAATGTTTGCCATGCATGGAGTTCTAGTCTATGGCAATATTCAACTACCACCACCTGTCCTAGGCCTTGTCTTGCTTATAAATTTTTGGTTTCAATCATGATCATGGCTGCTTTGTTCATGGTAAAAGGTGATACGCATACACTAAAGAAAATAAACGAGAGAAAGATCCAAGACCGAAGAGAACCCAAGTGATCGTTGGAACTATACATTGGTTTACTCTCTTTATTAGTTGCCTTTAAATAGGTTAAGGATACAGAGATAATACTTCCAGAAAACGTGGTCTGCATGATACTATTGGCTTAAAACCACTTTACCTAGTCAAGCATTGGTTGATAGGAAATATATATAATATTAACAATATGTTTTTCACTTAACCACTTGACTGAGTCGAACATTGATCAGTGCTAAATACAAGATAATATTCATTAGTGTTCTCATCATTTTAACCACTTTGACTAAGTCAAAAAATATAATATCCACAATATGTTATCTACATTTTCTGCCAAAGACTTGGGCAAGGATAAATACTAGCATAGATACATCTAAAAGGGATCTACCTAGCGCCGAGAGGGATCCGATCTTTCTAGGTGCAAACCCGTTTTTAGAGTGGAAATGTTGAGAAAAGTGTGTAATGCAATGTTTATGGGTTTAATTTATTTATTTTTTGTAGTTGTATATATATGCAGTTCTAAATAATTTAAATTTAATTTGAGCGGACATGTTATTTTTAATAATATTTTATTATTTTTTATAAAGGACACATGTCAGCTCTAGAATGAGAACGGAAGGAGTTACACATATCTTCCTTATTGGGTTGTAGAATGCGCCTCTTCGGCACAATAATTGATCAATTATTTTTGTGATATCCATCTAAAAGGGGATCTACCAAGCCCCTAGAGGGATCTAATCTTTCTAGTTGCAAACCCATTTTTAGAGTGGAAATGTTGAGAAAAGTGTGTAATGCAATGTTTATGGGTTTAATTTATATATTTTTTGTAGTTTTATATATATGCAGTTCTAAATAATTTAAATTTAATTTGAGTCTACATGTTATTTTTAATAATATTTTATTATTTTTTATAAAGGACACATGTCAGCTTTAGGATGAGCACGGAAGGAGTTACACATCTCTTCCTTACTAGGCTGTAGAATGCACCTCTTCAATGCAACAAGATAATATTCACTACATGTTTTCATCATTTTAACCACTTCAGACTTGACAAATGATAAATAAAAGAAAATATTCACTACATGTTCTCATCATTTTAATTGCTATGACCAAGTCAAACAATATAATATCCATGATATGTTTTCTTCATTTTCTCCCTAGACTATTGTCCCTAGTTTCCAAAGGTGAATACCTTTCTCCCACGAAAATGGAATAGTATTTTGGTCTTTTGTAGTTGGGGTATTGGTATGGGTTTTCATGCCATGGCTGAAAATGAAATTAAACTATCTAAACCCATGCCATGGCTGAAAATGTTGTAGAAGTATAAGCGAAATTAAACTATCTAAGAGGAATTCTAGGAAGAAACCTTTGGATGCCCTCGTTGTTGAAGGTAGAACTTGCAAGAGGAAGTTGAAGCATTGGTGTAAAACTTATCGATTCCTTTCGAGGGGAAACAAAATCTATTAGAAACTTGGGAACTACACGAAGATTCATGGATTTTGAAGGGTGTCGATTGGCTTGCTTATTCATTGATGTGCATGGATGCAAGGAGTTGGATGATCCCTCGTATGAAGTAGGATGATGATCTAGAAGATTATTGGGTGAAGGAGGTTTTTCCTACTGAAGTGTTAATTCAATTTTGAGAAAGTATTGTGGCAGAATAGAAGATGTCGAGAGAAACCCAAAATATACTAAGGATTCATATCCATTGAATGCAAAATGAGATGGGAATATGGTGTAGAGAACCTCAAGAGTGCCTTGTGGAGATAGAGTAGTCTTGTGCGTCCCAAGTATCTAGGTAACTTGGGAAATGAACATAGGAGTAGATTCTTGGGAGATTGTAGGGATGAGAGCAACTTGTAGTTGAGAATCGAGATTACATTTTCTTATGAGATTCTTCATGTTTGGGTTATTATGCAATATTGGTATTGTCTCGAGTATAGTTAGTGAGATAGAAGATGCTTGAGCATGGTGTCAAGCATGGTTAAATGCAAAAGGTATGTTAGTTATTTATTCATTTGTTAGAGGAGTAATGCCCATGGAAGATTGGTTGTAAACATGTTGGTGTTAAAGTAGTAAGTGCTAAATGTCAAACTTTGAAGTTAGGTTAGGGTTTGATATGAAAAAATTAAAATTTTATACTTTAATGCATAAAACAAAAATTAAACAGAACTAGATCCAGAACAGTACTGCTGTAATAAACTCAAAACATAATTTTCATCTTTTTCAACTTTAACACTCAATTGGTCATTGTGTTAAAGTTGGTCCTTGAGATACAATTCATCAAATGCAATGTACAAAACATAAATACTAACAAGAGCAGTAGTACAATACAGATTAATGAATAACAAATAGAGATGTTGGTGCCTAATACACACTTTATGACACGAGGAAGTCTCCAAGCCGCTTTGTGTGTCCTTGGGGGCAAGTTAGAGCTGGGGACCACTGTCACCACAGTCTACCAACTCCTCCGTTTAGGCCAAATCCCAACAGAGCCAAGGAGGGTAGTCCCTACAGGAAATTATTCCTAAGTTTATTAACTATTAGTTAAAGGGATCTATTATTAAGGTTGTAAGGCTAAGACTTTATACTATCCCAAGAATGACAAGCAACATGCAATGCAGGTGTTTCTTTCAATGATAAGCAGATCCTGAGATATAGAAAGACTAGTGCCTAGTAACAAATGGAGTCAAAATAAATGAGTTACAGCTTCATGGAAATTAAACTAGATTGATTTTTCCACATTTTATGTGTTGTCTAAACTAAACAAGATTTACAATAGAAGTAGGATTATACAATATGAACAATATTTCTCAGTTAAATCAAATGCTTATAGACAAACGAATAAATGGAACAACTATTAACAACTACCCAAAATGCTTGAAGAAAAAGAATCAAATTATGTATGCAAGATCTACGAGTTATTAACAGTGTGATTAGTTACCCAATAGATTTAAAGATTCCACCTAATGAGATTAAATGCTTGAAAGAATGTGCTTGCAGTAAACTGAAATGTGAAAGTGCTTGTAAAACAAAACCTTGAACAACAATGCAAGTATTTGAAAATTGCTTAGAAAAGGGAACCTTGAACAACAAGGAAACTTGAACTAAAAACAGTAAGCAAATGTTGGTGGGACGTTTTGAAATGTCTCTTGGTTTGTTTTGGTAATTTTATTTAAAGTTTAGCTCTTTGATTATGTTTTCAAACCGGTGGTGTGACTACCCCAACTTCGTATCCTTCAAATCAAAGAGGGAGTGCTGAGCTCTCAACAAAGTGGAAACAAGTTCACCCGTAGATCCACAGGTCAAACCCCAAGTGCCTGGTGCTCAACAAGGGAGGACGTGAACGTCGTAAGACCCCCAATGGTCTCTCACCCCCGGTAGCTTCCAAGGTCATCGGTTTTTAGTTGAAGAGAACAATATGGAAGTGGATTCCTATTAAACTAAACTCACTCAACCCCCCGTCGTTCCTCTGAAGACCCCGAAGGGCAATGACAGAGTAAGAGGAGCGGTTAAGCAAGTGATTTATTCCAACTTTAAAAGACAGAAAGTAAATGTGAGTTAATTAAATTCCTAAGCCCCTAAACCTTTCCGCTTTTCATACCCTTGATCCAAGTTCCCTAAAGAGAGATAACAGAGGGCAGAGGATACATAGATTGATTTAGGTTGTAAATTACTTTATACTGTAAATACAAAAATACAAGGCTCAACAAGTCTCATCAATGTTTTTTCCCTTATGGAAAATGTCAGTATTTGAGATACTTGGAGCAAAAAGAAATGAAATGCTTAAAGGGAAAGATCTAAACTAAATGATTGCTTGAAAAGAAATGTTTGGAAGTAAATTAATCTAAGAAAATATACCAACCACACATCAGTCTCCTTAAAGGAGTAGGTGGGTAAAAGCTTGGAAAAAATATTAGATCTACTTGAAATAAAACAACAACTAGTAATCTACTTCCTAATCTATTTGTAATAAATTTGTAATTTATTACAAATTACTTACAGAAAACTCTTAGAGAAATGCCCACAAAGAGACTCTCGAGGCTTACAAACAGCGAGAAATTAGAGTAAGAAGATAAGGGTTTGAACCCTTTTGGAACCGGTTGCAAGTTGAGGTGTTTTGATGTGATTTGGGTAGAACCTCCCCTTGTAAACTGTAAAATCTGCTAAAAACTAGCAAGCAAAGCTTGCTGGAAAATGATAGGAAACTCAAAAGGAAGTTAGAAAATGTTAGTATAAAAATACAATAATTTTACAGTAAAAGTATGGGTTTTAAAATATCAGAAAATTGAATATTAGAGGACTGAAAATTGCATTTCCAGCCACTTAAAACATATTAAGAAATCATATCTGAAATATATAATAAAAATATAACATGGATCTATTTAAAAAAACTAGATTCTGCTACTAAACAATAACAAAAATACTAGTTCCTAAAACATAAAACAAGATTAGAGATTAGGGCCTTGGAAGGAGAACTTTTCCAATCTTGGATCCCTGCAAAGAGTTTAGCTAAAGCTGCGAAACTCACACATAGAAATGAGAACACCATAAATAATGCAAAAACCTTTGCAAAATATTACAATGTTAATCGCAAGTGCAAATTGAAAAACTTCTACCTACAAGTCTCTCCACAAAACCCTCTGTGGAGAGCTTCTATGATAAATAATGCAACAATAACCAACCATAAACAGTTACCTCACTCTTAAGCCACAAAATAGGTGCACCAACAAATGTATCTTCCAAAGATTGATATATTATAAACCCCAATAGGGCAACAACATTACAATAGCGAAGGCTTTGAAAACTTGAGAGAGAAGAATAGAGAAGAGAGTGAGAAGAGAGATTATTTTGGCAGCATAACCATGCCCCAAAGAATGATGAGAAAATGAGAGGAGGGGCCTCTATTTTATAGTTGAAATACAAGCCAAGAGTTCCCAAAACAAGTGGCCCAAAACCACTTGTATTCCATTGAGGTTTAACTTCTTTTTTCTAAATATGTTTTTTAGCCAAAAATGGCAAAAAAATGGGTTTTAATTCTATTTTGGCCATCTTTTATTAATTTTTGGACTTTTGCGGGGGCGGGGAGGGGGTTATACTTGAAATATGTTTGATTCGGCATAGCCAATCCCCAGTATAATTTAAATTGGCCTTTACTTGGGCTTTTTATCCAAAATAAATATTTTCGTATTTTTTTTACTTCAGGAAATAGCTTTTAAGTTTCCTGGAAAATAGCCACTGACTAACTAAAAGTGGGCTAAAATCCTAACCACATTCGAATGACATGAGACTTGATCCTATGGCTTAGGGGGTGCCATGGCATTCCTTTTTTGCACTCATACCCTATTACACAATGTCAAGGACCAAGTAATTGCCTTATTACATCAAAATTTAATTAATTAATCACCTAACAGTGAAGTTAATTAATTAAAAAAAAACTATCTACACCTAACGAAATTCCACAAAATTCAAGGGGATGTCTAGCATGGTCATAAAAAACATTTTAAGCCCTTAGCCACCCCATGGGCTCGATTATTAGAATGCCAAATCACCACTTTGGAGGATTTGTGAGTGAAAAAACTCAACTAATTAAAATTGTTAAATAACAAAATTAATTAATTGGGGAAAAAAACTCGGTGAAGAGGACTTCCATTACAATAAATTCCATGGTGACATCCTTGATAGGAATGACCCATGCTAGTACAAAATTACATTAATTATCCCACATAGGGGAGCGGAAATTTCGTGAAAAAGGGGCAAAAATGCTCTGCTGAGTGAAAAATCCCAAGGATTTTTCATGGTACAAACTGCACAGAATGTACATCTTCAATGTACATGAGGTTGTCACCTAGTTTAAATAGGTGGGCAACAAGAGAACAATAACACTGCTGGTTAGATCTGGTTTGGATCTGCCTTATACTGAGACATATTATGTCAGCTCTTGTCACTGTAAGGACCAGTTGTCATAGGTCATACTTTGAGAGAGAGAAATGTTAAAAGTGCAATGGGTTTAGGTCATATATATACAGTAACAAATCTCATTCATACTCGGCCCCAATCACAAATAGGCACCCTAAAAGTCACAGCTTCCTCTAGCAGACTTACTTCTACTAAAGACCTATAATCTAGGGTTTAACACAATCAAAGCTCTAGGGCATCACAATCCATGTAAATCGAGTCAAAAAAGTGTTCAAACAGTCACGACCTAGTAGTAGTAGTAGAGAATAATGTGACAGAAATGTACAGCAGAGAAGAGACACACGGTCACGACCCAACAGAGATAAAACACAGTCACGACCCAGCAAGACACATTCACGACCCAATAGAGATAAGACACAGTCACAACCCTAAGACACAGTTATGGCCTAGCAAAGATAAGACATAGTCACGACCCAACAAGACATAGTCACGGCCCAACAAGGGAGGTACCAAACAGTCATGAAGTTTACTCTCAGAAGTTCATAGATGAGCCCAACAAAAACCAAAGAGATCACTGCTAGTAGCCGAAGGGTTATAACCCACTTCCAAGCCCAAGACGTCAACTCCAAGTAGTAGAAACCCTAGCAATGTACTCAAAGAATCAAATTTGACCTTTTTTTATTTTTGTTAAGATGCCACACACAAATGAAGAAGTAAAACTTTAATTTATAATCTTGACAAGCCTTCTAGAAAGATCACTCAACTACTCCTAGCTTTTATGAGTGAACTTAGGATAGAGTATCAATGGTCTTACAAAATAAAAACCATAAAATAAAAGTTGACTTAGGGTAGGGTACAATGGTCCAATGGTCTTACAAAATAAAAGCCATAAAATAAAAGTTGACTTAGGGTAGGGTACCAACGGTCCAATGGTCTTACAAAATAAAAGCCATAAAATAAAAGTTGACTTAGGGTAGGGTACCAACGGTCCAATGGTCTTACAAAATAAAAGCCATAAAATAAAAGCCATAAAATATAAGTCATCATACTAAAGGTACACACAATAAAAGTGCTAGGACCAAGTAGAAGATAAATGACCATAAGTCAACCAAAGGGGGTCACAATAAGAAGATAAGACAACCCTCATACTCATAAGACCAAGGTGTACCATAAAGGTGGATAAAAAACCCATTTTACCCATAGGACCAACAAGACCAATGACTTTATTCTTTTCTCTCTCTCAAGGTAGATTGTTAGATATATTTTTATCATCACTGTATAAGGAGAGGATCCAAACTAGATGATGTGATCCTTTGGTCCTCAATACTGCTCCTAAGGGTTAGGTGCAGGTGATACCATCAAGGGGTGGTCAGTCCCTTGAGAAACAACCTAGCAATAGCCGATCAATAACCAATTATGAGAGAGGACATCACACATCATCATCTTGGTCAACTTGACCAAGACCCACCTGGTTAACTGACCAGGAATGTACCTGCAAGAACTGCTTGGTCCCAGACCAAGAATCTGCATGGTCCTAGATCAGGAAGTCTCTATCTCAACCTCCAAAATATGCTTGGACATCGTGTCTAAGAAATTGTCTGGTCCCAGACCAAAATACCCTAGAGACATATAGGGGCCCTAACCATATGTTAAGGACTTTTCCATGGCATCAACCTGCTTGGTCCTTGACCAAGAACCCCAAGAGACTATTGGGGGGGCTGTTGGAGACATTTATCACCATACACACTCTTTTTGGTCAATTTGGCCTAGTTAAACCACTATCCTAAGTATTATTGACTTAATTGACATCAAAGGAGCACTAGATGACATCAGCTAGATCACACCCACGCCTACCTTCAGTCAAGGAGGCTGACTTGGCCTTCTCCTATATTCGGGGAGGCTAATTGGAGCACTCCGGGGGTGATCTGAGTGTCATTAATGCCCCATATTGCTAACTGATAGTTACAATCAGTTAAACAGAGCAATGAAGGCACCCTCCATCATTAAATTGATTATTTAATGAACTGGAGTCAACAGAGTCGCCTCCAACCACTTCTGATGTTCAGTTACACTTTAGTTAACCTCATCGGGGTTCATTGGAGTCATTGAAGCACTACCACTTGTTGGTTGGCTTGCTGTGACATGTGTCTGACCTACTTTCAGTTAGACTCAGTAATTTATTGCACTCCGACTTCAGGTAGGGCTCAGTTGAGTCAATTAGGGTTTTGATCAGTGGTTAACTGGAGTGTTGACTATGGCTTACATTGAGTTAAGCTAGAATCACTCATTCAATTCAAATGAACTCCTTGGGAATTCAAATTGCTTTGTTATTCATGCTTGCATCATGATCTTGTATTGTATTATTCATTCTTTGTGTGAACATACAGAGCAACTACTCATTTTGTAGCACAATTACACCATTTTCATGACTTATTGTTATTAATCTTTGATGAGACTTGTGTTTAGTCCCTAGATCACTGTGTGAAATTAATATGGTATTAGAACTCATGGCAGAATGAAGCTCAGATCTCTCAAAAACAAGTTTTTTGACAGATCTTGCATGAAAATTGAGCAATAGCTCAAAAATCCAGCACCGCACCAGAAGCCAAGGCTTACCACTTAATACCCCAAGTAAAGAACTTATTGATCAAGCTTGCTTGATTGACTATGCTAGGTGTGATGAAAGCCTAAAATGTGCAGGCTGTTCGACCTTACATTGCCCTTTTTGTTGTGATTTTCAGGTTTTTAATAGGTGAAAGCATTCGCTCCAGTAGATTCAGATGGCTTCTTCTGTAGATCTTTTGACTCCATTCAATTTCCACTCATGGAAAGGAGACATGGAGATCCAGCTACGCTCTAGAGGACTCTATAGGGTCACTATGGACACTGAAGAAGAGCCTGGTTCTACAATAGACAAATCTAGATTCTTGAACAAGAAGGATGAAGCATTCAGATTCTTGTGCCTCTCTGTTTTCCGAGATCTTCTTTTCCATCTTTCAGGATTGAAGACTCCAAAATAAATTTGGGACAAATTGGAAGCCCTGTATGGAAAGCAGGACGATTTGAGAGTTTACTAGCTCGAAAATGAATTGATGTCTCTCCAGCCTTCCAATTTTGAGACCTTGAATGACTTTTTCACAAAGTTCAAGCACATTGTCTTACTGTTGAAGCAATGCAAAGTGGAGAAAGAGGATGATTAACTCATCCTCTCCATACTCTCCAAACTTGGAGCTGATTATTCAGTTTTTGTCTCTACATTCCGTGTGGGGAAGCTCACAACCCCTGAATGGAAGATGCCTACACTCAATGCCTTCATTGAGTCCCTAACAAGTGAACATGATAAGCTTGTCCAGATGGGGATCATTAGATCCTCCCGTGATCAAGCCCTCCTTGTCTCGGGGCCTAAAGATCTGAAGGGTAAAGGAAAGCAGCAGAAGAAACCAAAAACTAAATTCAAAGCTCCTAAGCCGAAAGTTGAAAACCAACAACATTATGAGTCTTCCGGCTTAAAGAAGAACAAAGGAAAAGGGCATCATGGAAAGGAAAAAGTCAAGTGTTCATATTGCAGGAAGGGCTTTCACCCTGAACATGCCTGCATGAAGAAAAAGCTTGATGAAGCTACCTCTCTCCTTGAGAGAAATCACATCAATCTTCCGGAAAGCTTTCGGAGAAGAGATCAGCAAGATCGGGAACCACAGCATGAAAAAGGTCATGCCCTCATGGAAAGCACTTCGAAGTCCAAAGCACTCTTGATTGATTCTGGAGCTTCGAATCGCATGATGGCTGAAAGAGACTCATTTTCATCCTTGGAGACCGACAAATCCATCTCCATTGACATGGGAGATGACTCCACCATCATTTCAGAAGGACAAGGTATGGTTGATCTTGAGAATGGCTATTTTTCAATTGTTTTGTATGTACCGTCTCTGGCATCAAATATCCTTAGTGTCTATTAGATGACACATACAGGAGTGCCTAAGAGATTATCTTTCATCCTGAATGATGTTGAGATAACAGAACTTGCATCCGGGAAACTCATTGCTAAAGGCCTTGCAAACCATCATGTAAAAGCCTATGAGTTCTCCCACTTTGTGGCGGATGCAAAGCCCACTGCACTGCGAACTCATGGAAATGAAGTTAGTAGGCTGTGGCATGAAAGGTTTGGCCATCTAAATTTCAAATATTTGCAGCAATTACAGAAAAACTCCATGGTTGAAGGCCTTTTGGTCATCAAGGAAACCACTGGAATTTGCAAGGGCTGTGTGGTTGGAAAACGCCCTAAGCACAAGTACGATCGGGGGAAGGCAAACCGAGCTACATGCATATTGGGGCTGATACATTCTAATATCAGCGGTCCAATGCCAGTCACATCCATGAATGGATCAAGTTATCTTCTGACTTTTATTGATGATTTTTCAAGGTACACATGGGTCTTCTTTCTCAAAAATAAGTCTGAAGTATATGAAGAATTCTCTGAACTGAAGGCCTTGATCGAGAATGCCTCTTGGCTTAAGATCAATATCTTGAGATATGATAATGGCGAGGAGTATGTTAGTAATGAGTTGCTGCACATATGTTCCCAAAGTGGTATTTAGGTCCAACATTCAATTCCCTACACTCCCCAGCAGAACGGTGTAGCGAAAAGGAAGAAACGGTCTCTCAAGGAGATGACCACTTGTATGTTGGAATCAAAGAAGTTGGATACAAATTTGTGGGCTGAAGCCATGCATGCTGCAGGATACATTCATAACAAAGTGCCACACTCATTCATGAAAGGGAAGACCCCTTTCGAAGCATACTTCGGACACAAGCCGGATGTGTCAAACCTGCGGGTGTTTGGGTCCACTACATGAGCCCAAATTCCACTTGATAAAAGAAGGGCTTTGCAACCGCAAAGCATAGAATGTCTGTTTATTGGGTATCCTGATGAATCAAAAGGTTTCAAGTTGCTGGATATCAAAACAAAACAGATCATCATCGAAAGGAGTGTCAAGTTCGATGAGCCTCTTCAGAAGGTGGAACTAGTGAAGGAGAAAACTGCTGATTTTCCTTCCTATTCTATTGAATATTTGGATGATGAAATTAGGGGTGATGACTTTGATTTGGATCCTCTGAATTCTGATATCAGTGTGCAGCAAACATTAGATGTTGAATTAGAACCTGAAGTACAAAATCATCTTCCCACATGGGCCCGACAGACACTCTCTTCTGCAAGAGTTAACATTGGAAATCCGGATGATCCAAGGAGAACTTGGTTTGATTTCCAAAGAGCAGGTATTGCGCTCTCTTGTCCTGATAATTTGTTGTTCGAAACTTGTTATTTGATTATTAGTTCAAACCCAAAATCCTACTACCATGCTCGGAAGGATCTGAGATGGCAAGTTGCCATGGATGAAGAGATGAATTCTCTTTAGAAAAACACTACTTGGGAGCTAGTTTCTCTTCCTCTGGGAAGGAAATTGGTTCAATGCAAGTGGGTGTTTCGGACCAAGGTTGCTACTGATGGCAACACTTACAAATATAAGGCAAGGCTGGTGGCAAAAGGTTTCTTTCAGGTCTAAAGTGTGGACTACCATGAGACCTTTGCACTGGTTGCAAAAATGGACTCCATCCGCCTTGTTTTGGCAATTTCAGCATCTAAGCACTGGGAAGTGCATCATATGGATGTTAAGTCAGCCTTTTTGCATGGAGATCTTCATGAGGAGATATACATGAAGCAGCCTGAAGGCTACATCTCTAATCCATCTTTGGTTTGCAAGCTAAAGAAGTCACTATACGGGTTAAAACAGGCTCCAAGAGAGTGGTATTCCAAGATGGATGCCTTCCTTCTCTCGCAAAACTTTCAAAGGTGTAGATCAGATCCAAATGTGTATTTACATCAGTCTCATGGTTATTTGATTATTATTGTTTTATATGTTGATGACTTACTGATTACAGGTAGCACAGTTGCTTCTATTTCAGCCATCAAAACTGCTCTCCACAATGCCTTTGAAATGAGTGATTTGGGGCTCCTAAAACAATTTTTGGGGCTCGAAATTGAGCAAAATTCTGATGGGATAATGGTCACTCAGTCCAAATACATATCAGACATGTTAGTCAAGTTTAACATGGATGAATGTAGGCCTGCACCATTCCCTTTCCTTTCAGGCATTGGCCTTGAAGAAGGAAAAATCACACCTTCCATGGACTGCACTATCTATCAACAACTGATTGGTAGCTTGTTCTACTTGACACATTCCCGACCTGATATCTGTCTACTTGACACATTCTCGACCTGATATCTGTTATGCCGTGAATGCTATATCAAGATACGTGTAACATTCTCATGATCTTCATTGGAAGGCAGCCAAGAGGATCCTCCAGTATATTCAGGGAACCAAGACCTACAGCATTCACTATGCTGCAGACTCCGAGCTAGAGCTGGTTGGATACACAAATTTCGATTGGACGGGTGAATCTATTGATCGGAAGTCTACTTCCATATATGTATTCATGTTTGGTGGTGGCCCCATTTGCTGGTCTAGCAAAAAACAGGCTTCCATAGCATTATCTTCAGTAGAGGCCGAGTATCAAGGAGTGATGAATGCTTGCATCCAAGCAGTTTGGTTGCAAGGCATTCTTTCAAAGTTTGATCTTGGTAGTACTTTGTCCACTGTCCTCTTTTGTGACAATCAAAGTGCTATTAAGATATCCACAGATCCAGTTACTAGGCCGAGGACCAAGCATGTAGAGATCCACATGCACTATATCAGGGAGCTAGTGCATGATAGGAACATCATTCTGCAATACTGCCCGACTGATGAGCAGATTGCAAACATCTTCACCAAGAGCTTTTCAGAAAAGAAGTTCACTTACCTCTGTTCACGGTTGGGGTTGAGTTCATCATGGTGATCATACTACTTTTTCAGTGTTCAGCTTGAGGGGGGGGGGGTTTCCCACTGGGTTTTCCCTCTTTTCCTCACTTAGTTTGTTTTTGAGCATTGTTTCAGTTTCAGCATTGTACAGGGTGACCTGTGGCCTTAGTTGCTGGGGCCCTAACATTTTTATGCATTTTATGTTTTTTAACTCCTCTTGAGTATAGCTTAAGGGGGGGTGTTGGAGACATTTACCACCATACACACTCTTTTTGGTCAATTTGGCCTAGTTAAACCACGATCCTAAATATTATTGACTTAATTGACATCAGAGGAGCACTAGATGACATCAGCTAGATCACACCCATGCCTACCTTCAGTCAAGGAGGCTAACTTAGCCTTCTCCTACATTCGGGGAGGCTAACTGGAGCACTCCGGGGGTGATCTAAGTGTCATTAATGCCCCATATTGCTAACTGATGGTTACAATCAATTAAACAGAGCAGTGATTGCCCCCTCCATCATTAAATTGATTATTTAATGAACTGGAGTCAACAGAGA
This sequence comes from Pseudotsuga menziesii, assembly GCA_001517045.1. NCBI lineage: Eukaryota > Viridiplantae > Streptophyta > Pinopsida > Pinales > Pinaceae > Pseudotsuga > Pseudotsuga menziesii. The sequence continues at coordinate 77,160 of LPNX010238842.1, read as the reverse complement.
CGCCTCCAACCACTTTTGATATTCAGTTACATTTAAGTTAACCTCATCGGGGTTCATTAGAGTCATTGAAGCGCTACCACTTGTTGGTTGGCTAGCTGTGACATGTGTCTGACCTACTTTCAGTTAGACTCAGTAATTTATTGCACTCCGACTTCAGTTAGGGCTCAGTTGAGTTAATTAGGGTTTTGATCAATGGTTAACTAGAGTGTTGACTATGGCTTACATTGAGTTAAGCTAGACTCACTCATTCAATTCGAATGACCTCCTTGGGAATTCGAATTGCTTTGTCATTCATGCTTGCAGCATGATCTTGTATTGTATTACTCATTCTTTGTGTGAATATACAGAGCGGCTACTCATTTTGTAGCACAATTACAACATTTTCATGACTTATTGTTATTAATCTTTGATGAGACTTGTGTTTAGTCCCTAGATCAATGTGTGAGATTAATAGGGGCTAGGGTACCTTCTAGGGTTTTAATATGCCCCAGTTAATTGACTAGGGTACCATCCTCCCTGAGAATGGGTCTTGCAGCTGCACTATCTTTAACACCAAAAGATGATCATTATGGTGTGCATTTTTTTGTCTTGAAATTAATTTTGTTCTTGTCATTGGTCCCAAGGCTTTTAACCAAGAGTTGGAATAGATTTCAACCATAGTGGGATTTGGATTGTTTTTAGCTTCGTGATTTGAACATCTAAAGGTGTTGCGGTATCAAAGTTTGACAATACAAGTGGAGGTGATGTGGTATCCAAGTTTGACAATTTACAGGTAGACTTGATTTAATAAGATGAGATGATGAAATGGATTTGTCTCAAATATTTATGTAACTCAACTTAGATAAGCTTGATTCCTAATAAAGATGATTCTATTGACTAGAAATGATGATAAAAGAAAAGTCTTTCAATCATACTTAGGGATGAAGGTAAGGTTTTTTTGTGTTTTTTAAGAATATGAAAGATCTATGGGAAGGACTCTTTAGATATTATTTTAGTAGTAGTTTTTTCCTCCCCACAAAATCCTAACCCAGGGGATGAAAAGATGACTCGTGACATTTTTTTTAAAACTTTGATGAAATTATGATTATTAAATGCAGGCCTTACTTATGGTGGTTGTGTTTTTATCATACATTTTCAAATGTAATCTTACTATATTAATTGCAGGCCTATTGATGGTGGTTGTGTTTTTATCATACATTTTCAAATGTAATCTTACTAAACTACATTAGCATATCCCTTTTTGAGGATTTCAATCCACGTGAATATGATTATTATTCCTTGTCCAAAAATCATATTTAAAACACAAAAAATAAGTGTAATAATTCCACAATTATAAGATTTGGAAAACACTTGTTGTGTATGTAGTATTTCAAGTGTTGTCTAAAGTGATACTAATTTAGCAACTAGCTTTAAAGTGCAAATCTTCAAATCAATATGACACATTCTCCCTACTTACAATACTAACATTGATTTCCCTATGTGCTTTGTGGTTGGCTTACAATACTAACATTGATTTGTCTATGTACTTTCTAGTTGACTTTATAATGCCTCCTTAAATGCAAACTTACTAAAGCACAATGATATATCATTATTGAGGATTTTGTTCTATCTTAATATGATTAGTATTGTATGTATAAAAAATAAAAAAGATTACAAAAACAAGTGTTAATGTGTGTAATAATTCCAAGGTAAATACATGACTATGTGTCTCATTATGTGAAATATGGAGATGAGAATTTTACATTTTACATATTTTTAAATTGAAGGCTAGGAAATTTTTATGTGTTGTGAATTTTGGCAAAGCAATAAAAAAACAATTTGTAGGGAATTGTGTGTTTTTACTAATGTATTTCTCTAAAATTATTAATATCATTTAATGTGTAAATTTTGCATTTAACAAAATGCTCATCCTTGCAAATTTCCAAAAATGTTAACAAGTGACATTTGCTCCCAACACCTAATTCTCAATGTATAATTTTCAAAGAAAATTTTTATGAGCAAGAGCTTCACATAATATAGTAGTGGCTTCCTATTTTTATATTTTTCTTGGAAATTTTTTTTTAAATTTTTTTTGAAACCAACACATTAATATTTGAATCACATTTATGCACCTTTATGTTTCCAACATTTTTGTCCTTATGTTTAAGTAAAATAAAAAACCAAGATTACATTTTTGAAGAGGAAACATCCACAAAGTGCACACATATTTTTTATAATTTTCTTTTGTTGTGTAGTTTTTGGGATACATATTTTTCTATGGGGGGCTTCACTAATTGGGAGATTATTTTTTTATAAGTTCTACAATAAATAAAAATAAGAAAATTATGCCATTGGATATATGATTCAATGGTAAATTTACAAGCAATCTACCAAATTCTATGTTGTAGATTAACCGATTTCACCTACTAGAAGTTGTAGCTCCATGTAAACTTGTAAAAAATGGGGAAAGATTATTGACTTTCAATCCCTCGATCAAGGGTGTTAAAATACTTTGATTGAGGTATTTAAAAACCCTTGATCAACGATTGAGTTGTTTTTAAACCCTTGATTGATGTATTTTGTCATATATGGTTGATTTTGGTTTAAAAGGATCATTCCATTTTTTACCTTGGTCAAGGTTTTAAGCCCCAGATCGAGTTTTGAAACCTCGATCAAGGGCTTAAAGCCTCAGTCCAGGTAAAAGCTCGATCGAGGGTTCACATAGGGCATTTTTGCGTGCACGACTTACCAAAACGTGGGACTAAGATTCATGGATTCACTCTCCACATTGATAACAAATACACAAAAAAGGTGTCATTGTATGTAAGAATTTCACATTGATAAAAATTGTGAGACAAGGGTGGCCAATTGGAAGTTGGCTAAGGTGCAAGTCTTTGGGTTGATGTGATAACATCTTTTCACTTTGATGTTAACATTTAGAGGTACATGTTTATGCATGACCTAGCAACCAATAGATAGGCAATAAATTAGCCACTAACCCAACACAACTATGGAAGTCCCTCCCAATGTGTCACTATCAGAAGAAAGTCATCTTTTAGATGTCCTAAGCTTACAAATGAGCAAGCTTAGACTAACAAAGGGAGAGACCCTAATTAGAATTTCTCTAAGGTCAACTACAAGGGCTTAATTAACTTGAGATAATGGTCTAGCTATTATTTTTAAAAGAGGTGACTATTAAGGTAAGGAAATGGATTGAACACACACTCACTAATAAGTCAATGATGAAATAATTACCATGAAAGGAAAAACATGATACATAAGATTTGATCATTTAGCAAACTATGATTTGTCCTTAGCAATGTATCATATGAGCATATAAGTCGTGGCATTTACACAATGAGAAATCAAGTATGTTATTTTCCATGAATCATTATGATTATGAAAAGGGCATTCACATGTAAATATAAGATTAACCATTCAACTTTCAAAGAGAGTGAATTGTTATTAGGTTCTTAGTTCATTAGAAGTTGAAAATTAATACATGTGAATTTAATTAACCATAGCATAATCAACCTCAAAACGTTAACCAGTATGTAGATTTCAAGCAAAGTGAATAACCAATGTTTAGCAAAAATGATTGAAAGTGATATTAAGGTATGTTATGAGATAGACCAACTAAAGAATAAACATGAGTAACTAGCTGATCTAATAGTATAAAACAGATTTGAAAATATTATTGTTGATTACCAATTAAGTAACTAACAATAGTGAGCATGCATCTAAGTATTAGATTTATGAGCCAAGACTTTATGATATAATGTTAGTATGCATTGTAATAATTTAATCAACAAAATATTGCTTGTTGTAACTTCCATATCTAAACATGAGTAAATATAATAGCAAATAAAGCTATTAGGAACTAAAATTTATGAGATTAGAGCAACCTATTAACTAGGTACTTGAATCAATTGGTTAAAATAAAAAATATAGATTTAGAACACCACAAAAATTTAGATTTATATTGTTGGTTTATTAGGTCTTATGGTGTGTAAGGTTTAGTTCCTTAATGCTTCAACGAGTATGAGGAATTACACCAAGGAGAGGAAGTGAATGGCTCCCCTAAGAGTCTCTTTGAATATATCTAAGTACCTGAAAAGTTCAAAAATGATTAGTAAATGAAAGGTTGGAAGAACAACTTGACAAATAAACGAAACTACTACAGATAGAGATCTAGTGCCTTAGAAGTAAACAAGTGTTGGGCAATGAATTCATAAGCAAATCATAAAAATAGCTAAGTAGTCTTCAAGGGATAAAGGAGGCAAGCAATCCTTCTCATTTGCTAGTCAAATGTAACAATTGATTTCTCACTCCAACCTTTGATGGATTCCTAAAAAGATCAAGAGGCAAACCAATATATTCCTAAACTATCACCCACCAAAAGTTAGAAAATGCACTCAATGATTGAATCTAGTATAAATTGAAAAGAGGTTGCAACAATCTAATCAAGCAAACAAAGATTCATTCATAAGAAATAAGATTGCAACAATTATTTACCTACTTTACTAAATGCAAAATAAAACACCAAGGGTTACCTAAGACCCTTGTAAAGAGCCTCCTTCCACCAATGAGACATGCTTGCAACATCCACACCAACACTAGAGCCTAAGAATCAATCAATAGAGAAAATTTTCTGCAGAGTATTTATTCCAAGAGAATCCGACTCTTACAAATCATCATGGGCCTCTCTTTTATAGACTAATAGGGAAAGTTAGTTCAATATGTGGTCAAAAAGTAGTTACAAATGAGTGATGATCTCAAGAAGAGGATGTGCTAGACCAATGGTCTAGATCACACCTTTATAAAAAGTAGTTATGCCAACAAGCCAAGTTGTTTTGCCTTAGGTGGGGTGAATTTACTTCTTAACTTGTAATAATAGTAAAATAACCAAATACCATAGATTTTCTCCAAAACCATGGGGTGATTTGAAATTGTGTGCCAATACCATGTGTGGTTTCCTTTAAGCAAATTGTCGATCAAACTAGCCATTATGAGCAAGTCGTTGGATCCATATGATCTAAGCAAAGCGAGGGGTTGATCCATATGAAAGTAGTAATGGATGGTTGATATCTCTTCTTGAGGTGAAATGGAGGCTAGATGATCCCAATAAGCCTCAACGTATGTGCCAATGTGCCACATCATCAAATTTTCCCCCACATGTGTGCCCAAGTGCCACTTAGGCAAATCCCCCCCTTGGAAAAATGTTGTATTTCCCATATAAAAATAATAAAGCTAATCTCAATGAAGAAATAGAACATAAAATGCACTTTTTCTTCTCAATGACTTATTACAACCAACTTAGGTATTTTTTTAAATAAAAACCTTAGTGGTTCCATGTATTAATCTTCCATATCACTGAAATAAGCTTGTAAAACCCCCCTAATGTTGGAAACCACTGAAAGAGGACAATGCTTGTCCATGTGAGAGATGGGATGGATTGAGGGGACAAATGGGTGCCCAAAAATTCTAATTCATTGTAGAGAAAGAGGTTGGATCATCCCCATGCATGTTGATGAAGTTTTCACACTGCTCTCTAACACTGCACTGAATGATCCATGTAATCTGTTTAATTTGAGAGAGAATTCTAACTTGCAACCATGGGATATGAAAATAGAGACAAATAGGTATCCAAATATATCAATAAATATGGAAAATATTAAATATATCAGTCTCGTGCACATCCATGAAAATCATGACTATGGAACACTAGGGAAAGGCCCGCCACCTTTATGGAAGTAATTGATATGAAGTAGTAGTGATCAATTTGATGTCATATACCTGAGTAAGTGGCCAAATGGGTATCCAAATACGTGCTCATAATCATTGGACCCGATATACAACCATAGATATTCAATAGGCCCCTCTTGGCCACTATACAACATTGACAAACTAACATTGAATACAATAGCTCTAAAGAATACACGATGACATCTCAATAGTAATGAACTGAAGTTGTATTATGATCAGAAGTGTCCCTGGTGGACCAACAACAATGGGTATCCACATGGATAAGTACATATAGACGCAAATGATCATCGAAGTGAGTCAACATATAGTTAGTCACGATAAACATGATAATATACCAACACCACATATATATTCAAATAGATTTTTGAGAAAGATGATTTACAAATTAACCAGTACCATGATAACATCTAAGCATTCACAAGGATAATTTTATTCTTCAGAGTGGATTAGAGGTGGATTAGATCAAGCTAGACAAGTCAGGTTTTGGTCAAAGGTGACTATTTGACTGAAGATGAAGGATAAGGGAAAACTCTATGATTTTCACCAATACGGTGTTGTGTAATGAGGTGCTACTCCTTTAACCTTGGAAATCAGACTTCCCCCCTCCTATTTTTTGCTTTGCTAGCTCCTTCTTAGACTTGTCTTCTTTGATTTTTCTTGGACTCTTTTCTTTCTGTACTTTTTCTTTTGGAGACTTCAAGTAAGGCTTGCTTCTTTCTTCTTTGAATTGCTTGGTTTTTACAACTTTTCTTGGTATTTTTTTTCTTTATTTTGATATGGTGAAGAATTGCTTTTACACCAGCTTCTCGTACAATGAGTCTTGGACCGAGAGTTGCTTCAGATGCCCTTTTTGAGGCATCAAAGGGGGAATAACCTTTCATGTTTCAGGTCTAGTGAGAAGCATTGCTCAATGGAAACTTTCTTTGCTTGATAACGAGTTATCCCTAGGGGTATACAAGTGAACCTTTTGAACTATCACAATGATCGCCACAACAAAAAAATGCTCAAGACATAAGAGAAAATAGAGAGGCCTTCATGTTGAAAGAGTCATAGAGGGAAGGTCAAGAGTCAATCTATCAATCTTTAGCTAAAGGATGCAAACCAAAGTGCGAGGTGATGATGGATGATTTTTAGGTGGCAAAAAATGGACCCAAATAAGGGGGGGAGTCCTTGTGAAGACCAAGAATCACCTTGGTTTGATGCTACATAAGTAAATTAAGAATATACTACCCTCGTCAACTTGTGGGTGATACTACTAACTATACTCCTTAAATAATTAATACATCGAATGTAGTAACAATAACATATAATATATCATCATGACATGGAATAAAAATAGAAAAATGGCATATATCACATGATCATCACATCATTTCATCAAAAGGAGACCCAATAGAAACAGAGATGGGCCTTAATACTCTAGAATGCATAGTGCTCTAAAGCAAAAATATGTATGAACAAGTATGCATGCAAAATGTGGCATAACGACACCTTTGTGATTCATGGTTCCCCATTGCTCATGTATTGTATGGGTTTCCCATTTTAGTATTCATATGCACGTACTTGCTAGAGGCATCATGCCTTTTCCACTTCTGCTCTATGCCCATGCACGACTCATGCTCTGATGACACAATTACCTCTCCACCTTCACTACGAAGCCTTTATTTTTTTTGTTTTTCCCCTCTTTGAGTCGTTTTCCTTGGTCTAAATGTATAACTATTAGGGTTGTCTAGTGCTTATGAAGGTTCCCCTCTTTTCCTCTCCCCTAGTATTTAACCCTTGGTCATTACTTTGTGGCAATTTCTTACTCTGTGGCACTGATTTGGGGCATTGAGCCCCTAGCTTGCCTGATATTTTCTTTAGATGCTTCAATTTGGGTCCTTAATGACGAAGATCCATTTTGGGTTACTTAATTGGGGGTATACTTGGTCAAAACTTTTTAACACTTGTTTCTCGGCACCAAGAGAGCCACGACTACCTTGGGTTGTATCTTGATGTAAGTCGCAACTTATGGAACAAAAGGTGCATTTCAAGGACAATACATGTGGTATGGGTTGAAAACTAATGGTTTGAGATTAAGCCCATGACATGACTTTTCCTTTTGAATCACTCTTTCCAACAAGTAGTTTATTGTTCACTTATGCCTTGAAGTAATTTCTTTGCTTTTATCTTTCTTCTCTTTGTAAAGTCTCTTCAAATATTCTATCCTCCTAATCATATCTTACAAGAACACCATTGGATTGGCATCAAATATTGAGCCAGCTCTCTAACTCTTCTCCCATGCTCTTGGATCGCTTATTCTTGTCATTTAAGACACATCTATAGGTATCTATTGTTTTTTGGCTCGGTTTCTCCTTTGAAGGATGCTTCTTTTATCCTAGCGTGTCTCCATTATCTTAATGCCCCCCAACCCCTAGGACGATTCAACCCTAGTTCTTAAAGGTAGGTTCCAGTGCAACTAGAGAAAGAGAGGTACCACCATTATGAAGGCACTTTGGGTCATCACACTACAACATTTCATCAATTGGTCATTTATATGTTAGGTCGAGGCGTTTTTATTGAAGGTCAAGATCGAAGTTGTAGCATCTTGTGTAGGTTTCTTTTAGTGGAGAAAACCCTTGGAGGAATGTGGAAACTCTCTTATTCAACCCAAGCAATGTCAACACCTAAAACAACATTCTCATGGGTGAATTCCTTAATTTTTCACATTTTTTCATATTCAACACTTAGTTTGATTAGCTCACCAAATGAGTTTGGTAAATTAACTCTAGTTAGCATGCTTTCCTTTCACTAATTTTATTTTGTCATCTATTTGTTGTTGAAACCTAATTGAATTATCTTAATTTAGTTTGCAACCCTAGGTCACATAATCAACACTAAAAATATAGTTAACAAGTGGTCATCCCTCCTCTTTTCCTCATCTCTTTCTCTTTCAATGTTTCTTTGTTTTTTCCTAACTCCACTCTCTCCTTCCTCTTTGTGGTAGATTGGTGCCTCACTTTAAACTTCAAGCTACATTTTGGTGACTCCACTAGGAAGTCTTTGTTAACCCTTCTATTTCTTGAGTGGAGGCTCTCCCCTTTATGCTTCCTCTTATATTCTTCCATGGACTATTGAGTCATATTTTTTTAGTCTAGTTCCTTTTCCCTAGTTTCTTGCATGTGGAGGTCAACTAACAATATACTAAAAACAACTCCATTATATCTCATCTTTGAGGTATATACTAGATATTTCTCTACGATTAGAGCCATAATCTGTCAATGTTTCAAGCCCATCCCTATGGCTCTTCATCAGGACAAGAAACATTGATAGATTAGGGATCTAATCGCAGAGCAGTCTATAATCTATACTTCAAACAACTCTTGTGAATTATCTGCATGTAACATATCTCATCTTACTTAAATGATTATTATAAATATACCTTCCTATGGTCATTCAAGTACTCATACAACAATTTCTTCCCTAATTTTTAGCATTGGGGAATCTTCATCCTTCCTATTGTGTAAACCAAGTTAACTATGGAGGATTTACACTACTCCCTTCCAACTTGACTCAAACCCTTTCCTTGTGCCAAGGTTATCTCACATCTTCTACAGCCTTGAGATAAAGGTTAGGATCGACTTTACTCTTGGTAAAGCCCATAATTGACAGGAAACTGTCTATCCTTCCATACCAAGCTCTGGGAGCTTGCTTCATGCCATAGAGGGACTTCTTCAAGTTACATATATGAGTCCATCTGTCTTCAACTTCAAATCCTTGTGACTATTCGATGTAAAACTCTTCCCCAATCATACCATTAAGGAAGGCTTGTCTTTACTTCATCATGGAAGCAACTACCATCATAGTTCTGAAGGAAGTGTACCTTGCTTTCTGGAGTAAGTGTCTCTTCAGAATTAATTCCCTCTTTTTTATAGAAACCTCTAGCCACAAGTCTTTCCTTACTTCTATCAGCAACATATTTTATCTTGCAAATCCATTTGTAAGATACCACATTCTTGCTTTATGGTTTGAGTACTATATCCCAAACATCATTCTAGTATTCTTTCATCATAACATCTTCCATGAGTTTGTCTTGTGAGATCATCAACATATCCTAGTCTTCTGCATTCAACTTTGAAGGTTGGAACCCAATTTACTCTTGGTAAAGTCTCGATCCATCAGGAAGTTGTCCATCATGTCGTACCGTGTCGAACTTAAATATCTTTTGTAGTCACTCCCCCTGAAGTGGAGTATTATCTTCCTTCTTCATTCTATACAGGCGGTTCTATGCTTGATATATACTGGTCAATAGAGTATGTCATGTCATAGTCTATTCTTTCTGAGGCAAATCACGAACCTTGCTTTGTACTCTTGTTCTTGTGGATCCATATGGAAGATACTACGTACTTCCCTTTATGTCTTGAAATCATATCGTATACATCATTCCCCATGATCAACTGTTATTCTTTGATCATAGCTTCTTTCATAGCGTTCTTTTCTTCATCTTGAGTTATCTCTCATACCCATGGTGGTCTTCATCATTCGAGGTGGATCTACCGCTCTCTGAAGCTCTTTCTTCTGTCATGGTGTCTCTGACCCTGGGAGCTTTAGATTCATGTTTATTGAATTGTCATCACTTGTTCTTCGGAACAAGTCTCGTCCTTCTTTTCTTGTAGGAGGTTGTACAGGACCTTTCCTACAATTCAAATGCACCAGTTGCATGGTTAGAACTATTTCATAAAACATATGCATAACGACAAATTCTTATGCATCATGCAACTGTTTAGCCAATACAACATTCATCCATATCTCATAAAAACTTTCTAGATGCCTTCCATCTCTACCATGACATCATTGAGATTGTGCACTAATCCAATATGTCAGCAAAGAGGTTTGATAAGTAGCAATGGAGAGTTGTATATCACCATGAGCTACTTACCCATCACATGCATATTAGTAGTATACAGTCATTAATGCAAACAATCTATCATGCATAACACATCAACTGAATTTAATAAAATGTATAACAAAACAATATCATGAAATGACAACTTATCTTTTATTTGTTTCGTGGGTAGACTCCATCTTGATCATTTTGCTTTATCATCTTCTTCATTCATGAAATCATCATTTCTTATCCAAATGATAAGATGAATAAAAGGTTCTTCAAGAATTGAGTTCTTCATATTCCTCATCGCTTGAGGGATCTTCCTTGAATGGTGAGATCTTGATCTTTAATTGCTCCCATCTTCTTCTTCTCCTCTTATGAGTTGATCTGAAAGTAATCACTTTCTTCTGGCATACATTCTTCGCATGAATGGATCCCATGATCCTGGGAGGCCATTCAAGGTGGCTATCACCACTTCTGCTTTCTTCACTTCTTCTTTTACCTCTTTAATTTGTTTCTTAGGGTCATCTTCTGATGTATGTTTTTTCTTTCAAATAGCTTGGTCAAGGAATCAAACATCTCTTTCGGTGTCTTTAGGGAAGACACTTGTGGTACAAGTTGATCCGTGACTGAATCAACAATGATCTTATTGGCCTTGACCAACTTCTTCTGGTGTAAGGCTTTGAGCCTCATCTCCCTCTAGAACTGGAACCTCTCTACTCATGTAGGTGTCCAATTCATTTTCTTCGGAGAGATCAAATACTTCCATGCTTGGAATTTGTAAACTTCACCAAGCTTATCATCAAGCTGATGTGATATATCACTTTGAAATGAGAACATCAAATGAAAATAGTAAAAGATTAGATCTTACTGATTTGAGGTGTCTGTCCTGCTTCCGGAGCTGGCTGATCTAGGGTTTGTCAGAGAAACCCTAATTTTCAAAACTTGGAATCTTTTAGATCTGATTGGATAGAAAGATATATCTCTTCAAATGGAGCTTTCTAATGTACTCCTTTTCTAAAAACAGTGGAGGGAGGTTCTCGGAATAGGAAACCCTAGTTTTCCAATTTCTTCTGCAGAAATGTCTGTCACTGTTTCTATGATATCTATGAAATTACTGATCTTCCATGTCTACAATTTCGTACTGAGGTAACCTCACATGTACTTGATCCAATAACATAGGTTTCATTATAATTTATTTCACCAATTTGGATTTATGATCCTTTTCCCAAGGTGACCTGTTACAGGACTATTCAGAACAGCAAAGTTGTACAGCATGCCACATGTCACTGTTTCATTTTCTAGTTCTAAACTTCGGACCACAAAAAGTATAGTCCATTCTCTTTCTGGAAAATCTTCAGGAATTCCATTTGGACCTCTGTATCCCAAGCTATATCAATTCTCCCCAGGTGTCCTATTTAGGGATGAATTATGGAAGAGGATGGAACCCTAACTTGGAGGGATCATATCTCCAAGAATATAGCAAATTTGAGGCTAAATGTTGGAAAAAGTGTACATCAGGATTTTATCTTCGGCCTCTGCAATTTTCAGCTCCTGAGCCTTCGCCAATATCGAAATATAACGAAAGTACCGAAACTTAGCATTTTTAGTATTTAGGGTTTTTCTAGCTCAGGGTCAACTAGGGTTTGACTTTCTCGGAGTTTCACCCAACCAAAAATCTTTATCCAGGTCTATAAAATTTGATTTTGATGAGGAGAGAAATCCTATGCCAAGCTCACTCAAAAATTATTCTTCTGCAAGAAGCCCTAATTTCCCGAACCGAAAACTGAAAATGCTCGGAATTGAATTCTACTTCGACAGAAAGATGTGCCCTTCAAAGGAGAGTCAGCCTAGCCTTCTTTTGCTGATAGATTGTGGAGAGAGAATTAAAAAAAGTAATAATCCCTAAATTTTGTAGCTGCACAATGTCTTCTTTCAAGGTGGCTCTGATACCATGTTAAATTTTCATATGCTAAGCTAGATCATTAGTATTTCATTTCGATTTCATAACAAAAGCATATAAACAGAATCACTGAAAGATAGACAAGCACAACCATACAAAAGAGAACACAAATATTTATCCTGGGAAAACCCTAAAGGGAAAAACCCAACAAAATCTTCCTCAATATAGATGCCCTAAAAGATAAAAGATAAAACCAACAAGGAGATCAAAGCCTGATCCTCCTCCTTTTCCAGATACTTCTCTCTCTTCTCCACTAATACACTATACAAGTGACAGTGTGTGCTCCAAATGAGGAGCGCTACACCTCTATTTATATTCATCCGTTCACTTTAATTAACTCATCCGACATGTAGGCTCGAGTTACACATGTAGGCTCAAGTAACCACACTGGGGTGCTAATGACCCACCTTTACAATTAGAGGGGACTACCTCATGACTCTTATTAGTTTTTCCAATTAGAAGCATCGGGGTACAAAGTAATACAAGTGGTTATCCCGGTAGGACCATCGAGGACCACAAAAAGATACATATAGAATATTCTTCGAAGTTACAATATTTCAACACAGTCGAGCTTGGGGGCAAAGCTGTTTCTATTCAAGTGGAAGTAGTAGATGTCCCGTTAGACTGCAACCTCCTTTTAGGAAGAAATTGGTTTTATGTCATGACTGTTATCGCTTCGACGATATTTTGAACTGTCCAATTTCCGCATCTAGGGAGGATTGTCACCATTGACCAGCTCAATTTCTGTACGCCGAATGTTACTACCCCTACGGCTAATAACATCCCTATGTTAGGTCAGTCCCCTCCTCCTTACCAGTCGATTGGGGTAGGCATGCTGAAGGATTCATCCCTTATGGGGATTTTTCCGTCAACTCCTCCTAACATAGACACGGCGACAGTAAATATGATTTCATCATTTGATTATGATCCAAAGGGAAAACAAATTTTTGAGTCTACATGAATCAATGTACAACGTTATCCAAACCCTTTTTCGATGACCACACTGATGAGCTTCACCTAGTGGCTTCGGACCCTTACCACTTGCCCTACTGGTTAGAACCCTCTCTTCCTATTCTCGATTATCTCTCCCAGAATTTTCCTTTCGATGAGTCCATTATGGAGATAATGAGTATGAATGAGCCTATATGGGAGGATCATCATCATAGATCCTCATTCCTCCCCAATGCCGGTTCGGTAGACCATGATTTTGCATCCCTTTTTTCCATGGATATTGTCAACACACCTCAAACTCCTATATTGTTGCAGAACACAGATTCTGAAGGAAACCTATGCAACATCACTCAAACAAATCCAATTGACATATCAACAAACCTAACACCCTTGAGCATGTTCATCTTGGGCAGAAATGCTCTGCGAAAGAATTTGAAGTATACATAGCACTTTTCAAAGAATTCCGAGATGTTTTTGCCTGGTCTTACGAATAAATGTCGGGGATAGACCCATCCATTGTGGTCCACGAAATAAAAACCTATCCCACTGCAAAATCTGTTAGGAAAAAACTCAAACAAGTCCATCCACAGAAAGTCGTAGCTATCAAAGATGAAATAGAGAAACTTCTAAAAGCAGGGTTTATTTATCCCATACCCCTGATGGAATGGGTATCGAACATCGCCCCTATTAATAAAAAGCAGGGCACCATTAGAGTCTGCATCGATTTCAGAGATTTGAACAAAGCTTGTCCCAAAGACAAATTTCCCACTCCGCATATCGACAACTGTGCCGGAAGTGTCATCTTCACATTTATGGATGGCTTTTCGGGTTATAATCAGATTGAGATTTTACCCACCGATTAGCACAAGACAACATTCATTTTCCCATGGGGAACCTTTGCATATAGGAAGTTACCATTTGGCCTGAAAAACGTTGGATCCACTTTCCAACGTGCTATGTCCTATGCGTTTCATGATATAAAACATATTGTAGAACCGTACCTTAACGACCTCCCATCTCATTCACAGTGACGAGAGGACCAACCTGGTCACCTTAGAGACATTTTCCTGAGATGTCATCATTATAACATACGGCTCAATCCTCATAAATGTGTTTTTTGCGTTGAGACGGGATGCCTGTTAGGTTTTGTGGTTTCTAAGGATGGCATCCAGATAGATCCATTGAAAATTGCAGCTATTCTAGCTCTACCAGCCCCAACCAACCTTCTATAAATCCAAAGTTTGCAAGGGAAGGCAAACTTCCTTTGTTGTTTCGTGTGAAATTTTGCAAAAAAAACACACGGCTATATGTGTCTCCTTAAGAAGGACACTTCGTTCTTTTGGGATGACCAAGCCCATTGAGCCTTTGATAATCTCAAACATGCTCTGACTCATTCACCCGCGATACATCCCCCAGATTATTCAAAGGATTTTCTCCTATACATTGTTTCCTCCACTACTACCATCGCTATGGTTTTGGTGCAAGAGAATTCCGACGGTCAGGAGCATGTGATTTACTATGCTAGTAAGAATCTCATGGATTCCGAAACTTGATACTCACGCATGGAGAAATTAGCATTGGCCATGGTAATTGTTTTTTTAGAAATTTCATCACTACATTTTGCTCCACACAAGCACCATATTGGTAGACCAAAACCCTATGTATTACATCCTGACTCGTCAGGTGCTAGGGGGAAAATACTCTCGGTGGATAGTCATGCTACAAGAGTTTGATCTGGAATTTTCCAAAGCTACATCAAAGAAATTCTTGGTCTTTGCTGAGCTCATGTGTGATAGTCTCTACGCTTTAATGGAATCTGAGCCCAGTGATTCATTCCTGAATGAATTCTTGTTCCTGATAAGCACTACTGACCCATGGTATGGAGATTTTCTCATTTATCTCCATGCACAAAGATTTCAGCCCACTCTATCCCGTGACAATCGCCGCCATATTCATCACCATGCAAAATACTACCTCATCTTGAATGACACTTTGTATAGACGTGGTATTGATTCCGTTCTCCAGTGATGCCTTACCCACGAGGAAGCTAAACAAGTTTTGAATGATTGCCACTCTAGAGCATGTGGCGGTCATCTATCTGGGATGGCTACAGCACAGAAAATCCTTTGTGCTGGCTATTTTTGGCCTTCAGTCTTTAAAGATTGTCACGAGGCTGTTAAGAAATGCCCACCCTGTCAACATTTTTATCCAAAAAAGCGCACTCATCCTACTCTGTTACAGCCCGTCATTGCCGTTGGCCCTTTCGCCAAATGGAGGATCGATTATATGCATTATAAGCCTACCTCAGCCGGGGGGCATGGTTACATCATCATAGCCGTTGATTATTTTACAAAATGGGCTAAGGCCATGCCTACATATGTAGAGGACGGTAAGACTGCCACTCTCTTCCTATTCAATCATGTGATAGCAAGATTCGGAGTCTCGCAGTCCATAGTTACTGATCATGGATCACATTTTCGTAATCAAATTATGGAGGAACTAAGTGCCAAGCTAGGTTTTCATCATGAAAATTCTACACCCTATTATCCACAAGCTAATGGTCAGGTTGAGGCCATTAACAAAATTTTGAAAATGATGCTTCGTCGGATGGTTGGAGACCATAAATCCAACTGGAGCCAAATTCGTTTCTCTACTCTTTGGGCTTACAGGACTTCAGTGAAAACATCTACTGGTTTCACACCTTTCCAGCTTGTCTATAGACTAGAAACTGTCTTGTCGGTTCAATGTCAGATTCCATCCTTGAAACTTGCAGTCGAACATCTCCCAGACACTTCCACAGAGGAAGAGAGATTTCTATACTTGAATAACCTTGACAAAACTAGAAGAGATGTTTCCTTATCTAATGAGGCACACAAGAAACGCATCAAGGCACAGTATGACAAGTCTGTCCAACCTCGTGCCTTTAACAAGGGTGACCTAGTTTTGACCTATGGTAAGTGTTCGGGTACACAGGGTACCCCCAAAAGACCGAACACCTTGAGCAACCACTTCACACAAATAGATCACAGATCAACACTCCGATGTTTGTCACGTGGTTAAAACCCTCAAGAGGGAAACAGTCCATGGCCCAACAAAATAGCTACTTGGAGCAATTTATTATGCAAAAGAAAGAAATCTACATATGAGCTTCTCATAATCGATCAACTAGCCAAGGACCCTCCATGCTATTTAAATAGAGATCATGGACCAATCGGGTGTTAAGCCACGGATCAATGGTAGGTATGATCTAAGAGAAGTTGAACCGTCGGATCACTCTATGTCTAGAAGATATCGTGATCGCGGATTAGAATATTTACAAATGCATACTAATGTATACTAAAGAAATACACTTTACCTAACGGATATATTACACAAGTTGATCTTAACTAACTCCTAAGTGTCTAAATATCTTAACATCCCCCCTGAAGAACAACTTGGGATAGGATTGAAGGATTTACAAAAGTGACACTATTAGGAGAAGGAAGGAGGAATTAGAGCCTATCCCCCCTTAAGGACACATTCCTGAACTCCTAACATAGATCAAAGTTTAGAAAACTTCGCTTCTGTAAGAGACTTGGTGAAGATGTCTGCAACTGGATCATCTATAGGGCAATAGAGCATTTCAAGAACACGATCATGAACAAGATTTCTGATGAAGTGAATGTGTAGCTCAATGTGTTTTCTACGTTGATGTAGAACTGGATCTTTGGAAAGCTTGATGGCACTTTGATTGTCACACAAAAGTGGAGTAGGATGTTGTTGCTTGAATCCAAACTCTGAAAGGATTTTTCGAAGCCATAAAGCTTCTTGTCTAGCATTAATTGCGGCTTGATATTTTGCTTCTACTGAAGAAAGAGAAAGAGCTTATTGTTTCTTACAATCCCAAGTGATAGGTCCAGATCCCAGACTAAAAACATAACCTGCAGTAGGCTTTCGATCATTAGGATCGTCGGCCCAATCTGAATCAGTGAAACCAACCAACAAAGGTGCCCCCCCTGTACTGTAATGAATCCCAAACTGAATTGTACCTCGAATATATTGAATTATTCTTTTTGCTTCTTTCCAGTGACTTTCATGAGGAGTTTTCATATAAGGGGCAACAAGACCAATGACAAAGAAAAGGTCAGGACAACAATGAGTCAAGTATAAAAGACTACTAACAAGTTGGCGATATAAGGTGGCATCTACTTTAGGGGAAGTACAAGTGGCAGAAAGTTTGACTCCAGACTGGAAGGGAGAAGGGGCTGGTTTACAATATTCCATGTGAAAGCGACGAAGAAGGTCACAAGCATACTTATACTGGGAAAGAAAGATTCCTTCTTTAGTTTGCAAGACTTGGAGACCAAGAAAATAATGCAAATTTCCTAAGTTTGACATTTCAAAATTTTGTTTAAGACTAGATTTCACATGGGTTAAAAGTTTAGGGTCACTACCAGTAAGGATAAGATCATCAACATAAAGAACAAGTATGATGAGATGGTTCTCTATTGTCTTGGTATAGACATTGGGGTCAGAATGGCATCTAGAAAAACCAGTGTTAAGGAGAAAGCTATCCATTTTGGCATACCAAGCTCTAGAAGCTTGCTTAAGGCCATATAAGGATTTCTTAAGGAGACAGACAAAGCTAGAGTTATCCTGAACATATCTAGGAGGTTGTTCCATGTAAATTTCCTCCTGTAAACCACCATATAAAAAGGCATACTTGACATCCATTTGATGGAATTCCAAGTTATGTAAGGCTGCAAGGGAAACAACAAGGCGGATGGAGTTCATTTTTGTGACAGGAGCAAAGGTTTCATTGTAGTCAGTCCCTTTAACTTGGGAAAAACCTTTGGCAACTAACATTGCCTTAAGTATTTCAATACTTCCATTTGATGCATACTTAGTTTTGTAGACCCATTTACAGCTGACAAGTTTTCTTCCTTTTGGAAGAGGAACAAGATCTCAAGTATCGTTCACCACTAAGGAACAATATTCTTCATCCATAGCTGCATCCCAATCTGGATTTCCTGAAGATTTTGCAAAAAGTTTCTGGATCATGATTCTCGGAAACATGAGCCAAAAGAGAAGAGGCTCGCTGAAACTGAGAACGTGTTTGACGTTGATCTCTACTATCACCGGCAATATCACCAGTTGCTTCACATGTTGAACAGACTCATCGAGGAAGAATTGGTGCTGGTGCAATTGGAGGAACATGAGAAGGAGGAGGTGGATTTTCATCCTCAATATCATCATTAGAAACTGGAGTCAGAAACCTGTCAAGGAAGTTGGAAGAAGAAGAAGAAGGCAGAATCGTTGAATCAGGCTTGCAGGCCAAAGATGGCACACCCGCCAAGTTAGTCTCGCAGGCCAAGAGATTTTCATCAAATTTAACATCTCTTCTAATGATTATATCATGAGAATGTGGTTGAAGAAGTCTATAACCTTTTACATCTTCTGAATATCCAACAAATATGCACTTTTTCATTTTTAGGCTGCAATGCTTTCCATTTTTCATTCGAAATGTGAGCCCGTGCTTTAAAACCAAACCAGGGATGATTTTAAGGAACCATACTTATTTAAAAGTGTATAAATGTTGGCGAATATTACCAATTCCTAAAACACCAAGTATAAAATGATTGGTGATATTTTTCAAAAAATATTTTAATTTCCAAGGATTTTATATCGTTTATATAATAATTTGGCGATTTTTAGGGTGAAAAAAATTTAACCCATCAAAATTGGACGAAACAGGGCTTCAAAAAATGCAAAATGGCGAATCTTTTTTGGGAGAAAAACATGGAAAAATAGCCCACTGGGCTAAAATTCGCCCCTAAAATTATCACCGAACCAAACACATGAAAGTGACTTACATCGGGTTTAATTTTACTCCATGCTTCTTCCGATGTTATACCTTGTAGAACTTTAGTGGGTGTGTGATTAACTATGTAATTTGCACAATTTATAGCCTCAACCCAACATTGAAGACTTAGTCCCTTAAATTGGATCATACAATTAGCCATTTCTTTTAAAGTGCGGTTCTTTCGTTCAGCTACACCATTTTGTTGTGGTGTATATGGAACAGTGTGTTTTTATTGGATTCCTTGTTCAGTGCAGAAAGTAGTGAACTTGTTGTTAACATATTCTCCTTCATTGTCAGATCTTAACTTAATAATTTGATGACCAGATTGTTTTTCAACAAGGGTCTTGTAGGCCAAGAACATGTTAAATACTTTGCTCTTAAGTTTTAGGAAGTAAACCAAAGTGCGTCTGGAGTAGTCATCAATGAAAGTTAAGAAATATTTGAAACTAGAAATGAAGCAGATGGAAGATGGCCACACACGTCACTATGCACAAGCTCCAACGAAACCGTGGCGTGCCAAGAGGTACGTTTGTCAAAACTGTCTCGATGATGTTTTTCAAGTACACAACCGGAACGAATACCATCCTTGCAAGATACCATCGGAAGACCAGCCATCATATTGTCTTTACATAGTTGTTTCAATGAGTGATAATTTAAGTGACCAAATCCCTAGTCATGCCAAAGTTTGCTCAAGTTATCACTATGAGCAACAAAAACTGAAGGAAAAGGTGATGACCCAAAGTTGTTAAATTTGTACAACCTGGTAATATCATTAATAGTTCCAGTAGCAAGGACATTTTGAGGATTTTTAAAATCCTTGATTACAACTTGGTGAGGGGTAAACGTCATAGTTTTACCTTCACTCGAATGATTAATTTGATAGACTGATAACAAATTGCAGGAAATTTTTGGAACACATAGTACATCACTGAAATGACCATTTTCTACTGGAACTATTCCAGATCCTACAACACTTAGAGACCTATCATCACCAACAAATATTTGCTTGGTGTTACATTCATGCATAGTAGAAAAGCTGGCTTGATCCTTAGCCATATGATAAGATGCTCTGGAATCAATGAACCATTCATTTGAAGTAGAAGAAGAAGATGCAGTATAGGAGTAACCAGAAGCACAAAGTGCATGTCCATGAGAGGTAGATTTTGAAGACGAATCTAGGCTGATGTGGTGCTTCTTCATTGCTGCTTCCAAGGCTGCCATCTTCTTGAAACACTTAGATTCATTATGATTATCTTTCCCACAAAAATTGCAATGACGCTCAGTATTCTTTCCTTTTGGCTTGGATCCTTTGTCATTTTTTAAAGGAGTTGACTGAGAGGGTTTGGGACCCTTGTTGTTTGACTTATTATTGCGAAAATTTTGTTTCTTGGGAGGCTTGGACTTTTCTTTCTGTTGGGACAATAAGGCTTCCCCAGATGTATCTGCATTGTTAATTATTCCAAGATGAACGAGTTTATCTTGCTCTCTAATTAAGGAATCACAAAAGGATTCAAGACTATGCTCTTGATATCTAGCTGCAATCAATGATTATTTCATGGAGTAGAATGTAGATACAAAAATAGAATATGCAAGTCCAAGTTTGGAAAGAATATGATAAATACATTGTTTGTCTTCTTTCTTAATCTTGCATTCTGCACATAAGAGTCTAAGAGTTTTATACTTAAATAAATAGTCTTGATTGCATGAAAAATCATTTGGATTCAAGGAAATCAACTCATTCTCAAGTTGGTGACCCCGAATGTCATTGTGTTTACCAAACACAGATTCCAACTTTTTCCAAGCTATATCAGGTTCATCAATTCCAGATATGTAGAATCACAAATCAGTAGAGATTGGCATCCCAATCAATCCACAAGCTTCATCACATATATTTGCCCATTTAATTTTCTTATCATCATCAGTGAGTTCTGTTTCTTTCCCTGAGGTTATCTTGAAAATTCTCCTACTTCGCAGAACATCCTCCATATGAGATTTCCATGAGAAATAGTTAGAACTTGTAAGTATAATATCACAAGGGGCATCCACACTGTAAAATAATGACTGAAAGAATAGAAACTAACTGTTTGGATGCAAAGAGCTCGAAAAAATATGTGGTTTAAAAAAACGGCACTGAAAACTGATTTTAGATGATGAAATTATGTTTGATCAAAAAAAATGTTGAAGATGTCCCCAATAGTGACGTGGTAGATATTAACTTGACCAACTAAAAAAAGAACCCCCTTCTTCCCAAGATGAACCTTTGACAATCACTTACAAAAAAATTGTTTTTTAAGTGAATCACTTTTGTAAAATAAGTGATGTTTACTTTTACAATAATGTTACTTTTAAATAGTGCGGCAATAAATTAAAAGACTTAAGTGACTCACTTTTTTATTTTATTTTATTTACGTGAGATGCACTTTTACAATAAAGTAACTTGAAAATAGAAATTGCATGCATTTAAAGTAACTTAATAACACTTGAACCCAAGACCTATTAAGGAAGAAAGCAACTTTGAATCAAGTGAGCTAAGTTTAAAAGGTACGTAAAAGAATGGAAAGAGGAAGGGGGTTTTTGTTTTTTTTATTACTCTTTTCTCTTGTTCTCCGTGCTTGTCTTTTTTCTGCAAAACACAAAAAAAAAAATGAAAAACAAGAAACAATAAAAACTTTTCCACTCTATGGGTGGGGTTAGATTTTGGTTAGCTTACCCAACAAGTCTATGTTTTCAAGTTTTCTCGCTATTTCTGATTTGTCGTGATCGTACAAGGTGCACGACAAAGAGCATATGTAGCCGAGAGGACAAGAAAAAAAAAATTCCCTTTTGGTTTCTGATTCGTCATGATCGCACAAAGTGCACGACAAAGAGCATACGCAGCTAGGGAAGGCAACAGTCCGAGACTTAAAAAAGTAAATATCTATTAACAAAACTGATAAAATACGAGAGATTTAAAAAAAATTAAACAAATCCGTCATTGTATCATTATACCTTCAGATTTGTCGAAATGGGTGTTTCTAGATCAAACGGAAATGGTTTTCAGTGAAACGAAAACTATTTTCCAATGGAAACGGCCCTCCAGACGTAATGGAATAGCTCCCACAAGCTACAAATACACAGAAAATTGAAAACCAGAAGCCTTTTCAAAGTTTCGGTAACACCGGTTCCAGATCTTGATCAAAACTGAAAACGGTTCTTCATAAGCGCTTTGATACCATGTTTGGGTACATAGGGTACTCCTAAAAGACCAAACACCTTGAGAAACTGTTTCACACAAATAGATCATAGATCAACACACCGATGTTTGTCACGTGGTTAAAACCTTCGAGAGGGAAACAATCCACGACCCTAGCCAAATAGCTACTTGGAGCAATTTATTATAGAAAAGAAAGAAAGTTACGTATGAACTTCTCATAATCGATCAACCAGCCAAGGACCCTCCATGCTCTTTAAATAGAGATCATGGATCAATCAGGTGTTAAGCCACGGATCAATGGTAGGTATGATCTAAGAGAAGTTGAACCATCGGATCACTCTATGTCTAGAACATATCGTGACTGTTGGATTAGAATATTTACAAATGCATACTAATGCATACTAAAGAAACACACTTTACCTGACAGATATATTACACAAGTTTATCTTAACTAACTCCTAAGTGTCTAAATATCATAACAATCAGAGATATGACAAACTAGGGAAATGAAAGTTCGAATCCATGTGGTACGGTCCTTTCGTCATTTTCAAGTTTTAGAGAAAGGGGCCTACGAGCTCATGGACTATGATGGAATCCCCTTAGGACAACCTCGCAATGGGTTGTACCTGAAGAGGTATTATGCCTATATCTCTCTTGGATAGTATCTTGTATATATGTATATTACTTGACTTTTAGTGTGCTTAAGTATTTTCAATATGGTTTTGAATTTAGTGTCTGTATCTGTTTATACCATGTTTTGGTCGTGCAGAGCAGATGGCTTTCTACGGCTTCACTGATGGTGCTTGCCACTACACCTTGAATCTTGCCTCAGCTACTTGGGTTCTCTATTCCCCAGCTTACGATTTGGTCAGTTCAGGAGCGGTTTGTATTGGTCCTGCTACTAACAATATCACTGAGTATCGAGCAGTCATAGGTCTTTTGACTGAAGCTGCCTCCCAAGATGTTCATAACTTGGTAGTCTTGATGGACTCGCAACTTGTGGTTTGTCATCTAAACCATGTCTATACCATTAGGAATCTTGTGCTTCTCCGTCTCTTCCAAAGGGTACATTTATTAGAAAGGTCATTTGAAACTATTATCTATAGGCATATCCCTAGGAAACATAATGCAGTTGTCGATTCACTACCAAGTTACATCCTAGACATGCATATTGCCCATTCATGACATGAAAATCAAACATGGTCCACTGTAAATAAACTATAAAAGACACATAAAACACATATAAAACACATTCACCATTTGAGACATATAAACACCAAGGTAGAAGTCTGTATATATATATAAACATGTTTTACAAAAAATAGGTCACGAGACCTCATCTGAAGCACCTAGGTTTTCAGGTAAAAAATCATCATACCAAAGTCTTGAAGCTATCTATCAGCTTTCAGTGAATACATCATGCACCCTATCATCCAGTGATGCTCGTGGTAACACATAATCACCCGGGATACTTGACATGGCAATTTGCTGAAACGACACGGTACTCTCGCAGTAGGCCTCTGGTACCTCAGTGGGAGGTCATCGATCAAGGCATCCTGGATGTCTAGAATCAACCTCTCAAGGTTCTCCTCTAGCTCCCATGTCACATCATCGCCCTGTGGTACAAAACAGGCTTCGACTCACCTGTCTGGTGGGGAGGATCCCCTAGGTCGTGCTGCTTCGACATCTACATGAGAACATTCAAGTCTCGTTACTAAACATAAAAAATATAAAACATAAAAACATAAAAACACTATTTCCATTTTAGGGTTTTTGTTTCTTACCGATATCACCCCACCGTCCACCAGGTGAGAGCAGTAGGTTAGGGTCACCACTGAAGTTAGTGCCTACATATGCATAGTCCGCCACCATGAGGAGCTGATCTCTCAACCATCGAAAGAATGGGTCACCAAACTTCACCTTTCCTTTACCCGCTCCAGTACGTGCCATGATCCGGTCCCATCTCAGCATGCAAGGGTCTTGTGCCCTCAACTCTGTAAAAACTACCTGGGGTCTCATCTAGGGGACCCGCTCAAAAAAGAAACACGCTAGAATGGAACTTAAACTAAACTGCTTCAACTCCCCCTACCGACACTTGGTCAGCTAATACTTGAAGATCAGAAGTAGAGCTTCCACCCAGTTGAAAACTGTGGGCGCCATGGCCTCTATGGTGTAGAGCATATGCGCTCTAAATGCCTGGTGTACCCCTTGGATTCCTGCCACTCTCTGCATGGTAAACAAAAATGCCCGTAGTGGGCCATCCACCATTATTTTTATGGGAATTTTCTTCCCTGATGTCCTAGTCCCAAGAATACAATGGCGGTTTATCAATTCCTAAGTAGTAATTTCCCCTCCACGAGAACCAGTCAAAGAGATGGGAGCACCCCGTCTCGATAAGACTGTCAGGAAGTAGATGTCCTCTACTTCAATTGTCAATAGATGAGCACCGACCTCAAAATATTGTTGCTCCGGATTCCACATCTTGAGTATATGTTCTAATAGGCACTCATGTGATACCATGCTGGGTGTGTAGAAAAACTTTTAGAAGACCACAGTCTCTCAACGCGGCTATGCAACCCATGTTTCGTTCAGCAAGTGCATCATCATTGTCATGTTGCCTCTCTTTCCAAATGACCATTTTTATTAATGGGAACCTGTCAAAAACCATCACAATACCAATTAGAAACATTCCCAATCATTCAAATCATCAAATTTAAGCTAGTTTTTCTTGTGCATACATTTTTATTTACCCACGGTTGGCATCGCCTGTGTCCCATTGAGGACGGTGGCACCGCCTGTGCGCAGTGTTTTTGGCATGGTTTTAGCGGGGTACTGCTTATCATGCAAGGGATAAGAGTGGTGCCCGCTTCCATGGTTTTAGGGCTCACCTAATAGGCCCAAAACACCCCCAATAGACTTAGCTAAAGAAAAATCTTTTATTGCGGCCTGATATGCTTTTCCCTTCCAAACATTTTTACGATTTTTTTTCTTGGATCTAGAAGTACGCTTTTTTGGAACTGCCATAAGGAACAATGGCTTTAATTCATATATTATGATGTGAAAGACATCTTATGTATTTCATTTCAAAAATGAAAGGATGAAATGAAAGAGCAGGGTTTACGCTATTACTTGGAACTGACGGTGCGAAAATCTGATGGTAGATGCTCCTGAAATCAACAGTTGAAAATCTGGCCAAGAAAATGCTCCAAAAGCTCTCCACTATGGGTAAATGGTAAAATGATTTGATTTTTTACTATTTACATACCTTTTATATGCATTAAATGTTTTGGAATGTTATAGTTTTTAAAATCTATTTGTCATTATCCTTTAATGACCTTCATTGGAGAGTTTTAACAGTTGTTTTCAAGTCGTTGCAGGATCCAAGGCAGTAGCAGTAAACGTTTTGGGAGTTTGTTTTTGACTTTTTCACACTACCATAAAACAGAAAAAGTCTTTGAGCATTTATTGCGACACTTTGGTCATGCTCTTGAAACTTAGCATCAAAGGTCCGAGTCCTTTTTTGATCCTTTTCAGAATCGTAAAATCCCTCATTATGAAGAGACCTAGTGGAGTCTTCTTTAAGCTCTTTTCGGGCTCCTTAAATATGAAAATATTGTCGAGTGATCTTGTTTTCTTCACACTCGTTAAATCACTTGAAGAGTCATTCATCTGACGGTAGGTTATCACTTTTTTGGTTCAGATGAACTATTTTACGAAAAAGGACCCTGTGGAGTCTTCTTCCGTGGTCGTTTAGACTCTCTAAACATGAACAATACCACTTAAATTTCATTAGACTCGTTAAATTAAACATTGAGAGACCCTCTTTTGGGAACGAACCCCTCCTCTCTCAGGTTCGTAAAACATATGAGTTTGGACTTGTCTTCGGATGAGCTATAACGAGTGTTTGTTACCCTCTTTGAACTCTAAAAAAATAAAAGAGACACTCATCAATCATGATGGGGAAAATGGGAAGGGAATCATTTTGCAAATAACTAGCAGTTTGTCATTACCTTTGAACATGGCAATTGTCTGCATATCATTTCAGTCAATTGGGTATTCAGCTGATCTCCATGACGATCCACTTTCATGAGTCATGTCACTCCTTTGAGTCTTTCAAAAGAATGCATTATCCACCGTTGCACTGTGTTTTTGTTTGGTCTAGTCATGCTTCCAAGTCTTTTGTCGTGCCGCCCGATGTTCAAAGGGAAGTTGAAGAAGTTTACCTCTGCAGTCAAAATAGTCTCTATGTCAGTACTTTTGAGTCAGTCTTATGGTTACCTCATTCACATCATTCCAGAACTTTGTTCCGAGTTTCGTGTCATCAATGTGGGATTCATCATGGCCCTCCTTCGACGAGACTATTCCTGTCGACATCAGCTCATCATCCGAGAAATATTATTAGAAACAAATTTAGTACCTTGAGATCTGTATGCCTCAATGACAGGTTCTCTCGCTATCAACATAGGTTCACATCATTGACCTTTGATCGATATAATCGTCTGGGTGTTCGACATCAAAACATCTATTCACACTCAGTAGATTGTACTAAGGTACCTTGGGAATCATTGGCATCAATGGTGATCTCCCTCGCACTTGTTAATGGTTCACATCATTGGCTGGTAATCAAGTGGTTTCTACCATGTTCGACTTCAGAACATTGTAATCACATGGATAGAATCGTACTTTGTGGAAAACAAGATGAAGACCCCAAGTACTTGTTTAGCACTCATTGCTTTCCCTAGGTTGCGATGGATTTTTGTATATCTAGCATGGATCCACATTTGTATGGTCATGGCTATGCTCAAATTTGCGTCTGTATGACATAGATCTATGTTGTATGTCTGGTAGCTATGTCCAAGTTTGAGCTCTCTATCACATGGATCTACGCTGTATTATAGTAGCCATGGTTGTTTATTCTCTCATGGATATGCCTTGTATTGATCTGCAGCCATGATTTGGTTACATTTGTCTATGAGCCAAAAGTATTGATATATTGCAAATGCCTACTCTACAACATTCTCCGACCAAGCTGACATTCTCACCTCGAAGTGACAACTTGTTCTCTCAAATCTCTCGCTTATCGTATCCCTCTAAGTCTCATGCTTTGGGGGGCATTCTGTTATACCCAAATCCTATCACCAACATGTGATGAGATCCTTAACCCCTATGTTTTCCCTTAATCCCAAAACTTGGAGTGGAAACTTGCTTTGGATATCAATTCTACTTGAAAAAACCTAGCACCACACTTACCCTTTGGCTGATGAGCGGTACCTTGCTCAGCACCACGTTGTCCTGTTATGGAGAAGTGGTGCCACCATGGAAGTGCTTTGTCTTTGAAGCGGTTCTCACCTAAACCTCTCTGTCATAAGGGAACAAAAGCGGTACCCTTGGTAAAATGGGAAAAATAGAAGTTTCTTGAGGCTTCTAGAACTTGAGCCTCATGTCCTCCCTTATCCCTATCAATATGGGTTAGTTGAGCTCAAGATCCCTCTTGGTAGGATCTTAGAGCCACCTCACCCACAATTCTCTCAACTATCCCTGTCCATTTGAGCCCTATAAATACAAGCTCATATCCATAGTTGAGGGGGAGAACTGAATGGTATTGTTATGCTGTTGAATTGATTACCTAGTCCAATCCATTCGAGAGCACAAGAGAGAAAGTTGGAGCTTTTGGGGATGAGGTGTTTGTATTGTGGAGGAGTTTGTCAACACTAAGGCAATGGTTGTAAGCTTATTCATTCATTCTTAATACAAAGCTGATTTTCGTCCCACATATCTGTTGTTTTGATTTCACATGTATATGTTACTGGATTCCTTAGTCACTTGTATGGATGTGTAGATGATTTTCTGGTAGCTTTGATGTTATTGTTTGTTTGACATGTTTACAGGTACACAGGTTTGTGATCAAAGCAGTATTCCAGGTGTTTACAACATTCAGGGAATGTCTTCATTCTTTGTCGTTCAGTCATTTGTTCTGGATCTGAACCATTCATACCAGAGGAACAACTTCTGTTAGCAAAAGGTGCAATATTCCTGATTACAGCGCCACGAGCCAAAGGTAGGAAAATATGGCTCCATATGGAGGGGGATAGGGATAGGTCCCTTGGACCGTTATCCTTGGTCCTATGGTATTTGGCAAGAGGAGATAAATCCATTGATCACTATAGCACCTTTGCTTAGGGAAGAAGCAACATTTGTAGCTTGATCTGCTTTGCCATTTATCTTTCTTAGAACATGAAAATAATCGATCTTCCTGAAGGAATGGATGAGCCTTTGTATTTTTCTGATCAACTGTCGAATCTGCAACTGAGAAGGAAGGGCATCGGTAGAAAGAGATTGAATTATTAATCTTGAGTCACCTACCACAATAATTTCCTCGATATCTTGAATGCTAGCTTGGCGAAGACCTTTCCAAAGGGCAAGGGCTTCAACAACATTATTTGTTTTGTCTCCCAGTCCCCAAGAGTAGATTGTTTCCTAAACTCCATCTGGGGTGATGATAACCCCTCGCCCCCAGCCGCCCCTAGGTTTCCTTTGGAAGCTCCATCAAAGAAAAGGATATTTCTTCATAAGTTAATCATCCATCTGTCAAGTTCGGATTCTTTTATGCTTAATTCCCATGAGAATAGTTTTTTATGGATAGTTAGATTTTCACTTGGTAAATCTGGAGAGAGACTGTGGAGCCAAGATTCTTTAGATGGGGAGAGAGGGCAATCATAAGAGTCATTCCATAGAAATTTAAGGCAGTTTCTAATTAAACCCGTGATTTTGGTGACAACCTGCTCCGCAGAGGAGTATTTCCCTATGAATATGTAGGAGTTCCTTTCCAACCATAATTTCCATAAGATAAATTTAGGAAGAGTCAACCAGTAGGATTTAATCAAAGCATTTTAAAAAATAGAGAACGGACACAAAGAGGGCCAATTAATTAGGAGAGAGTGAATGGTTTCAGGGAGTTGAGCTGAACCAGCCCTGCCGAGAAGGGTATGTTTCCCAATATCTTCAGCAAAGGGACAAGAGAGTAACAAATGCTTGGCTGACTCTTCGTTAGTAAGGAAGAAAGGACATCTATTAGGACCTTCCCACCCTTTCCTCTTTATATGATCTCCAGTCAAAATCCTATTATGGGCCAGGGTTTAGACAAAAAAATCTATTTTGGGGAGACTTTTTACTTTCCAGATGCTTTTCCAAATTGATGAATTGTCAAGAACATGCGGAGAAGTTTTAAAAATATTGTAACCAATAGATGTGTAGTAAACACTTGTCCTTTTCCTCCACCCTTGTGTATCCCTAGCTTTCCCCAAAATCAGAGATTTCCATTGAAGATGGGATAGCAAAGAATCTTTTTCCTCTTGGAGGTGAGGGGGATAGTTTGGGATGTGCCACTTTTTCCAAGTTTTTAAACTATCTGTGTTCCAATATGAAATGTCCCAAAGATTGAATATATTTTGGCTTCGCAAATATCCTTTAATTTGATCAATACTAGGACGTTGATCAAGAGGTGGGTCTCCCATGATAGAGTCCTCCCAAATTTTGATGTGCTTTCCATTTCCTGGAATCCAAGTAAGATTGGATGAAAAGAAACCATGGTCCCTCGAGCATATAACAAATATAGGAGATCCTTTTCTTGTCACAGGAGGATTATCAATACATCTTAACCGATTTCCAGAAAAAGTATTTTTTCCACAACGCTTTCTTACACCAAGACGTGTTACCTGTGATTATATTCCAGAGGATCTTGGCCCCAAGGGCAAGATTTTGTACCCAAAGGACCCGTATTTAATGTCCTCCTTCCAGCAGAGGATTTGAAACTTTCCCCTAGCTTACCAATGAGAGTTTTTTCATTTTGTTTTCCTCCTTTCAAAAGAAACTTCCTTGGAAGAGATTCAATATGAGCGATTACACCTTTCGGGGCCATGAGGATGGAACATTAGTAAATGGGAATGTTGGAAAGGACCGCTTTGATTAACATGACTTTCCCTGCAGGATTTAACCAGGAGGAGCCCCAAGTGTTGATCTTGGCTTTTAATTTTTCGATTATTGGGATCCAGTTGGAGGACTTTGGGGTAGACTTAAAAATAGGCACACCTAAATATTTAAAAGCATCCCATTGAGTTTTTCCTTCTATTCCTAGGATTCTGGTGATATCAGACATCTCTTTGGGATTACAATTCCACCCATAAATTTGACTTTTTCTATAATTGATTGGAATCCTCGAGGCATCTTGGTAAAGGGAAAGCTCTTTTTTGAAGTTCCTTGCTGAGTGAACACTTGCTCCTCCAAGAAGAATTGTGTCATCAGAAAATTGAGCGTGATTAACATATTTGACCCTCAAGCAATGCAGAGACCTATAAGTTCTTGATGATGCTGACTCTGATCAAGATGGAAGCTGAGCACTAAAGCTTGAATGGCATAGAGAAGAGGAGAGAGAGGGAAACGTTGTGGAAGACCCCGGGTGGATTGGAAGAAGCTTGTTGCTTGTCCGTTGACTAGAGGGGCGGTCTAAGAACCTCCAATACAAGCTTTGATCGAGGAGATAAAGACTGGATCAAAGACAAACAGGAGCAAAACCTGGAACAAAAATTCATGTCTAACTTTTTCAAAAACACTATCTAAGTCAAGCTTGATGATCATACATTTTTCACGATGTTGGAGACTGGAGTGAATAGCTTCTTGGACGAGAATAATGTTATCAGCAATGTGCCTTCCTTTTATGAAACCACCTTGATTCTTAGGGATTATGTGGGGGAGGACACCTTTGAGCCTGTTTTCTATGACTTTGGTAATTATTTTATAGCCAATGTTGCAGTTAAACCGATCAAAAGAGATGGCCCCTTTTTAGTTTGGAATGAGGGCAAGGAAAGCTGAATTAGTACTTCCCCCGATCTTGTTGCAAGCTTGGGATTTCATTACCATTTTTTGAAGATCATGTTTAATTGTCTTCCAACGTGACTTGAGAAACCTGGCTGTGAAGCCATCAGGGCCTAGAGCTTTGTCAAGATCCATACTAGCAAGATCCCTTTCTATTTCTTTTTTCAAGATAGGTGTTGTAAGGGCCCTATTAGTTTCCTGGTTGATCATGGAAGGAATCAAGTTTAGAACGGGAGGGCTTGGGAAAGTCCCTGGGGGCCTTTCTTCAGTGTAGATATTCTGAAGTTCTTATGAGCAACCTACTTGATTTTTTTGAAATCCTTAATAATTTGACATTTCTTATGGTTTTCCTTCACATCTTTGAAATGCTTACGACCCTCAGCTTGATTGTGGAAGAAACTAGTATTTTTGTCCCCAAACTTTAGCCAAAGGCATCTAGACTTCTGTCTCCAATACTCTTCCTTTGTCCTGCAGGTTGTATGGAGGTGTTCGTGGAGAGAAGCTTCCTTTTCCAAGCTTTCCACATCCATTGGATGATCTTCCTGCCATATTTGGTGTTGGTCTAGTCTCTTTTGAGCTTCGATTCTTTGCATGGATGGAGTTTTGAAGGTCTTATCCCAGGCTTTGAGTGCTACTTTGAGATGTCTTAGTTTTTCTTCCCAAACAAAGAAGAGGGAGCCTAAGAACGGGTCCTTCCAAACTGAATGAACTATTTTCTTGAATCCTTCCTGCTTGATCCAAGATGGGATAAATCAAAAAGATATGGGACCCAAATTCTTATCCATTGATAGATCCAAGAGGATTGGCCTATGATCAGACATACTGAAGGGCAGGATGGAAGAATCGGCCCTGAATCCAAGCAAGAGAATATATTGTTGAACAAGAAACCTATCAAGCCTTGTTTCAATGTGTCCAGGACCGATTCTTCTATTAGACCAAGTATAGAGACCTTGGGCATGTTTAATGTCTTCTAGATCCCAATCCCTCATTATGTCTTCAACTACTTCTCGAAGAGGATCTCTAACAATTGAACCCCCTTTTTTTCTCTTTGACGCTAAGGGTAATATTAAGATCCCCAACTAGGATAATATTTAGCAGGATGAATAAAGGTCAGAGTTTCTTAGTCACTCTGCCAACACTCTCTTTTTTTTTTCTGAAAATAAAGCTGGGATATAGATGTTTAGAATACTTACCAAATGGATTGAATCTTTGTGACGAAGGCTTGTGAGAATCCAGTGTGTGCAGGAGGAGGCCTGGACTAGCTCAAAAATGGTCGAATTCCACAGCGTGCCAAGCCCTCCTGAGGCACCCCTGGAACTCATCGCTGCACCTTCACCTTTTTTCCAGAAATAATGGCTAGCTTGGAGGAACTTGTCTCCTGGATCAGTATGATATCAGGATTGGACACACAAATTAAATATTTCAGTGCTTCAAGTTTTTTCCTACTCTCTAATCCCCTACAATTCCAGGAGACAACCTTCATTATTTACCTTTTGGGAGGTGGGAAACCCCTTTAGAGGCCTGGCCTTTTTGTCTTGTATATCTGGGATTCATCATTCCTTCGATCGTAGTTTAGGATCCTAGGATTTTATCTCTGTAGGTAGCTTCCTCTCTATGTTCCTTGTTTGATTTCCTTCATCTTCTAGATTTTTTTCTACGAAACCTGTGGTGTTCCTATTTCTCGTTCCTTTTCCTCCGACGAGTCCTCCTTTGATTATGGATCCTATGGTTCAAGTTGTGCTATAGCTTCCTGGGGATTGTGCTTACTTTTGTTAGGAGAGCCCTTTCCTTCTACCCTAGGGTTTGTTGGCGTGGGAACCTCCCCCAGTTCTTCTTCAACCACTATTATTTCTACTTCTATCCTTATTTCGTCCGAAGTTCCTTCTAGAGCAATGAACTTGTTTCTGCCTCTGATTTAAGTTTATGGGTCAAATCTTCCTTTATGGGAATTGGGGGATTAGGGTTTCTACCCTCTCTTTTTTACGTGGGTTTGGGATTTGGTTTTGTACGTTTGTCTTGATGCCACCCTTCTTCGGCTTCTTTTTCTACTTGTGATGGGGGCAACTTTGGGAAATTCTTCTGAAAGTGCCCATAATCATGACAGTGCTTACATTTGAAAGGTAGCTGCTCATAATCCAATTTTTGGAAATCCTGTCACTCTCCCACCGTTAACTTGATAGCTTCTGGAAGACCAGATTCCATATCTACTTCAACAGAGATACTATCAAAAGAGTATTGGTCTTTAGTATTAGCTTTATCGATGTATTTTCCAAGTTTGTTGCCGATAGTTTGCAGGGAGGATAGAGTCCAGTAGTGGATCGACAGTTTTGGAAGATGAACCCAAACCGACACTACTTTAGGGAAATCCATTGCAGGTTAAAAATCTGGCATCCAACGATTTAAATAGAGGCCTTGTGGACCCATGAAGTAAGGCCCATGCGAAATATCAGATCATGGTATTCCTTGGAGATGAACTCAAAGAGAGAAAACCTCGACCCACAACGTAGCAGGTAACACTATTGGTGATCAGAGGTCATCAATTTTTCTGGATCCAGTTATCAATTGAGTTGGGAGACAGACAAAGACCAGTGAACTTCCCAACCCATGCTCGATCTGCCAGAGAGATGATTATTTTCATGGGCTGCTGCAGCGAGAGATCAATGGTCGGGATCTCGTCCAGCTTCTTCACAAACTTTGGAATAGGGGCAGGGCGATATTTTAGGCTTTGTCTAGAAACTAGCATTCAAAAAGCTTCAGAGTCTTCAGTGGAGAGGGGTGGTGATGCACAACCACCGATGATGCTCATGATTGGAGACCCAAGCCATGGTACAAATCCGATTGCAGCAACATCAAGGCAAATCTGATCCGCGTCTCAGATTCGATTGCAACAGTTCCTGCCTCTTTTGTTCTAGAATAATAATTTATTTGGAGGGAGATTTTTCTAGGAATAAAATAAGGGGATGCATATACTTCACTCAAGGAAATTTCTCCTAGATCTAAAGTAGGGAAGTTTGAAATTCTGTGAGAACTGTGTTTATGGAAAACAAAAGAGAGTCAAATTTCTTAGGGTTGGGAAACAAAACAAGATTGAAAAGTTAGAGATTGTGCATACATATGTATGGGGATCGACTCATGTACAATATCATGGTGGCTCTCATTATTATGTTACTTTTATTGATGACGCGAGTAGAAAAACTTGGGTTTATTGCATTAGACAGAAATCTATTGTGTTTGTTAGTTTTAAGAAGTGGAAATCTTTGGTTGAGAATGAGATATGGAAAAGATTGAAATTTCTCAGATCTAATAATGGAGGTGAATATTGTAGCAAGGAGTTTGATAGTTATTGTTCATACCATGGGATTTGTAGAGAGAAGAAAGTCCCAGGAACACCACAAGAAAATGGTGTGTCAGAAAGGATGAATAGGACGATCATGGAACGTGCAAGGTGTATGAGATTGCATATAGGGTTGCCCTTATAGTTTTGGGATCATGTTGTAGATATTGTTGTTTACTTAATAAACATAGGGCCTTCAAGCGCTTTGGATGGTGGAATTACAGAGGAGGCAAGGACAGGTAAAAAGGTAAACTACTCATTTCTGAGAACTTTTGGTTATGAATCATTTGCCCATATTAATAGAGAAAATAGAACAAAGATTGAGGCTAAATCCAAGAAATGCACCTTTATTGGATACGGGGTTGATGTCATACGATTTTGGTTATCGCTTATGGGATTATGAAAATCATAAAATCATTAGGAGTAGAGATGTGGTATTCATTGAAAAGGTTATGTACAAAGATCAGTTGCAGGGAAAGAAAGAGGAAAAGGAAAACACATAGTACTTATTGCTTGATGAAATCAAAGAAAATGAAGTTTCAAAGGTACCAAAATATCAATAACAGTAGGAGGTACCTCAAACTCCTGCAAGTGTAAGAATATCTACCAAGTTAAGTAGACCCCTTGAACGATTCTCTCCTTCACTGTATTAATTATTGATGATTGATTCTGGTGAACCAAAATGTTATGAAGAAGCAATGCAGGTGGAAAATAAAAAGAAGTGGGAGCAAGGCATGGATGATGATATGGACTATTAGTAAGAAAACATGCATGAGATTTGGTTGAGTTTCCTACAGGTAAAAGAGAATTGCAAAATAAATGGGTTGACAAGTTGAAAGAAGAAGAAGGAGGAAAGAAGTGGTCTAAGGCTAGACTTGTTGTAAAGGAATTTGCACAAAATTAAGGTATAGATTTTGGTGAAATATTTTCTCTTGTTGTTAAAATGACTTCAATTAGGACTATTTTAAGTCTAGCGACAGTAGAATATTTGCATCTTGAACAATTAGATGTAAAAACAACCTTTATCCATGGGGATTTGGAGGAAGATATTTATATGTAGCAGCCACAAGTGTATGAGGTCAAAGGGAAGCACAATTTGGTTTGTAGGTTGAAAAATAGCTTGTATGGCCTGAAGCAAGCTCTAAGGTAGTGGTATTTAAAATTTGATAAGTTTATGATAGAAGAGGGTTATAGTAGATGTCATTCTGACCATTACGTTTATTTCAAGAGGCTGGATAATAGAAGATATATTATCTTGTTATTGTATCTAAATTGCATGCTTGTTTCAGGGTCTAACATGCAAGATATAAATGTGCTCAAAAGGAAACTATCTAAATCATTTGCCATGAAGGATTTGGGTGCTGCAAAGCAAATCCTTGGTATGAGAATAGCAAGAGATAGGAAAAATCACAAATTGACATTGTCTCAGGGTGATTACATAGAAAATATGTTGGATAGGTTTAGAATGAAGAATGCAAAACCAGTTAGTACACCTTTGGCCAGCCATTTCAAACTAAGTAAAAAGATGTGTCCCAAGACATGGGAGTAGATAGAATACATGTCCAAGGTTCCCTATTCATCAGTAGTTGGTAGCTTAATGTATGCCATGGTGTGCACATGACCAAATATTGCACATGCAGTGGGAGTTGTAAGCAGGTATATGAACACTCTAGGTAAAGAGCATTGGAAGGTAGTACAGTGGACTCTCAGGTATTTGGGAGGTACCACTTCTCATGCATTATGTTTTGGAGGTTCTGACACTGCTCTACAAGGATATGTTGATGCAGATATGGAAGGTGATAAAGAAAACAAGACGAGCACCACATGGTATGTTTTAAGTGTAGGTGGAACAACATTAAGTTGTATGTTGAAACTGCAAAAGGTTGTTGCACTTTCAACAATGAAAACAGAGTATGTTGTTGCTAGAGAGGCTAGTAAAGAGAAGATTTGGTTGCAAAGGTTCATGGAGGAATTGGGTAAGAAGCATGAGAATAATAGGTTGTACAATGACAACCAGAGTGCCATTCATCTTGCAAAGAACTCAACCTTCCCTTCAAATACTAAACATATACAACTGGAATACCATTTCATAATATATGTTTTGGAAGATGAATTGTTAAAGTTGGAAAAGATACATACTAGCCAGAATCTTGCAGACATGTTTACAAAGGTAGTAATGAGAGAGGAACTTAGTTCGTGATAAGTTTTTATTTTCCTTCAAGCATGAAGGTGAATATGAGAAATTTTCCAGGTCCAAGAACATATTCCAACAAGTGTAGTAGTGGTCAATCTTTTGTGACCAGTCTTCAAGTGGGAGATTGTTGGTTATGGAGCCTGATCTTCTTAATTCAAATATATTTTTTCACTTGTGCTTGGATCCCAGCACCTAACGGGGAGTGTGTGGTGGATCCCCCCCCCACTATAGTTGTCTAGGCAGGGGACGACTATTTTGGGAGCCCCCCCATAGCGAAAATTTAGGAAAAAATGCCTTGTAAAATGTTGAAATTTCATAGTCATGAACTGGTCAATAATGGGTGATTTACGGGCCCATGGTTTTTGGAAGCCCATGGTATTCCCTTTATAAAAGGAATGCATTGTAATATGTATGTGTATTGTATTGTATCATTGCAAAACAATCTTTGTGATTGTGAGAGAAAGAATGTGAGAGAGTGAAGAGGAAGTGCAACGGGGTTGCTGCAAGTTGTATCCCTTCATTTTGTTGGATGGTATAATAATAAAGGATTGGAATTTTCTATGTGGATGTATTCCATCTTGGGTGAACCATGTTATATATATGTATCTCTTATACTATTTTTTAATATTTGCATCTTGTTTATTGTTTATTGTTATTACTTTGCTATCCTATCTTTATAACAATTATTTTCTTGTGTGGGAACTCGGTTGGCTTGCAACTCCTCTTACCATCCTCAATTTGATGGGAAAATGAGATTGTGAATAAATGCTTAGAAGGGTATCTTTGTTGTTTTTCATATGATAAAAGAACACAATGGGTCAAGTGGTTTCCCTTAGCATAATGGTGGTGAAGCACATCTTTCCATACTTAATAAAAAATGTCACCATTTATGCCATTTTATGGCTATCGTCCTCCTTTCATCACATCATCCTTGAAACATAAGCATAAGGTTCAAGCAGTGGAGGGTCACATAGAGCATCAATAAGAAGTTCTCCAATTATTGAAGGGTAACTTGGTTATAGCACAAAATAAGACGAAACAACAATTATATCAACATCGTAGTGAAACGAAATTTGGAGTGGGAGATAGGGTATTTTTGAGGCTACAACCATACAAACATATGTCCCTCAAGAAAACAAAGGAAAAAATATTAGCACCAAAGTACTATGGTCCTTAAAAGGTGTTGTAAAGGATTGGAGGTATGGCTAATAAATTGGAGTTACCGGCAACTTCACGTGTACATCTAGTTTTCCATGTTTCTTTCCTAAAAAAGGTAACTGGTGACAAGATCTCGTTCCAAACTATTTTACCAGATATATATGAAGAAGGGAAATCAATACTAGAACCTAAAATGGTCATTGAGAGAAGGATCGAGAAACTACAAAATTGAGCAATTACTGAGTACCTCATAAAGTTGAAGAAATGCCAATAGAAGAGGCAACATAGGAAGATAGTTCTTCATGCAAGAACTGATGAATATGGTTGTCATTGATGACAATAAATTAATGACAAAGGTCAAACTAATGACATAGAGAAAATGCATGATGACAATGACAAGCAAGTATGACAAGTGTTGGTAAGATGGACAAGCAAATATGATTTGGTGACATGGCTTAATGACAAGGTTAATAGGAAGATCAGTACATGGCATCAGATGGATTGAAGACATGGCAAGAAGGACCAAATGATCCATTCATTGGTCATTTGTGATTTGTGATTTGATGATGTATTTTGAGATGCTTTGAAGTGTATATGTTGGTTCGTGGTCTATGAAAAAGATGGAGCCTTGGCCTGATGATATCCAGCCCATAAGCTTGATCAACAATGATGGAATTGCATGTGAATATCTTATAGCTATATTGAGCACATGGAAACTTGATGGTTCATACCATTGCACATGATGACATGGAGCACCTGATGGTTCTTAACCTTGATGATGTATCACTCTTAATGCTATAACCTAAATGATGACAAAACATTTTCCATGATATTGAAAACTCAGATTAAAACTTGATGAAACACAACCACAAAAACGAGCTTCAAGAAGGCTAGTTCCTTAGAAAATGAGGTATAATATATATATATATATGATTAACCAGTCGGCTCCTAAGAAACTAAATGATGACATGTCGGCCTCATTAAGAAAATAATTTTTTTTGACATGTCGGCTCAAAAATATATATGAAAACAAGTATAAATAAGAGGTCAACGATTTCATTTTATGGGAAGAAAAATTGAGACAGCTTTGAGGTTTTTCGAGACTGTCACTGAGGTTTTTCGGAACTGTCACTGAGGAATTTTTGTGACTGTGAATTGAAGCAGCAATAGAGAAGAAAGTCTTATTCTTTCCTTTTAATTCGGATGAACAATCTAATTGAGGCAACCGCAGTCAAATAAGAGAGTGAGGAATTTGGGGGTTTGTGCATAGCTATGTGAACTCAGGTGTTTTAGCTGCTAAGGAATTTCGGCTTAGAAGTTGAAGACTAATACAATTGTAGTGAAGAGTAGTAGTCGCAGTGAATAGTAGCAGTTCGCAGGAGGACGAAGTTGGATGTTTTTAAAGTTTGATTTCTCTGTGTTTTTTGGGTGTGCGTTTTCTAAGTAACTCTTATCAGCTTTGATGTTCTGGCATAATCAAAAGAACAACAGATTAGCAGACTCAATTACTACATGTGTGAACAAATTTTATACATTCTTGAAGGCAAGTAGTTAAAAGCACATAAGAAATTTGTTGACTTTGAAATTCGGGTGAAACTGTGGCATGTGTAATGCTTAAGAAGGATAAAATCTGTGATAGAAGAAATTAGACTTAAGCAGAGACTTGAAATGATTTGAACAGACATTTGACATGTGGATAAGAAGTAATGAACCTTGGTCAATGGAACATCAGACTTGACATGACAAAGTAGACATTATGATAGGATTATGATGACAAGTTAATGATCAATTTGATGACTTGACATGCTTACTAGGCATTGGATAGATTGATGGATTATGACATGATAGGCTATCAATGTTGATAAATAGAAAACCCTAGATGACTTGACTTGTTAGTGATGTACTTGATTTATGAAAACTCATCGATGGTGATAGCCAAGTTGCATGACAGAATTGGATATGTGATGTGACAAGTGTTTATATGTAAATACAAGCTAGGCCTTGTACCATTTTTCTTAGTTGGATCTAAAAAATAACCAAGTTGTGTCTTGGAATAGAAGTTGGTGATTTTGATTCAGTTGTAAATGATAAGCCTCACAGCTGTAGCCATTTGAATCTAATATACTAAATTTTACAAATTCATCTTATGAAGTGTTTGTGGTGTCTATTGATTGATGTTGATGTACTTATGATGATCTTTGTTTAAGTAGTTGAAGAAAGTTGAAATTGTAAACAGTGTTGGCCCATTGATTCACCCTCCCTCTCAGTGTGTCATTGTGTCTAACAATTGGTGTAAGAGACAACCTTCATTACAAGCCTAGAAAGCTTGAAAGGATCAGTGGACACAAAACAGAAGGACCAACAAAGCTTAATCACAATGAAGTTCTAGTTTTTGAAAAGTCGGATTATTTTGGTTGGAGGATTAAAATGAAAAAATTCCTAAAGCAATTCGGTGTTTGGGAGATAGTGGTTGACCCATCTATCCAGCCAAGCAAGAATACAAAGACATCAGCTGAGAAAGAAAATAAGACTGCCTTGAAATTTTTGATGGACGGACTATCAATCCCTGTTCAAGAAAGTATAAAAGATTACACCTTTGCCAAGGATCTTTGGTTCAAGCTAGAAGAAGAATACCAAAATAAGAATCAAGACAAAGAAAAGGAAGCAGAAGTCAAGGATGAAAAGCAAGAAGAAAATAAGGTACAAGCTGTTAGCACTGCGATTTGGAGCCCCAAGATTGAGGGGAGGGCCCGCTCCCGACGTAATAGCAGAACCACTTTAGGCTGCGCCCCTGGCCTAGAACATTCAAAGAGGGATCTCTTGCTTGTCTTCAGATCTTTACTTCGCGTAAGATATTCGCTCAGGGACGGTCAGGAGACCGGACTCCTGAAATGGGACAACGTAGAGTGGCGTTAGATGCAGGTGGGATTATCAGGGCAAGGGACCATTGGCAATGGAGTCGAAAACTTGAGTAGGGAACATTTGCAAGAGGGAAAGAATGGTGTGAGGTTGCATATAGAGGAAAGATAGTAGTTGATCTCGCAATCAGGAGATATTTAGCGGGTGTTTAGAAGATAAGAGAGAATAACCCATCACGTGGAGCACCAGCGAGATGAATTCCACGTAACTTTAGAAGAAACTTTGATAAATGTCTGAAACAACAGGCGGAGCATAGCATGTATGAATTCCAAACTGTTATACACTAAGTTACAGACATGAAAGCAATCAATAAATTGGAATGGAAACGAGATATGCATTTCACGTAAAGAAAATACATATTAAAAGAAGCAACGACACATGAATCTCTGGTTTAAGAAACAACTCTTCCTCTGCAATTTTATTCACAACACAGGCATCGAAACTTATTTACAATGAAGAGCCTCAGCCCTTGAAGGTTTTCCCCAACCTTCCAAATCTCAACCACGTCTCCCTCTTTCGGGAGTGTATTTATACTATTCTAGTGCTTGAGACTATTCTCTGAAATAAACCTACATACTGTTTCCAGTTACAATCATGCATTATCAATATGAAGAGTGGAACTATTGCCACGTTGTACAAATATGAACAAGCATATGGAGCTACAGCGCATGAAATCATGGATTGACAGCACAAAGTTTTCTTCCTCCCCATTTCGTGAAAGTGATCCTCCATGTTGCATGTCGACGGTCCGTTTTCCATTCAGGCCACTTCGGATATACCTTTATGTTTCTTTGACCAGCTTGCTTCTTCCAGACCATGTCGCTCAAAGGCTAACAAGAAGACTCAAGTCTCACCACTCGATCATTTTCCTGACCCCTATTTCATCTGGGAACACTGTTATAGGAGGAGGCTGGGAAAAAGGTGGTCATGCATTTGGTGACGATAAATGACTTAAGAAGCTTATCATCCTTGTACTGCTTTCTTCCTCCTACGAGGAGGGTTTTCTTGGAGGCCATGCAGCTGGGTGTATGTTTGACCTTCTCCTCGCTCATGACAAAGTAGTCAAGTGGAGATTCTAGGGGTGGTGTCGAAGGCTCCAGACCTATATGGTCCCAGGGTGAGCATTTGATCCAACAATCCTGCCACCACTGTGGGATGGGATTTTGGAGGTTGTGACTACGACTGGAAGCGTCAAAGAGAGGCTGCTAGGATGTCAAAACCCACGCACAACATTTCCAAGGCCTAGGCTATGTAGAAGTGGGTGAACCTCCTTCAGAATTTAACATCTGTGCCTCGGTGGTTGGCAATTTCCCGGTGTCAATAACTAGGATGACAAAGAAACACAATTTCATGTTCGCAACCATCAATACCCCTTGTTGAACTAATTTCTCAAACCACACAGCCATGGCTTTCTGCAAAAGGACTCAACACTCCTCGGAGTTCAACCTTTAGCTTCATTGTTTGTACAACTTCAAAAGATGGAGCTTTATAGGGCAAGTTGAAAGAGCCTGGGGATGGATATAGTATTGAATACCAATCGACTTGACATTATCCCGTGTGATGCTAGGGTGCGGATCTTCTCTTCTAATGTTCAATTATATTATCTGATAATGGATAGGACTCTAAGCAATTCCTGCGCA
Organism: Pseudotsuga menziesii; assembly: GCA_001517045.1. Taxonomy (NCBI): domain Eukaryota; kingdom Viridiplantae; phylum Streptophyta; class Pinopsida; order Pinales; family Pinaceae; genus Pseudotsuga; species Pseudotsuga menziesii. The sequence continues at coordinate 34,483 of LPNX010238842.1, read as the reverse complement.
GCTGCCAAGCTAGTTTCAAGGACTGTGGTTTTGACCTTTCTTTCCTTTTCACTCACTATGATGGTGGCGTTGAGTGGACTCAGTTCGCGGCTTCTCTTAACTTTGCGTAGATGTTTGATTCACCATTTAAAAACCTGCGCCTCATGTTTCCCCACTGCTTTTTGCCACGTGAACCACATGCCGACCCTGTGGAGTCTGGGAAGTTAGTGTTATTGGGTGGGACCTTTGCCTCAGGTTTATCAAAGACGGCGCTTGGGGGTATCAATCCATCCACCAAGAGGCTTATTACACGTATGAATGTCCCCTCTACTGTCATCTCTGCACTGGATGTGAATCCTATACCTTGGAAGTCTTCTCAGCCCTCAGATTTGAGGAATCTTTTATGCCCACCGTCCACGTTCCATCATTTCTCCTGCCAGCTTTCTTCTCTGGAATTAACGAACAGTTTTATACCAAGGCTAGCCCTCGATTGTCGATCGCAATCGACCTCTCCATGTAACCATTGACTCAAGTGGGCCCCACTACTTTTCGTAGTGTGAAATTATGATCTTCAACCTTGCTAGTTCGCATTGTGAAATGAACCACAACCGCGGATCTCTCCCCTTCTTTATCGTGACCATTGATATTTTGGGCCGGGATTGCCTTTCGCAATTTGAAATCACAGTTATACCCGCACAAGTTTGTTTTGCAAAATTGGATGAGACCGTAGATCTTCCTCTGATCTCGTCTCTGCCGTCTAATGTTTCCGTCCTTTAACCTTTTCGCAATTTGGAAAAGCTCCTCCCATTGAGCATGTTTGCTCAACAAAACTATTCCAGGCCATTGATCGAGCTTCACTTTGATCTCGGCCTTTTATTTATTTGCTTGATTTAACAGACTCCGCGAAAGCCAAATTTTGACCACCCTCCCGCATCTTGGGCCAAAACCATGACCGATTGTTGCTCTTTGTCATTGTCCAGCGGTTCTAAATCGTGGACCAGGAGCCTCTACCCACTTGAATGGTGTTCACACAATGCTTTAAAGGAATGGAACTCTTCTCGAACTTCTGTCAGGTCCATAAATATACTGTTGAAAATGGAGTGTTAACACAAGCTTTAGATACAAGTGAAGGTAAGTACTCTTCAATGGATGATAATTCTGAATGTAATATTGATGAAGTTGTTCTTATAGAAGGTAAAGAAGAAGTCTTGTTGAAAGCTAATGATGCACTTACATGCATGTTGTTGGATATTGATCTTAAATTCAATCTAAGACTTAAGAAGAAGATTTTGAGGTCATTTGAAAGTTACAAAGAGGAGACAAAACCTTTATTTATGAGAATGAAATTTAAGAACAAAAATTTGGAAGATGAGCTAGAAAACAAAAACAATGATATAGGAAGATTGAAGTCTGAATTAGCAAGAGAACAAGAGAAGATTGATAAAATCCCTAAAGAGCTTGAAGAGACAAGAAGAAATAATATTGGCTTGAGGACTCAGGTTGAAGATGCCAAAATAATAGAAGAAGACATGAAGCTTTAGCTGGAGGAAAAAGAGAAGACAAATCAGAGGCTTGAAATGGAAATTGTTAGTCTTAGAAAGAAAATTAAGAATTCAAAAGCTCATGTGAAGTTCAATGAAAGTTTAGTTATCTTTGATGAAATTCTAAAGTGTCAAAGGTCTCCATTTGACACATCTAGCCTTGGGTACAAGAAGGAATAAGGAAAACCTGAAGGTGGCACTTGGTTTCCCAAAACTCCAGAAGTAGATCCATCATCTTCCAAAGGTAAAGACAAAGTTGTTCACCATGCACCTGTACATGACAACAAATAATTTGGAAGATAAAAAATGCTTGAAGAAGTTAGCACTGCACCTCAAAAATTCTTTAGAAGAGAAGAAACTCCAAGATGGAACAAAAGTCCCAGGTATGAAAATGGATTTGATGGTTACTGTTTTTCTTGTTCTAACTTTGGCCATAAGGTTATGGATTGTAGAAGAAGTGGTGGAAGACACAAGGACAAGATTAGATGTTGGACATGTGACTGAATTGGGCGTGTTGTTGCTAACTGTCACACATTGAGATGCTTCACTTGCGGTGGTGTTGTCCATAAATCCCAAGTATGCACAAGCTAAAGAAGACAATTCATGAGAAGTTTCTCATACCCATCAACAAGGACGGTCAATGAATCTTGGAAGAAGAATAACACCAATTGATTTGAAGACCAAAGGATCAATGATCATAGCCAAGGACATTCTAAGGTATGGGTAAGAAAGAACATCATGCTATATTTAAATGAAGTTGATGATCAGTGCACAAATGAAGGTGGTTTCCATGTGGCAAGCCATACTTGAGGTCTCTTGAAGACCTTAAGTACACCTTGAGTTCATAATATTTGGAGAATGAACTCAAAGGTAAGAGAAGGTTGCTCCAAACAGGTCCAAGGATCGTGGTTGAAGTTGAAAAATTGACAAAGTTTAATAAGTGATGAAGTTGGCATGTTGATAGGGGGAGCAATGTGGTAAAGCAACTTTATGTAGTTGTCATTGATGTAATGTCTGTTGAATCCTATTGACATGATATATGGTTTCCCTCATAGTATCATCACATCCTTGCATTAAATTGGAGTTCTTATTGTAATTTAGAAGCACCTTGAAAGTTCTCTAATATAATGCTTAAATCTAAGCCAATCTCGAAGTTGTAGAACAGCGAACTGCAACAGCAATAAGACCATCTCTGAATCTCAATATAGCAGTGAAAGTAAATGTGAAGTCTTTGGAAATTTATGAATACAACACTTCATAACAACTATCCTTAAAGACAAAAGCATATAAGGAAGGTGCATAGACGAGAAAGGAACTGATTACACCTTTTCTCAGTTGAATTCTCTCTATATAAGTTCATACTCTAACCTCAGGCATCTCAGTCTAGTAGCAATAGAAAATCATCCATGTACAATTCATAAGACCAAGGGTACAATCTAAGGAAGACATTCATGTAAAAAGTGTAATGGTTAATGTGCTCAAGAAGAATGCCCAGATCATGAAGAAAACATTTATGGGTATACTACAACTCTAAGTTTTCTTAGATGAGTTTTTTCAAAGTCATGTGTATCCTTTGATTTTTGGACAGTACAACATAAATATAGACAAGGAAGATCAGTATAGAGACAAAGTTGAATTCAACCTTTAAAATGTGGTATTGTATAGCTCTTGGAAAGCCTCCCAATGCATAAAATGTTCAATCCTATTTTGAAGATCAAAAGACAGTCAAAGCAATAAGAAGGACATACACATAACCAACAAGATACTACTGTTTGTAAAATTATAGTCAAAAGTATGATCAAAGGAAGGTTTTTGTTGAAGAGACAACATCAAAAGCTAGTAGTTGAAGCAAATGAAGTGAAGCAATGTGGTGATGTTTGGAGGATTGTTCTTGATGCATGCCTACTTTTCATGAATTTACCAGATGATTCTTGATGCATTTTAAAGCTTTGAGAAGAACAACTGGTGGTATTTTTATGATAAAAAAAATGATAATGTGAAAAAGGAGGAGGCTTTGGAAAGCACATAATTAAATAGAAGACAAGTCTATTACAGCCAAATCCTTCATGAGCAGGCCCTTGAAACTTCAAGTAGACTTTTGACTTTTGATAACAGAAGCAGACAACTTAGCAAATAAAGAAGTATATATGAAAGGGGGAGCAGACTTTCTAGCATAAATTCAAGAAGTATTCAAGGTGAAGCTAATTAATGGCTAAATGATTAGCCCCTTTGCCATTAATGTCAAAGGGGGAGAGAAATTTTGGTTTCCATCAATGACAAAGGGGAAGATTGATGAATATGGTTGTCATCGATGAAAATACATTAATGACAAAGGTCAAACTGCTGACATAGAGGACATGCATGATGAAAATGACAAGCAAGTATGACAAGTGTTGGTAAGATGGACAAGCGAAGATGATTTGGTGACATGGCTTAATGACAAGGTTAATAGGAAGACAAGGGCATGGCATCGGATGGCTTGAAGACATGGCAAGAAGGACCAAATGAACCATTCAGTGGTAATTTGTGATTTGATGATGTATTTTGAGATGCTTTGAAGTGTATATGTTGGTTTGTGAGCTATGAAAAATATGGAGCCTTGGCTTGAATATATACAACCCATAAGGTTGATCAACAATGATGGCATTGCATGTGAAGATCTGATAGCTATATTGAGCACATGGAAACTTGAAGGTTCATACCATTGCACATGTTGACATGGAACACTTGATGGTTCTTAACCTTGACGGTGTATCACTCTTAATGTTATAACCTCGATGATGAAAAAATGTTTTCCATGATATTGAAAACTCTAATTAAAACTTGATGAAACACAACCACAAAAACAAGCTTCAAAAAAGTCAGTTCCTTAAAAATGAGGTATAAAATATTTATATGATTGACAAGTCAGCTCCTAAGAAACTAAATGATGACATGTCAGCCTCATTAGGAAAATAAAAAATAGATATAATTTTTTTTTACATGTTGGCTCGAAAACATACATGAAAACCAGTATAAATAAGAGGTCAACGCTTTCATTTTGTGGGGAGAAAAATTGAGACAACTCTGAGGTTTTTTGGGACTGTCACTGAGGTTTCTCGAGACTATCATTGAGGAATTTTTGGGACCGTGTATTGAGGCAGAAATAGAGAAGAAAGTCTTATTCTTTCCTTTTAATTCGAATGAACAATCTAATTGAGGCAGCCGCAGTCAAATAAGAGAGTGAGGAATTTGGGGGTTTGTGCATATCTCTGTGAACTCAGGTGTTTTAGCTGCTGAGGAATTTCGGCTGAGAAGTTGAAGACTAATACAATAGCAGTGAAGAGTAGTAGCTATAGTGAATAGTAGCAGTTTGCAAGAGGAGGAAGTTTGATGTTTTTAAAGTTTTATTTCTCTGTGTTTCTTGGGTGTGCGTTTTCTAAGTAACTCTTATCAGCTTTGATGTTCTGGCATAATAAAAAGAATAGCAGATCAGCAGACTCAATTACTACATGTTTGAACAAATTTTATATATTCTTGAAAGCAGTCCATTTTGTAGCAGTTAAAAGCACATAAGAAATTTGTTGACTTTGAAATTCGAGTGAAACTATGGCATGTGTAATGCTTAAGAAGGAAAAAATATGTGATAGAATAAATTAGACTTAAGCAGAGACTTGAAACGATTTGAACAGAACTTTGACATGTGGTTAAGAAGCAATGAACCTTGGTCAATGGAACATCAGACTTGACATGACAAAGTAGACATTATGACAAGTTAATGATCAGTTTGATGACTTGACATGCTTACCAGGCATTGGACATATTGATGGATTATGACATGATAGACTATCAGTGTTGATAAACTACAAACCCTATATGAATTGACTTGTCAATGATGTACTGGATTTATGACAACTCATTGATGGTGATAGCCAAGTTGCATGACAGAATTGGATATGTGATGTGACAAGTGTTTATATGTAAATACAAGTTGGGCCTTGTACCATTTTTCTTATTTGGATATGAGAAATAACCAAGTTGTGTCTTGGAATAGAAGTTGGTGCTTCTCATTCAGTTGTAGCTGTTTGAATCCAATATAATAAAGTTTACAAGTTCATCTTATGAAGTGTTTGTGTTGTCTATTGATTGATGTTGATGTACTTATGATGATATTTGTTTGTTTAAGTAGTTGAATAAAGTTGAAATTGTAAANCCCCCCCCTCTTAGTGTGACATTATGTCTAACAATATGATCCAGAGTTAATCAAGAGTTGATTACAACACTTGTTTTAAGGGGAGGGGCATGTTAAGCCCTATATATTGTGACATTACATTTCTATGATCATATTGGTATTATATTTATTAGTCGGCTAGGACCCTAATTATGTAGACTCTAGAATGGTAATGGCACCCTTTATCTCCTACACACACACACACACACACACACCAAGGCTATCTAGTTTGGAATCATCTCATATCATCTTGTTTTGTATTTGAAATACATTGTAAATGAGGTTTCCCCCTCGAAGAGGCTGGTTATTCATTTTTTTTTACATTCTTAAGGCATTAGAGCTCTACATCTTCTTGTTTTATGTTACTTCTAGGAATTTGGTGCATAACATCAAACTAATCCAATACAACATATCACAAAGACTTACACGATACCCCTTGCATTAGTTCAAACAAATGGTGCAAGTGTCGTGAGTGAAAGACTCACACTATCCTTGAATGTTGTCCTTCAATGGAATAATCCTTCCTCTTCTTGACAAGGCACATGATTTACTACCCTAATCCAAATTTCCATGTCTCAACGTGACACTTCTATAATACAAGTTACCTAATCTTAAGTTAAATATAATCCACCTCAACTTGAACTTGAGTCTGGATCAATGATGTTTGGGTTATTCCCTCAACCCAAGTTTGGGGTGATGCGCTTCTTGATTCTCCAAAGACTCCATTCTATTTCTTAGATCGTGTTAACATAATCCACGAAACATAGAGACCAAGCCTTATATAGTTCACTTTAACTATGATAATTGTTCTACTACCAATATTGTTTTGATTCCTCCTCCTCATTTTGTTCCTCAATTGCCTAGTGATCCTCTTCCTTTAAGCTTCCATGCTTTGTGTTGATTTTTTTGCTCCAAGAGAAACTATCACTAAATTTAAATTTCACTTCTCTTACTAGGGTTTCCCAGATCTAATCCTTGTAAAATTGTATCCTTAGTGTTGATTTGATATATTTATTTACAACAATGAAAATGGACAACATTTCACCTCAAATCAACCCAACACACTAGGCAACTCAAGAGAAATATATGAAACATATGCTAACAAGTTTCAATTCTTAGGGCATCAATTTATGAGCATTTACCAAATCTAAAAATCACTTTATTACAACGTATTTTAAGGTAGAAACCATGCTCTCTTCTCTTCAAAACCACCTAACAATTTCAATCCTATGTTATGTCAAATCAACATGAAAAACAAGTGCTAGAAATTATCCAATCAAGAAGACATTAGAAGTGGAAAATCAAATTTGTAATTACATGAGTTTTGGATAGACACACACACACAAACACATATAGAGAGAGGAAACAAAATACATATACATGCCCCAACTTTATCAAATTTGTAGAATCCCTAGATCTCCAAACCTTAGCAAGGAAAAACCATGAAAACTCTATCCACCATCAAAGATCCATAAGAAACTAATATTAGCATAGGAAATTCCTCCTTGGTTTAAACACTTGTCTCCCACAAGTGTCTTAGACATCTCTTCTCTTCTCTTCCTCAATCAAGCATACTAAGTAGTACTAGAGTTTCCAAAACCATAGGTTTTTTTTTCTCGCAAGAGATACAGGGATAATTCTTCTTTATTATATAGGGTTTATCACAAACCCTATCTTATTTGCCTCATTTAGGGTGAAACCTAACCCTATAAAACCTTTGAACTTATCTAATAACCTATCACTCCAATAAAAATAGATAATAGTTGAAGAGTACAGAGAGAGAGAGAGAGGCTAGTGTGCTACACTCTTCACATCGCTAACACGTGATGATGAATGAATGTATGGAATGCCTCTCTCCTTCTTCTATTTATATGACAAATAAGGGAGGCCGATACTATAAAGTGGAAGTAAAACTCTACAATCAACCTATATTTAAATAAGTAGTGTTTCAAGTGGATATTTCTCTATCCAAGTGACACATGTTAATATTCAAGGTGAAGATGTCCACAAGTAAGGATCCAATGTTAGAATAAAGTTGTCATTGATGTCAAAATATTGTGTTAACCCACAAAAAGTGTCATTTATATATGTCGGCTTTTAAAGTTGTCACTAATGTTAGTCGACCTTGCACAATATTGTTTTTGAGTTAACTCACGAAGTGATCCAACACTCATATTAAAAAAGGAGGTGACCTTTCCATTGTGGGTATCCATCCAAGTAAGTATGGAGGTCTGAAAAGTGCAAAGATAAATATTTTAGGGTTCAGAAGATGAGGATGATATGCACACAACTATGATTGCACAAATCTAAATGTGTAACATAGCCGCATATCTAATTGCACAAGTAATATGTAGTTGAAGTAAGAATTGTTTTTTGGTCAATCCATAGCAAATCACAAATTGTTGAAATAACATATTGTTGCAAAAGATGTAGATCGCATATCACAAAAATCGTAGATTGTTGATTGTAGGAGATGCAGATAGTAGATCACTGAAGTCACAATTTTGTTACAACAAATTCATTTCAGGATGGTAGGAAGGGGCAAGGATGGAAGTTGAAGCTTCCTTTCAGTTGGTGTTAGAGAATTAAGAACAGGGAGTTGGAGCTTCCTTTGAGTTGGTGTTAGAGAATTCAGAACAGGGAGTTGTAGCTTCCTTTCAATTGGTGCTGAAGAAAAAATATTGTAGATTACAGACTTCATTCAAGCCGGTGCTTGAACACAACAAGTTGGAGCTTTCACAAAAGTATTGATGTCCTCTCATTTAAGTGCTCAAAATCAACAAGTTGGTGCTTGCATAGAGGATTGAGTCATTACAGGTTGGTACCTGTAATCTGCAAGTTGGTGGTTGTATGTGGGATTGGTGTCCCAATCAGATTGGTGTCTGAGTGAGTTTGTGCTCACATCTCATAGATTGGTGTCTTCTATCTTTTTAATATATATATATATATAGTTACTTTATAGATTCTTTGTGCATTGGTGTCCTTTAATGTTTTGAAAAAAAACAAAATTGAAGTATAATTTGTTAAGTGAAAAAATGTGTAATATGCACTTTATACTGATTCACCCCCCCTTACAGTATAAATAAGAATGCCAACATCCAAGGCATGAGGAATCCATGAGATGTGTCCATCAATCCTCCTCGACAAGCCTCCAAAGCTCCAAAACTCCTCTAAGTCTACTACATCCACATGACAACTTCTGTTAACCTAAGCATCCTCAAGTCAAGCAAAAACCTCCATGAAAGTGATCGAAGTGTGTTCATTCCAACTAGGGATCAACACCCTTATTTATAATTCCCAATGATCCTACTCCATTGCAAATATTGTAGAGTAATCCAATGTTCCAAGGAAGAATGACACATAAGCATACATACAAGGTCTACCAACCAACAATCAAGTTAAATCCATTATGTCTATCCATTATGGAACAATAAAGGGTCATCTATACACCATGCATCTCACATCACATGAAGAACCCCCAAACATGGTGTAACACTTTCAAATTAACTTCAAAATATAGCTTTCCCTCTTTACAGGGAAATTGTTTTCACCAATAGGAGTCTTCTCCCTCTACAACTCCAACAAACTTGACATTTGTAAATATGGATTTATTGTAGTCTTATAATCAACCTAAACATTATCATTATCAATACATCACACCTCAACTCCTCAAAACAATTAGTTTTCTCACATATGGAAGAATCAATTCAATATGGTTAGTATATATCCTCAGAGGTATACTTTCCCTCATAGAATATCTAGGCGATCCTACATGTTCCTTTGCATCCTATAATGTATAGGTATTACATGTTTTCCTCTTGTTTGCTAGAGTAGAAGGTGAGTGTATATCCACCCTTGAATATGAATCATCTCTAAAATTTGAATCAACCTTTGGAACAACAACCTCCTCACTCTCTTCAATTTCTGAAGGAGAATTATGTGGACTAGAAGATCTTACATCCTCATCAAACTTGATCTATTCTCACCATAGTTTTTTTGCTATGTTGGAATATTAATCCTATACGATATGGGACTATCACTATACCCAACAACACAAGATGTTGTTATAGTATCTTGAACCTCCAAACAAAATCTACCATCTGTGAATATGAAGCAACATAATCTTGGACCATTAGTAGCTTGCCAAAATCCATTATCCATGAAGTCAACATCAAGGGTTAAAATATTCAAACACCACATCACGAGTTGTTAAGGACATCTTGAAAAGGTAATGACATCTCATACAAAACTGAGACAAGGGGATCATGTTCATCAATATAAAAGATATAGACAACAATACAAATCTTGTCCATCATGAAATACCAAGCTTGCGGTATAAATAAAAACCCACATCATGAGTTTTTATCCCTCTTATGCACCTTAAAACCTCTAACAATTGATACATCAGCCTCAAAAAGGTCAACTTTTTTTTTTGAGAGAATCCTAAAGCAATAATATCATCATAGTCACCTGCATTTGCATGAGGGAATCCAACAAAATTCTCCTTGTACTCTTCAACACTCCCATCAATTGCAAGTCTAAAATCAATCCTTGATTCCACAATGGATTCCCACCATGCATGATTTTCATATGCCTCCTATAACTAGATGGTTCATTCAATTTATCACTAGAATTTACAAGTTCCATAGGATTATCAAGCAACCTATAAAAACCACTAACTCACACAACTTTAGCTAAAGTCATTAGACTAGCTACACTACAATCATCGACAATGCATTGTTGTCCTTTATATTCAAGTCTACATTGACGATTTATGAAACAAGAAACTGGAAGATATTTTTTCTTCAACATAGGAATATATAATTTATAATTCAATTGAAGAAAATTACTTGATATGCTCCTAAATAAATTTGAGCCCAAATTTTTCATAGAATATGTACCATCATCTCCCAACTCCACACGCTTGCCTCTCTCTTTCTTCTAAAGACTATTGAAAGGTATCTTATTGGAAGTCACATGTCTTAGTGCCACATTTCCCACATATCATCCATCACATGACACAATGTTAGAATATACGCAATAGACCATGGAGAAGGTGATCTCAAATAGGGATGACCCTTCATCCAATACTGTTATGATACTTGTTGTCCCCTTATTCTTATTTGAACACTTACTGGCATAAAATATTCCACCTTCCTTGAGTCATCCTTTATTGTACTTGAATCTTCTTTCTTACCTGTGTTATTCCCTTTCTGGGTCCCTTTCTTCTTCCCAATGAAAGCCACTTCTTTAATCCCTTTGTTGCATTGAACATGTCTCAAACCCAATCTCTTCTTGCACAAGGTTATCCCAAAGGTTCACAAAATTTGGTAAAGTATCATGAGTGCAAACACCTTGGACAAAAGGATTTCAAAATGGAGCAAGTCCATTCAAATCAATTGAACAAGTCCTTATCCTCCAACTTCGTCCTAATGGTAGACAATTGATCTCTCAACTTTCTGACCGTGGTAAGGTAGCTCACCATAATATTTGTCTTACTCATGCAAAATGTGGAAAGCTTGTTCCTTTAGATCATATGTCAAGAAACACAAGTTCTTTTAAATAAACCAACTAAAGTATCAAACATATCCTTGTTGATCATCTTATTTACAATGTGAGGGATGAAATGATCAATCATCGAAGTAAGAATGATTCACTTTAACTCCGATGGATTTGCAGGGACAACTATCACTTTCTCAATACACTCTTGAATCTTAGATTCCTCTATACAAATTTATAACATGATCTTCCAATGCATGAAATTGGAAGCACCATTCAACGTGTCACACTCTTTAAGATCAATAGTAATCATCCTACAAACGTGAAGCACACCTCAAAAAAAAAAAGACAATTAATGAGTAGAGAAACCTTTTTAGGGGTTCAAACTATTATCCCAAGTTTCCTAGGGTTCACACATAAATAAGATGTAACTAGGTCAAGTATTGCCTCTAGGTACAATCCAATTGAAATATCCAACTCCCCCACCAAGAGATAAATGTCAAACAAAATAACTTTGACACCATGTTGAAATTTTGATTTAGGGCAATTAATTCAAAACTAAAATTTCATGTAAAGGTTTCTCAAATCTAATCCATATGAATTTTTAGCCTTAGGTTTGATCTTAAATATTGATTCACAATGGAAAACGATGAACACTATTTCACTTCACTTCAATTCAAAATAGTAGGTAGTGCGGGATAAAAGGTACCATACATATGCATGCACACTTTTACAAGTATATATGGGATCTGAGAATCACTTTGTTACAATATATTTTACAATAATTTTTTTTTTCTCTCTTATCTTAAAGTTATATGTTAGATCACTTAACTATGTTCAAACTAACGTGAACAACAAGTGCTAGAAATCAC
>LPNX010238842.1:0-22138 GCA_001517045.1 Pseudotsuga menziesii | reverse complement strand
ATATATATATATATATATATTCCAAAGAAAAAAATTTCTTTATTCACACTGAATAAACATGAACTGCCCTCTAGGGGCTTACACAAGGTTCGTCACTAAAGCCCTATAAGGGCTTGCATAAAATACGTCAAAAAACCTTTTTGTAGGCTCTATCCTGTCACAGACAGTTTTGTTTGCTTTTTACAGCCTTACATATTAGTTCACCAATAGGTTATCCACATATTCTTTCACCTCCATTAAACCTGGAGGGAGCATCAAGGTTAGTTTAGAGAGCTTGTTTGCTTCCGCATTCAGTTCTCTATATACATGCTGAAAGGAAATTGATTCAAATTTTTCCATTTGAACTTTGATAGCTCTCAGCAAATGTTGAAGGTGTGGGGCATTTATTTACATCTTTCCATTTGCCCAATATATAGTCATTTTAGAGTCCCCATAGATCTGCATTCTTCGAACTTGCTTCTTAGAGGCCACTCGGAGAACTGACCATAAAGTTGATAACTATGCCTTATTATTTGAGCCTTGACCTGGTGAAAAGGTAATATATGTTTTTGTGGTTTCATCAAGAAAAAAGAGGCCTCTAGCACCTCCCAATGGGGGGTCCCCTTGGCTTGCTCCATCGAAGAACCCCCACGGCATGTTTTTGTTTATGTTTGGTGCTTTGATCTCTCTTCTTGGTTTTTGCTTTGGTTCCACCTGATGTTCCATTACTTTCTGCAAAAGCATGTTAACAGTTATTTCTGGGGAAGTCCAGATTTTGGGGCTATTCCCCAAAATCTGAACCTTATATTTTAATCATCATACATGCATTTCGATTATGCAAACTATTGGAATTAAGAAACATGGCACACATATTTGTGCCAAAGAGAAGCTGCTTAATGGGATGCCTAGATGAAACTTGAACCCTAAAATATGGTGAAGTATTTTTTTCAAGGTTCTTTTATTGTAAATGAACCCAAGGGATCGTCCAAGAATGAAGTATTTGTTCAAGGTTCTTTTATTGTAGATGCTTAAACTCTTGCTGCCAAAATGACATATCAAACTATCCATGAATGCACTTACTGGAGGACCCCAAAAATGACCAAATAATCAACAATCATTCATTTAAATGAAAATATTAAATATTATTAGAAAATCAATCAAGAAGTAGAGTTTTGATATTGAATCAATTTTCATTCATTAAACCTGAAAAACAATCATATGATCCATCATTCATGATCCCATAAAGTTAACATATGTTTTAAAACTCAAATATACAAATATGTTATACTTATGAGCATACTGAATGGAATAAAGGTTGTTGCATGTTTAGATATAATTGAAATGCATGTCTATATATATACATGTTGTAATAGAGCTGAAAGTGTAAGAGCATGCCATGTTCATCAATCCAATGGCCATCATCTCATGTAAACTCACCCAGATAAACATGTTTCCCACAATCCCTTCAGAATACTGCAATTCACATCACCCAACATGCGATTAAAACATTACACCACGATATTGAGGACTCCTAAGATTGCAGTTTAAAGAGTAATGATGTTCAAACAAAGTGTACCTACTACATAAGACTCTAGATAAGATAATTCGTAGATGAAATCTAGGAAAATTTGAGCAACCTGCAAACATTAATGCATAGCTCCAACTACAACCCAAGACCACTCTCAATATTCTAGACATAGGCCAACCATCCTTCTGATGTCATTGTTCTACTATATTAGAGTAACAATGTGAATTCCTTTAAGGAAACTAAGAGCAACTTGTAACTGTTTACTCATGATTGGATAAAACAAGTGGCAATATGTGGGTGTTGTCTATCTCTAAAGTTGCGGCATGAGTATGCAACAAGAAGACAAAATGTACATCTGCATAGATATGTGTATACATTTCACCCTATTCCTTAAAAGTATATAAGGTATTGGTTGATTTTTGTGCCCGTCTGCCATGAAATGGGCCTAGAGAGCACTTTTCAAGATGCACAATCATAAGGATGGATGGACAACTGAATTGATTGTTACCATTCAATCACTTGCTTTGTCTTCTCTACATACGTTGCCACTCCCCATAATGAAAATGCAATCTATGCCCATGCCAAGATGCAAGACAAAAATGCAGATGCTTACATAAATAAAATGTAGGCAGCTGCCTGCAACAAATCCTATATTCCTTTCACATAGCCTTATGCCTTAATTATACATATTGAAATAAACATTGCTCAACTAGCAATACAATGTTAATGATGATGTCCACCCATGCCAATCTGATTTTCTCTTGGATAATAAGGCCATCCCATGTAGAACTTCAAATTTTAGTTTAACAATACCACATTGTTAGAAATCCAAGACCTATAAGACCATAGAATTTTCATGAAAGATTGCTTTTTATTTCCTACTTTAATCTAATACAATCAAACATTTTTGACAAACTTTAACCAAATTCGTTAGACATAATTTTGGCTTTTTTGTAAGGCATGGATTAAAAGAAAGATTAGTATCCAAATTGAAATGATTCACCAGTGCCCCCTTCCTTCAATCAAAGCAACAAAGCCGAGGAGGAACGATGACTATCAAGTCCATACTAGCCCCTTCCATTGTTGCACGGTCATGCGAAAGAGCCATCAATTAGAAACTGCCCACTGAAGGTAAAAATAGTTTAAAAAGCTTCCAAGTTTGTGTGATGGTCACTTTTTCTTCCTAAGACTATAAAGGGCCTACAAATGCTTGAACAATAGAGGCCCAAGAAAATCAAACTCTCAATGAATATAGCATGACCGCCCACAACTTTCAAACACATATTGTAGAGAATACAAAACAAAATGAAAAAACACACAATACATAGTTTGTGAAGCTACGTTAATGCAAAACACATAGTTTCCTTGCTAATGAAAAAATAATACTTGACAAAGCTCATATGGAACACAATTTTACTCTCTCGTGTCAAATGGCTTGCCACCCCAACCCCACACACAACCTACCTGCACAGTACAAGGCATAATTTATTAAAACTCAACAACTTTGTCACTGGTTTTCAAAATAATAGAAAACATAACAAATGAAATTAAACATGGAATCATCCATGCCACAAAGAAATTAGCAAGCAATGAAGGTTCTGGATCACCATTGAAAGAGTGTGGTAGGTCAAAACGAACAAAACAAACCACTTTACTCTACAAAATAATAAACAAAAATAACTAAGGAAACAAAAAGAGAAGCAAAGTGATATACAAAAGTTCCATCTTCAATAACTGAAACAAACAAACTATTAGATAAAGAGAAAAGTGCTTTACAAAACAAAACTACATACTGGACAAAATTGGAAACCAATTATATGGAGAGATGCTTTTTATTTGTAACACATGCTGGTTAAAAGAATATTAATATAGACCAATATATAATATAGATTTTTTTTTAAACTAAAACGGTTCATTTTTATAAAAAGAATAATGGTTGGTCTGTAGCCAAAGCAACCTTCATTACAAGCATTCAACAGTCTCCTTAAAGGCTCTATAACAACTCCTTTCTAACTAACTCAAGACTACGGGATTGGTGCCCAAGTAGGTTCTTCCTCATTCTTTCTTAGAGCTCCTTGAGGCAGAAGGCAACCCAAATTTTCCTTTGCGTCTGCTTCCTTGTTCAATCCGTGTAGGATATGGAAAAAAAGGGAGAAAGAGAAGTCTTCCAACACGAGCCTCAACCTTGTAATGTCTTGTTGAGCAACGGGTTGTTCAAAAGATCATCTGAATTTAATATCTTTATCAGTATTTATGAGTCACTGAAAACTTGTATTTCTTTAATCCCTTTTCCTCGAGCAATCTGACATGATTTTAGAAGCCCAAGAATTTCTGTGTGATTGTTGGTTTTCTGGCCTAGTCCCCAGCTAAAAATTTCTATTCTATTACCATTCGAGGAGCATATCACTCCGCCAACTCCTGCCATCCCTGGATTTCCTTTGGAGGCACAGTCAAAGAATATCGTAGCTTTACCTTGTGACCTCCACCAAGCTTGAAAGACTTCTTCCGTATCTCTTAACCGCTATCTTGGAGTTATGTTGGGTCGACAAGATACCTTTTCTCTGTCTCTAAAATTGTAAATGCCCATCCATTTCTTTTCTTATGGGAGGAGCGAATTATCCTTCTTGAAAGTTTGAATGGCCATTTTTTCAATAAGAAGAGCTTTAACTTTTGCATCCACCTTAAGGGGGAGATACTGAGTATTATTAAAAATTTGATCATTTCTGGCAAGCCAAATATTCCAGCAAACATATTTGGGAATTGCAACCCAAATTCTGCTCCACGCAGACTTTCCTTGGATTAAATGTGGATATCTCATTCTCCAAGTGGAGAAGAGCGTTACAGAGGGATTTTATTCGGAGAAGAAACGTTAAAATTGTGGAGAGAGAGAGTCCAAAATTCCTGGGCGAATTTGTAATCCATGAATAGATGGTTGCCGGTTTCAGAAGCGATACAGCACATGGACCATCTGCGAGGGCCAATGATGCCACGTTTTATCATATTGTCTCTGGTTAGAACCTTTCTATGCATTAGAATCCAGAAAAAATTTTATTTTGGGGAGACTGAGCGGATCCCATACTTGCTTCCAGAACGTAGCTGAGAGAACCAGTGCTTGATGTGTTTGTAGTGAGGAAAAACCCTACGTAGCCGTGTATACTCCCTTTTTTCCCCAGCCCCATCTATCCTTCAATTGCAGATGAACCGGTGCTAGGTCCATGAGAGTTGTTTGAAGGAGATTATGTGGTCTATTTAACTGGTTTGGTAAACGTGGAATGGTCCATGCTTCCCGATTTCTAGCAATATCGTCCCAATAGGATATATCTGTCAGCATGTTGAATCCTTGCAATTTAAGCCAATCTCGAGCACCTTTAAAGTATTCAACGTTGTCGAGAGGTGGCTATCCCATTATTATGTTATGCCACAACAACATGCTTTTCCCATTACCAGGGATATGATACAATTTTTTTTGGAAGAACTCAAGCCACCTCCTGCATAGATTCCACATGATCATTCCTTTGGGTATTTTTATGGCCTGAAGGTTACGCAGAGAGGCATCTTTCATATATTTTTCCTCAGAATAATACTGACCAGATGTCTGTTGTTTGAGAATAAATTCCACAGGATTTTTCCTCCCATTGCAATGTTAGTGAACCCATGATCTCGTATCTGCAACCCTTCTTCTACCAGAGGTCGTTTGACTGTGTCCCACTTTACTAGGTGTATTTTTCTATGATTTCTTTTTCCACCTTTCCATAGAGAGTCACATATCAGCTTGGAGACCTGTTCCATGATCATCTTCAGAGCTAAGAGAAAGGAATCCTGATAAAATGGTAAAGAGGAGAGAATTGAGTTAACTAGAGTGAGTTTACTAGCTTTGGTGAGCCATTGGCCACCCCAGGATTTGATTTTGGATTTAATTTTGCTTAACACTTTAGCCCACAATGAAGATTTATTAGAGCTCGGAGTTAAGGGGAGCCTAAGATATTTGAATTTTTCCCAAGTTGCAAAGCTCGAGAAACCCAAGAAATGGGCAATTCAGAGGATATCATGCTGCTCTACATTCCAACTAAACACAACGCTCTTCCTTTTGTTAATGAGAGCTCTGGATATGCTGCGAAAATATTGGAGGATTCCACTGAAAACCTTGGCAATCTTGATGGAGGCTCCCCCAAAAAACAGTGAATCATCTGCAAAGAGAGCATGATTTATTGGCTCTATGCCTTTTATTATCCTAATGCCTGGAGTTGTACTAACTTTGTTTTTTGCTATTAATTTTCTGCTCAATGAATCAACCATCAAAATGTAGAGGAAAGGAGAGAGGGGACATCCTTGCCTTATTCCCCTCAAGGCTTGAAAATAGTTGGTCGACCTGCCATTAACTCTTGGAATTATCCATAGTTTTACTATGCATGCTTTGATCAAGTTGATAAAAATTTTGTTGAACTCGAAGCAAAGAAGGAATTTGTAAAGAAAAGAGTTCTTTACCCGATCAAATGCGTTTTCCATGTCTATCTTTATTATCATTCCTTGCTCCTGTCGTTGGTGACTAGAGTGGATGGCTTCTTGCACATGGATCACGTTGTCAATGATACATCTCCCTTTGACAAAGCCTCCCTGGTTGAGAGAAATGAGTTTCCCAAGAAGAGGTTTGATTATGTTTGCCAGAAGTTTAGACATAGTTTTGTAGGAGGCTTTGCATAGTGATATTGGCCTGAATCTTTCAAAAGTGCCCAGATTCACTTCTTTGGGTATCAAGGCAGGGAAAGTGGAGTTAGTACTGCCTCCCACTTTGGATTTATTTTGAAAAGCTTTTACCAATCTCAGAAAATCATACTTGATGATTTCCCAACATAGCCTATAAAAATGGATTGAAAAACCATCAGGTCCAGGGGCATTGTCTGACTCCATGGACCAAATTTTTCTGCATATTTCTTCCTCAGTAAAGGGCTTTGAGAGAGATGTGTTATCTTCCCTGGTGACTAGAAGAGCAATGTGGGAAAGGAAGTCAAAGGTGAATTCATCCCTACCTTCTCTATTATCTTTATACAGGTTCTAAAAATGTGTTTCAGCTGCCAACTTTAATTGTTCATGTCCTTTGAAAAGAGTCTCGTCTGAAGAGATTATTTCAAAAATGTGATTTTTGGAAAGTCTGGCTCTGCATTGTCTATGGAAGAAAGAGGTGTTTCAATATCCTTCCTTTAACCATAGGCTTCGAGACTTAAGCCTCCAAAACTCTTCTTCTTGCCAAAAAGAGAGAAAAGACTTGGCTTAGGCTACTTACTCTTTTTCTAATTCTGAACAAGTAATTTCCTTTCTCTCAAGATCTAATTGAATATTTTCTAACAACTGTATAGTCTCCTTTTTGTGCCTAGTAGGGGTTTTATTGGGCTTTCTGACCCAATCTTTTAGTGCTATATTATTAGCCTTTAGCTTTTGCTCCCACATAAAAGAAGGAGACCCTGTCACTGATGTGGAAAAAGTTGATATGATGAACCCTTATTTTTCAAACCAAAGTGGACTAACTCAAAAAGGTATGGGCTCCAGATTCTCTTCCTCTTCCAGCTGTAGAAGGATGGGTTTATGGTGTGAAGTCAACTTTGGGAGAATTTAAGAGAAGATCAATCACTTCCTAGCAGTAATAAACTCTGAACAAGGAAACGATCCAAGTGAGAAACAATGTGATCAAACCCAACTCTATTGTTTATCCAAGTGTAAAGGCCTCTCTTTGGCTTGACATCTAAAAGATCCCATTACTGAATAATATCCTCTACAAGGGATAGCATTAGATCCTTTCCAATGTTTCCTCCCCTATTTTCTTTTGGATCAAAGACAAGATTTAGATCTCCAACAACTATAATATTTCGGGGGGGATATATTTCTATGAAATCTGAAAGAGTTAGCCAACAATATTTATTTTCTGAATGAAGTACAGGGAGATAAAGGTTGAAGAGTGAAAATGTGAGCTTACTTGAAGAGTGGCGAAGTTCAGTGAAGATCCAGTGTTGGGTTTCAAAAGAGATTTCTAATTGAAACTCCTCTTTCAAACACAGAGTTGCAAGGTCCCCAGAGGTGCCTCTAGCGCTTATGGCCTTCCCTGCATTTTTCTTCCACTTTGAATTGTTGATCTGTAGAAGGGTTTCCCCTTCAATCGTAGTCTCTTGGAGCATGAGGATCTCGGAAGTTTCTATTTTCAGAAGATCTTTGATTGCTTCGGCTTTCAAAGGGTTCCCCAATCCTCTGCAATTCCAAGAGACTAGCCACATTATTTACTGAGATTAGGGTGGGATGAACCTCCCTTAGGGGGCCTTGTTCTAGTATTTCTCCCGATGGAAATTTCGATGGTGGATTGGATGCCCTACATTTTTTTCCTCTCTACTTCTTCCTCTCGGGCTTCCCTGCGAGATTTCCTCCCTGGTTTTTTTGAGGGCCTCTCAAACGACTCATCTTCTGATGACCCTGAGGATTCCAAAGATTTTTTCCTTGTTATCTCTGCATAGGAGGGTGAGGAGAAAGTCCTTGATGGGGATCCCAGGTGAGGTGTTTTTGTCGTTTCCTTCTCCACTGGAGGAGGGAGAGTTTGCTGCTCTATCTCCTCAATTACTGATTTTGGATTTTCTACTGCTGCACTGATTATTTCGAAAGGATTTTTCTAAGCTTCCGCCATTGACTGATCTTTATTTCCTTTACCTTGTTCCTACCCTACTGCGGGAGCGCCAGACCCCGTCGGTGCCTCTTTTCCTTTTTTCCTGTTATTTGTCTTTGCCAAGACTATTTTCTAGGCCTGAGTCCATTGTTCTCCTTTGGTTTTCTCCACGTCTTCCTCAGCCTTTCTCTTACAGTATCACACAAAATGGCCATAGCTATGAAAAAACCTACATTTAAAGGGAAGTTGTTCGTAATCCAGTCCCTGGATGTGTGACCAGTCTGCGACTGTTAGTTTAATTGCTTTTGGTAACCCTATTTCTAGGTCCACCTCAACATATATTCTTGCACAAGAGTACTGATCCTTTCTCTTTGCTCGATCTATGTATTTTCCCAGGGTGTTGCAAATGGATTCCAACGACTTCGGGTTCCAACAATGCAAGGGTAAGTGAGGAAGACGCACCCACACCAAGACTGCCAATGACACATCTTGCGTAGGGTTGAATTATGGAGTCCATTTATTCAAATATAAACCCTGAGGGTCCATGAAGTAAGGTCTGTTCCTAAAAATGAGACTTTTGTCTTCTCCTTTATCGAACACGAACACAAACATGAAGAATCCCTTGCCTACAAAATGACTTTTGATGCCTTCCTTAACTACCAGTCTCCAATTACTCTGCACCCACACCTCTATGGTCTTGGGGGAGGGCCAAAGGCCTATGCACTGACCAATGATTCCTCAATCTGCTAGGTTCAGAGCCAAACGACATGTTTCTTCAGCTAGAAGGTGTAATGTCCTCATCCGATTAGGCAACAAAACACACGCTAACCTACTTAATCCCCACAGGTTCAGGCGAGTACTACATAAGAGGGGATTGACTGAGGACATTTGGTACTTAGAACAACTTGGACACACATTCAGTACTAAAGTCAATAGTAGGCTAAAAGAAGCCTTTTCTCTTTAAGATTAAAAAGTCAACATCAAATTAGAATCGCATGCATGCAAAAGTAAAAGCACAAACCCTAAAAGTGACATGTGAACCCTAAAAGCGCATAAGGATCTACTTAAGAAGGATGAGGGAGCCTAAAGAGATACCTTTTTATTATTATTGATTTTGGATCTCTTGAGTAGCAACATAGCGTACGGCCACAACAGTTGTGGTTGAAGACGGTGTCTTCATCTAACGAGGTTTTGGCAGTGAGATATCTTCCCTAGTCTCATTCAGGATAAACCATCTAGGTTTGTCACCGTATCTATTGCATTCATCATTATTCAATGTTCTAGTGTATGCCAGAAGATTATTTGCAGGTTCATCCATACAGCTGGGGCATTTAGCTGGGAAACCCAAGTCATTCACCGGGACTCCGGATCACCATATTTCTTCCGCATGTGGCCTGCATCTTCATTGACATGATCACTCTACTACCTTGAGTGATTATCAGCCACAGGATTTCTCACCTAGAGAAACTAGCAACAGAATACAGAGGTGTGGGGGCATGAGCATCAGTCAGGGAGATCAATTCGCTAGGGTATTTGGAGAGGTCCAAAATCCTGCATGTTTCAGCCATCCTCTCCGGCACGAGCACACCTACACTCCGACCAAATTTCAGTTGAAATTGACCATCCCTTCATCAAAACATCAAGCTTAGCTGATTCAGACTGCTGGGGGTATTACGAAGGAAAGAGAGGTTATTTCTTCATCAGTTCAGTTTATCTTGCATGCATATTCTCTCTGGAGCAATTACAGTCAGCTTATCAGTGGTAAGTGTTCATTCTATCCTGCAAAACCTAACCCTAAATTCAGCGATAATATAGGGTAATTTTGCATGGCAATTTGCATGCTCAGCTATTTCAGTAATTTTGCATGGAATTAGAAAATATCAATATTTGGGATATTACAGTGGTATCAGAGCATGTTCCTTGCCAACTATGGGCTTGAACATGAGAAGTAGATGAATACATAAGAGGATACTTTTGTAACCTATAGGAAAGGAAGGGGTAGGTACACGGAGGACTTTGAGGATATCCAACTAGAAGATACCAACTCAGAAATGGACCCAACAGGTATACACTCTAACAGAGGAAAAGAAACGGGAGAAGATGAGGACAGGATGGAGTTTTGCAACTTAGTATCTACATTGAAAGACTTAGCCAAAGGGAAAAAATATGTACTCAATGCAATCAATAAATTATTGGTGAAACCAGAACTAGGTAACAACAATACACCTCCCTCACCAATAGACAGAGGGTCTACAAGCAGTAATGGAAAGGTTGCATACACCAATATACAGAATACACCTCACATATATAGCAGACCTTCCAACAAGCCTACTATGCCTCACTTCTTAGTAGATGTAGTAGGAGGTCTAGTCATGCAGGTAGAACCTAGTGAACCCTTTGGGGCTTATTTGCAGGAATACAGGGACTTGCGGGATGAGTTTCATGTAGCCATGTATTTTTCAGAATTTTGCAACATGAAGAGTAGGAACAGGCCCAAGAATTTCAACAAGGAATTCAATCATAACTATGAGTTGTAGAAAACCTTAGATAGGTTGACCATCCCAAACTTTAATGGGACTCATGGAGTTTCAGCAAGGATATGGGTACAGAAGTTGGATACCTATTTCCAACTCAATCCCATGACAGAGACAGATGCCATTAAATTGGATACACTCCACCTGGATGGATAGGCTCATGAGTGGCAGTACCACAGGTTAGTGACATTGGGTCACAACATCATTCACTCCTATGGTGATTTCACTCAGATAATCATGGAGAGGTTCGATAGGAAGGATCCAAAGATACATTTCAAAGAGTTGGCTCAACTCAAACAAACAGGTAGCGTCGAGGACTTCATCTCAGAATTCCAGAGGATAGCGGTCATGGTAATAGATGTATTAGAGAGCAGGTTGACGATGTTGTTTACTGAGGCCCTAACAGAGCCACTACGGGGATGGGTGAAAGCCTACAAACCCCCCACTCTACAGGATGCCATTAGCTAAGCTAGAGATCTCCAAGATTCAGTTCCAAAGAGCAGGTTCCCTCTCAAAACCAACTTTCCAGTTAGGGACAAGGACAAGAAACCTTTCCAGCAAGATTTTCCAAAGAAAACATGGTTAGACGAGGACACTAGGAAAGTTTTGAGGCGAAAGAAATTATGTTTTACTTGTCAAGAACTGTAACACCCCGGTTTTGACCCCATTGGCATTAAAAATGTATATGATGTATATATTGTAATTAATCATGGTGTGGAGCTAAAGGCAAAAGCCCCACCATTGATTTAACGTTTTATGTTTCGACGATTAAAATTGTTGCCTATGGTATTTCATGCTAGCCGGCACATTATAATTTTGGCATCATGTAAATATGCATTTTAATTAAAATACCCACGACCAGCTATGTCTATGCAACAAATAATGAGATGGGGGCATGATTTCCTGAGGATAAGGAGGGGGGAATATTTAACCTTTGGAGCCAATGAGGAAAAGCCAAATGTCAAAGGGAGAACCCATGAAACAGTCAACTACCTTTCTTGTCTCATTCACCCAATCATTTAATTCTTCCAAAAATGGTTGAGTTAGTTAATGCATGAGGATGGGGAAGAGTATGGCAATCAGAAATTCGAATTGAAGAAGTCATCAGATTTTGGAAAACGTTTTTCTGACTTGTGGGGCAAGTAAATGCTTAGGAAGGCATGCCCAAGCCATTACTCACCTATTACTTCCATTTTCCTCACACATTCTCCTTTACTTGGGCTTCCTTCATGCAGCTAAAGTTTCCTGTGTGCTCATCCTTCACATTGGGAGTCATTTTCCTCATGTTTGCATGCCCAGATGTTTTGGTATTGTTCAGTAAGTGGGAAAGGAAGATTTACAATTTTCCTGCATTTTCGTGGATTCTTCAATGGTTGAGAACTATTTTTACCTTGATGAGTGGCCAAGAAGCTAAATTTATGATTTTTGGAGCTCCTGGGTGTTTTCATCATCATCATTCACCCACGTTGGGGCTCTCTCAAGCGGCTGGGAATTTCCTGTGTGTGAAATTCGTTTTTACCTCACTGTGTGTGTGTTTTTCCCTCACATGGGAAATCATTTCTTCATTCTCGTGGGCTGTGGATTCGTTTTTGTAATGATATGTGGTTGGGTTTCTTTCTCCAACGTTTTGTTACATTTTCTCCACCGGTTTCCAAGCTAAAAATCGATTTTGGCTCCTAGGGCTGTTTTACCCACTTACCATTTATGATTTTAGCTTCTAGGACATTTTTGTCCATGCCCAACACTGTAATTATTGTGTATTGAATTCGTTTTTTGCCATGTTAGGGCCAAAATATCCATGGGATACGATTTGCTGTTAGTGGGTTGTTTTCACCCACCTTAGCAATTAATTTTGTTGTCGAACCATTTTTCTCAACCCAGAAATTGTGTACATTGTTGTGTATGCCTTTGTGCTTTGGTTTGTGTTGAATTGGGAGTGGAAATGGGGCTTGACCAGCTTGATAAACCTAGTGTGTGAAGGAACCTCACTGAGGGATCTTGAGGGCTGATTGTTCCTTACTGCACATCATGAATAGCACTGGAAGGGAATGCATAGCCCAAGGAACTATACAACAGAGAAGGGGATGATTCCTTGTGTTGGGTGTGTACGTGTTGGAAAAGCCAAGTTAGATCTTGTGTAGGTTCCCAGGGCTCTATGGTTGAGCTCACTAGCTCAACAAACAAGCCTTTCCATCCACTTGGCAGTCTGATAAAACCAAACATAACTTTGGCTTGACTGAGTTTTGACATATCTTTGGCTATGTGTGAGCTTGATAGTTTCCTTTTCCTTAGGGAATCATGCCCAGCTCAGGGGTGGCAGTGTTGCTGAGAGATTAAGGAGCACATTGGCCTATGGTTGGGTGGAACGTTGTAGCAACATAGTTGGTTGCGAGACGAGCTTCTTCATAATATAAGTATTCTTGCCTATTTCATCTCTACAATTGTATTTGTTGTTTAATGGAAATGATGAACATGCTAAATGCTTGAATGGAATGTAATTTTCTTTCGATGTATGATAAATAATTATGCATCTATGCATGTTTTAGTTCAAAGCATTTCAATTTTTATCATGTGTATGTTCATGGGGCTAGTTTCCCAAGTAGATCGCATTACGGTAGTGTCCTCTTCGTCGGTCGGAGGGTTGGGGACGTTACAAGAACCATGGGTTCCAGGACATAGGTGCACAAGGAAGGCCAAGGTTCACTACATCGAAGTGTATTCGAACAGTGACGGGGAGGACTATGAGCAGGAGGCAACAAAAGAACTACGGGCAGCAGAGGAAGAGTCACTCCAAGGTGATACACCAGAGGGAGTTATTTCTACGTTATCTAGAGTACCTAGATTCCATACTCTCAGGGTCAGAGGAGTAGTACAAGGCCATAGAGTGGGAGTATTGGTTGATGGAGGAGCAACCCACAATTTCATTGATGCAGCTTGGGTAGCCAAGAGAGGTATTCTGACAGAGAATTTTGAGGGATTTACTGTAGCAGTAGCCGAAAACTCTAGCATGGAGTGCAACTATTGGATTCCAAAAATGAATGTCACATTAGGCAACTACCAGATGACAGATTCATTTTATGTAGTGAATGTGGCAGATACACATGTAGTATTAGGCGTCCAATGGCTTTATTCCATAGGGAAATATACTACACACTACCGAGCAATGGAAATGGAATTCCAGGGGCCAGATAGAAAACAGGTAGTTTTGAGGGGCATGAACACTTATTCCCCAAAACCGGTCTTTTCATAGAGAATGGAGGCAGTACTCAGACAGGATGACATAGAATGGGCTGTAGAATGTTTGGTCACCTTTAGGAAACCTCCAGAGAACAACACACACCAACCAGATGACATTAAGGCTATATTACAAAAACACGAAAAAGGTATTTCGGGACCTTCTAGCAGGTAGACTGCCAGACAGGGGCTTTGAGCACATCATTGAGCTAGAGGAGGGAACACAGGAAGTCATCACCACTCCTTATCGGCATCCCAAAAGATATAAGGATGAGATCGAGAAGACGATCAAGGAATTACTAAAGCTTGGATACATTCGGCCCAGCTCTAGCCCCTTTGCATCATCAGTGGTCTTAGTCAAGAAGAAGGATGGCACACTGCGAATGTGCATCAATTACAGAGCACTCAACAAAAAGACCAACAAAAATAGGTATCCCATCCCTAGGATTAATGAACTCATGGACGAGCTGCAGGGCGCCAAATACTTTTCAAAGATTTATCTTCGCTCGGGGTACCATCAGATTCAAGTAAGGGATTAAGACATTTCTAAAACAGCTTTCCATTGTCACTATGGTCACTATGAATTCCTGGTCATGCCTTTTGGACTTACCAATTCTCTGCCACTTTTCAGTCATGCATGAACCATAATTTCAAAGCTCAGTTACGTAAGTTTTTGCTAGTATTCTTTGATGCCATCTTGATTTACAGCAAAACATGGAAGGAACATCTGAAACATCTGGACGAAGTATTGAGCATTCTAGAAGAACACTCACTTTACACGAAGATGTCCAAATGTGAATTTGGCATGAAGGAAATGCCATATCTAGGGCACATAATCAGTGCAGAAGGGGTACAAGTTGATATGGAGAAAATCCGAGCTATCAGGGAATGGCCCACGCGAAAAACAATCACAGAATTGAGAGGTTTCTTAGGCCTTTGCACATATTACTGGAGGTATGTTACGGGTTCTCCCAATTCTACGCACCCCTCATAGATCTCACAAAGAAGGGAGCCTTCACCTGGACAGAATTAGCACATAAAAATTTTGAGGAGATGAAAGTCATCATGAGTTCTTAACCGGTCTTAGCATTACCAGACTTCTCACAACCATTTGTAATAGAATGTGATGCCTCAGGGGAAGGGCTAGGAGCATTATTGATGCAGAGCCATCACCCTATTGCAATTGAGAGCAGGAAACTGAAGGACTATGAACGCCACTACTCCATATACGACAAGGAGATGCTAGCCATCTTACATGCTCTCACGAAATTCCTATAGTACCTAGTGGGCAACAAGTTCAAAATCAAGACAGATCATAACAACCTCAAGTACTTCTTGGAGAAAAAGGAACTGAATGAGCACCAACAGAAATGGGTCAGCAAAGTACAAGCCTATGACTTCAAGATAGAGTATGTGAAGGGTAAGAACAATATAGTAGTTGATGCATTATCCAGATGACCAGCTTCATTATCTCTCATGAGCATATCTACAGATTGGAGGGTTGTTCTCTTAGTAGAATACTCCAAAAATAAATTTTCTTGCAAATTATTGGATGGGCAGGTTCAGGATGACAGGTACAGAATTATCAATGACATCATCTATTACAAGAGCATGGTATACCTCGTCCCAAAATCAGCTTTAAGAAAGAAAATCATACAAGCGGTACATGCCTATCCTCTATCTGGACATCAGGGTTTCTTGAAGACCTATAGGTAGATCCGAGAGAGGTTCTCATGGAAGGGCCTCAAGGGGGAGGTTATGCAACATGTGTAGGAATGTAGCATTTGTCAGCAGAACAAGATTGAGCACATCCATCCAGCAGGGTTGCTTCAGCCACTACCAATTCCAGAACAGAAGTGGGAAAGTATCTCCATGGGCTTCATTAATGATTGCCCAAGGTCCAAGGGAAATATTGCTTATATGTCGTGGTTGATCGACTGACCAAATTCACCCATTTCTTTTCTATATCATATGATTACTTCACATTCCAGGTAGCCGAGTTATTTTTCAGAGAGGTCTTCAGGTTACACAGGTTACCTAAGACCATTGTTAGTGATCAAGATAGTAGATTCACCGGTGTAACACCCTGGTTTTGACCCCGTTGCATTAAATGTACATGATGTATATATATTGTAATGATCATGGTGTGGAGCTAAAGGCCAAGGCCCCACCATTGATTGGTTATGCTATGTTTCGGATTTAGATTGTCACCGATGGTATATCGGGGCATGCAACATATATTAAGTATATCATCATGTAAATATGCATCTTTAATCAAATGAACCCGACCAGCTACGATCGCGGCAACTAAATTGAGAAGGGGCATGATTTTCACAAGGATAAGGGTGGGGGAAATGTCAAACCTTGGCCAATGAGGGAAAAACCCATGTGTCACCACCTTGCCTTACCCAACCACCTCCATTGAGAATCGCTGCTGGTGGTTGAGGCAGTTATTGTTTTTGGGAGTGGGGTGGCAAGACTATCAGTCCTTGCCTACACGCACACTCCACCAGCAAGGAAGACTCACGCACTCTCTCCACTACACGTTACCTCCATTGTTGGTTCATTCCTCACGATTGTCTGTTCACCTCCACACACATGATTTACCCGGTTCTACTCCCGCAGACATTCCACTCTCCCCACGATAGTACTGAAACGCTCACGCACTCCCTACTCGCGTCTATCCGTTGTTTGTTCACCCGCGCGCATAGCAGGAGCTGTTCATCTTCGCGCATGAACCAATGTCCGTTCATTATCCTCACGCACAGAAATTTTCCTGGTTTTCCGACTGATGCAGTGAGCTGAGAGCCATGCTCTTTCACCCACGATTTGCTGTGAAGGGCCATTCACGTTTTCGGCTGTCTCACAGACTGGTATGGTTGTGTAAGTTTTTTCGTCATTTAAATGTTGAAATTGAAACCGGTGTTCTTCCCGTGAGTCATGGTTGCCGTCGTTCTCCTCAAGATTTGTTGTGTGGCTGTGGTCTCCCTCACGTGGTAAGTGTTGTGGTCTTCTCTACATTTGGGGTCTGGTGCAAGTTGCTCTCACGCACCGACTGTTTGGGGTCGTTTTCCCATGTTGTGAGCTGTGCTCACTGATTTCATTTCGGGGCTGTTGTTTTTCCTCCCATGTTCACTGATACGTTTGGGACTATATAATTCGCTTGGGATTCATTTTCCCTGTTAAGTTGTAATGACTGATTGATTGCCTGCATGCAATGGTTGGTCTTCGGACTGTGTTGGGAGCAGGGATGGGGGCTTGGTTTGCTTGGTAAACCTGGTGGCTGGAAACCACACAGACAGAGCTAGAGGGTTGGCTTTCTTCTCCACAACCCCTGAATAGCACTAGAAGGGAATGCAGGGCCTGAGGGACTGTGTAGCAAAGAAGGGACTGATTCCTTGTGTTGGGTGTGTGTGGGTGTCTTAGAAGTCAGGCTAGTTCTGGTGTAGGTGTTCTTGGCTCTGTAATGAGCTCACCAGCTTAGCATTTAGCCTTTCCCAACTCCTTGATGGCCTGATAAACCCAACTGTGTTGGCTTGGTTGTGTTTTGTGTATCCCTGGTTATGTGTAAGCCTACTTGTTCCCTTATTCCTTGGAGAATCATGCCCAGCTCGGGGGTGGCAGCGTTGCTGAGAGATTAAGGAGCACGCTGGCCTATGGTTGGGTGGAACGTTGCAGTGACGTAGCTGGTTGCGGAAGGACTTCTTCATAAGATAAGTGATCTTGTCCATTTTTACTTCTGCAACCATATTTTCTATTAGTGAAAATGATGAACATGTTGAATGAATGCTTGTACGAATGCATGTTGATTCCGTTGTGCCTGATAAATAATTATAGCTGTGTATGATCCGTAATTGCATCTGTGCATGATAAATGTTCATGTGTGCATGTCCTAGTTCAAAGCATTTGTTTAAGCATTCTGTTTCTGAAATTTTATGAATCCGCGTGTTCATGGGGCTCTTAGCCCGGATGGTTAACGCCATGGTCACGTCCTCTTTGCCGGTCGCAGTGTTGTGGACGTGACAACTGGTGCCTTTTGGCAGGAGCTATTCAAGTTAGTGGGAACTGAGCTTGCTACCAGCACAAGTTATCATCCCCAGAGTGATGGACATACCAAGATTGTCAACAAGTGAATTGAAGGGTATCTAAGGAACTATGTAGCAGGGCAACGACGAACCTGGATTAAATGGTTACACTTAGGGGAATACTGCTACAATACTACCTACCACATGTCTATTAGGATGACACATTTAAGGCATTATATGGCTATGATGCCTTGGACTTTGAAGATGTAGCATTCAGAGACAATAGGGCTCCTAAGAAAAAGGATTGGATACAGGACAGTCATAACATCCTTAAAATCCTAAAAGAGAACTTACAGACAGCCCAGAATCAGCAGAAGCTGTATGCAGACATGCACATGAATAAGCGGAGCTTTGAAGTAGGAGATCTTGTATACTTACAGCTCCAACCCTACAAACAACCTTCACTTAAGAAGAAAGGAGTGGAAAAGTTGAAACCTCGCTTCTACGGACCGTATAGAGTTATCAGAAAGGTGGGAGAGGTGGCGTATGAACTAGAACTACCACCAAAGAGAAAAATTCACAATGTATTCCATGTGTCCAACCTGAAAAATACCATTGGACAACACATTGCTCCATCAACAGAGTTACCACCCTTAGATGATGAGGGACTATTGGTGCTAATTCCAGAACGGATCGTATAGACTTGAGAAAGAAAACTCTGGAACAGAGTGATTAGAGAATACTTGGTCCAATGGAAAGAATTACCTCCAGAGGATGCCACATGGGAAGGAGAACATGTATTGCAGCATCCCAGTTTGCAGTTGCTTGAGGACAAGCAATCTCAAGCAAGGAGGACTGTAATGTCCTTGTTCGATTAGGCAAAAAAACACCCGCTAACCTACTTAATCCCCATAGGTTTGAGCGGGTACTGCATAAGAGGGGATTGACTGAGGACATTTGGTACTTAGAACAACTCGGGACACACATTCAGTAATAAAGTTAGCAGTAGGCTAAAAGAAGCATTTTCTCTTTAGGCTTAAAAAGTCAACATCAAATTAGAATGGCATGCATGCAAAAGTAAAAGCACAAACCCTAAAAGTGACATGCGAACCCTAAAAGTGCATAAGGATCTATTTAAGAAGGATGAGGGAGCCTAAAGAGATACCTTTTGATTATTATTGATTTTGGAGCTCTTGAGTAGCAGCACAGCGTGCGGCCACAACAGTTGGGATTGAAGACGACGTCTTCAACTAACGGGGTTTTGGCAGTGAGATATCTGCCCTAGTCTCATTCAGGATAAACCATCTAGATTTGTCACCGCATCTATTGCATTCATCATTATTCAGTGTTTCAGTGTATGCCAGAAGATTATTTGTAGGTTCATCCGTACAGCTGTGGCATTTAGCTGGGAAACCCAAGTCATTCATCGGGAATCCGAATCACCATATTTCTTCCGCATGTGGCCTGCATCCTCATTGACAGGATCACTCTACTGCCTTGAGTGATTATCAGCCACCAGATTGCTCACCTAGAGCAACTAGCAGCAGAATACAGAGGTGTGGGGCATGAGCATCAGTCAGGGAGATCAATTCGCTAGGGTATCTAGAGAGGCCCAAACTCCTGCATGTTTCAACCATCCTCTCCGGCACAGGCACACCTACACTCCGACCAACTTTCAGCTAAAACTGACCATCCCTTCATAAAAAACATCAAGCTTAGCTGATTCAGATTACTGGGGATATTACGGAGGAAAGAGAGGTTATTTCTTCATCAGTTCAGTTTATCTTGCATGCGTATTCTCTCTGGAGCAATTACAATCGGCTTATCAGTGGTAAGTGTTCATTCTATCCTGCAAACCCTAACCCTAAATTCAATTATAATATAGGGTAATTTTGCATGGCAGTTTGCATGCCCGACTATTTCAGTAATTTTGCATAGAATTATAAAATATCAGTATTTGGGATATTACAGAAGGGCAACAATGGAGATACTTATCCATCTTTTTAGTGAATTTGTGTTGAGTATCATTTAGCTTGGGTTTGCCATAGATCTCTATCAACTTTTTGAAGGCCACCAACTTTGGGGGAAGAGGAGGGGAAGCCTCGAGACCCCCTCCCGGGGCCATGGCATTGGAGGCAGGCACAGTCGCAGGGATCTGCGACCAAATCACGCGCGATTAAGCCGAGGCTAGCAGCCGTGATCAACCTCGGTTCTCTGTTATGCTGCAAAAACTTTTGAGATTGAAGAACTTATTATCTATAATATATATTAACCATTAAAATTAAAAAAGAAAAAATATAAATTTAAATTGACATATGTATTAAATTTGATAAACATAATTATAATTAGTAATAATTTTACAATTACTAAATAGTTTATATTAAATTTTAACATATGTCCCCATATTTATTAATCCAATATTATAGTGAAAAAACTAAAAATAATAATGTTTGAGTTCAATTGGTATTTTTTAATTATTGTTTGAGGTGAAATTTATAAGCAAAAGTAAAAAGTAATTAGGTGCATTTACAATCCATTTAATAAGAAATGAATCAAATCTCTTGAAACTTAAACATGTTATAGTAACAATTATTAGCAAAGTTTACAACTTGAAGAATTTGATGGGTTTAATTAACATAGTCTAAAAATTCTACTATTTGAGTCTGAATATAATGATTTTTTTGGCATGATTTTGATAAAATTTGGCTTAAATTTTTAAAAATCAAGGTTTACAATTGTCAAGTTTAAGACTTTTGGATGCCCCAAAAGTTTTTTAGGGGGTTGAATCCATTTTTACCCTCCAATCCAATTAGTCAATTTTATAGACCTCTGATTTAATCTATAAGTCCATAAGATGCGAAATTTAAAACAAGTTTACAGATAAAAATATGAAATCCATTTTAATTAATACCACCAAAAAAATCAAAAATAAATTTAACATGCTTGAACACCTAATACAATTGATTATGTCACGTTAACACATATATCTTGAATACCTAATACAATTGATTATGTCATGTTAACACATATATTTAATTGTACAATTAGGTACGTTTAACTCAATTTAGCTACGAAGTTATTGATAATTTTCTTGCTATAAAATTATATGTTGTAAAGGAGGTTATGGGTTTAAATTACCCCCGAGAGTTATATGTTGTAAAAGAGGTCACGAATTCAAATTACACGTAAACTCATCCATGTTTCATGTTTACAAATGGTTGTGAGAGACCTTAAAGATATAATGGTAGCAGAAATGAATCCCACCTATCACTCCAGTAATAAACCAATAACCAGAATCCACCAGTCGAAAAAAAAAAAACTTCGAAAACATTAAAGCTCGTCAAAAAAGAAAGAACTTGGGAAACATTAAAGCTCGTCAAAGTGAGACGGAATTATTGCTCAGAGACTAACACTATTTGGTTAACAGCAAGAATACCAATCTTAATCGTGGGATTTTCACAGCCATCTACTGTGCCTCGTGAATTCTATTAATTCTTACACTGCTTCCTCGACAAATTTTCAGTCTGAGATCAATAGCTGCATCAAAAACCAAGGTATTCCTTTAAGTATTTGTGCAGCTTCATAGGATCCATCCGTTTTCGATAATGTACCTTGGAAGATTATCTTCTAATGCAGATGTGCTAAGTGTTCTTTGGATGCCTTAAAGCTCAAACATTTAGGTATCGGTTTCAAGTAGCTTCTTAGATGCATTTGTTCATTCGGCGTCATACTAATGTCAGATGCATTAATTTTAGCACTGCCACTCTTGCCTGTGCTCTCAAAGAATGCCAACGAAAGGAGATAGATATCAAACATGAAACTGCTCAAGATTTGTATATCACAGCCAGAAGTGAAACTCCGGTAGACTCCAATACTTATGCTCGGCTTCTTGAGGAATGCAGCCACATAAGGTCGTTGCGAAATGGTAAACAGGTACATTCCCATATCATTAAAACTGGGTTTGAGACAAATGTGTTTTTAGATAACCAGCTTCTAAATATGTATGCAAAATGTGGGAGTATAGAGGATGCGCGCCAAGTATTTGATAAAATGCCCGAAAGAAATCTCGTTACGTGGAATATGTTAATTGTTGCCTATGCACAGAGCAGGCGTAATGAGGAAGCCTGGAAGCTCTTCTGCCAAATGCGAAGAGTTGGCCTGGAGCCAAGTAAGGTAGCTTTTATCAGTGCTATCA
>LPNX010238815.1:29853-89605 GCA_001517045.1 Pseudotsuga menziesii | reverse complement strand
ATATATATATATATATATTGATTGCATTTTAATTTTACTTTTGAATGAAAAGTTAAAATTCAATTTATTAAGAAAATTAAAATTCAGTTTACTGTAGTCTCCTATAAATACATAATAATAGATTTATGTGTAAAAAAAAATCAATTAAAAAACTAAATAGATAAAAGGTAATGATTACTAGTGGTGGATTGTAAAAGAGAATAAACCAAAAGAATCAGAAGATCCCACTTTTTAGAGCATCAAAATTTCCAATGAATAGATAACCCTAAATTAAAATCCAGCTTTTTTAAAACACTTAATAATATATTTAAGACAGACCACTGTCCGATGGACGCTGTACGTTCACAAAGTTCAAGTTAAAGACAAGGACATATGAGAGAGAAGCCCTAGCTAGGTGGTGTGGTTGTTACGTGGCGGTAGAGTCCAACTCAAGCGAGCAAGCCATATATATCGATTAGGCAGCAGTTCTTTTCATTTTGTCAATGTTAAACCCTGCCCAGTGCACTCCCTTCCTGTGAATAATCCTCCTAAGCTATTTACCAGTTAGGCCTGACCTCATGGGACTGTTGGCGTCTTGTAAAAGCTGGGAAGAAGCCTTAAAGAGCTGTCCATAGTTGACAAATTGTTTAAGGTGCTGCTATTTAGCTATTTAGCAGCAACCTCCTAAGCTATTTAGCAGTTAGTCCTGACCTCATGGGACTGTTGGCGTCTTTTAAAAGCCGGGAAGAAGCCTTAAAGAGTTATCCATAGTTGACAAATTGTTTAAGGTGCTGCTATTATTGTTTTGGGTATTTCTTATCAGCTGGCGTGAGAGCAGTCATTGATTGTTACTGTAAGTACTGACTTGAAAAACTTGAGATTGGCCTCAGCATTTGAGGAGCATCAGCATTGAAATAAGTAAGAAATCCTCATGCCCACTATCCTCTGAATCAATTCCTTCTGCATGTGCATTTGTTTTTCTCTGATATAATTATCTGAATATGCATCTGTTTTTCTCTCATATAATTATGTGCATATGGATCTATTTTTCTTTGATATATTTGTCTCCATGTAATTTTATTGCATGGTCAAGTATAGCATCATGTTTTAATGCTTATATTTGTATTTTTGTACCTCTGAAGGAAAAACACTTTTGCATGTATTGATTCTCTGAAGCTCATATAAAATGGAATTTGAGTTTCATTCATCTTGATGCGTTGCACAATGTGCATAGTTTTTCTCTGATATAATTATCTGCATATGTATCTATTTTTCTTTGATATATCTGTCTCCATGTAAATTTTATTGCATGGTCAAGTATAGCATCATATTTTAATGCTTATATTTGAATTTTTGTAAGTGTGAAAGAAAAGCACTTCTGCATGTATTGATTCTTTGAAACCCATATAAAATTTCTGCATGTATTGATTCTTTGAAACCCATATAAAATGGAATTTGAGTTTCAGTTTCATTCATCTTGATGCCTTGCACTATGTGCAAGTTTTTCTTCTCAGTAAAGGTGTTGCCTGGGTTTTATCTTTGACTTAATATATCACAATATCACCAGGCACTCATTTTGGTATTTTGTGAAGCTTTTATTTGAATTTCTCTTGTACTGATAGACACCTATTGGAAAAACGTAATTACTCGCAGATCTGTACTTGACTTCCAGCTGACTCTGTCAAAGTCTGTACGAGTCAAGATCTTGTCTGTCAGTTTGACAAGAAGGAAAAGTCCCCAATTTGGCTCTGTAAACCAGTCGAATTTATTTCAGAAGCTAAGTTATTAGGTAGATAGTTATTACAGTTTTTAATGGCAAGTCATTCGGCCCATACTGTAGCAATCTTCAGGTTGCCTATAAATACAAGAAGCAAATTGTAAATCATTTTACAAACACATAGGAACACAGAGACAATAGAAGATAGACACTAGAGGAACTCAGGGTGAGAAAGAGAAATCAAAGCTCAAGCTTATGTGCATGTGATTTAATCGACGAGCTGAAGCTCTGTAGACCAACGAGTCTAGATGGACAAGTCTAGACTGACCATTTTGTAACCGACAAGTTTGTAGTACTTTGTTATTTCAGCATAGTTAATATATGAAATAGTTT
This sequence comes from Pseudotsuga menziesii, assembly GCA_001517045.1. Taxonomy (NCBI): domain Eukaryota; kingdom Viridiplantae; phylum Streptophyta; class Pinopsida; order Pinales; family Pinaceae; genus Pseudotsuga; species Pseudotsuga menziesii. The sequence continues at coordinate 87,516 of LPNX010238815.1, read as the reverse complement.
GTGGTTGAATGCATGATTATTTGGCCGCACATATTCCCATATTTACTTCTGTAAATGTATTTTACAATTACTGATAAGTAAAAGAACAAGAACCCATAAAAATATCACAGCGTGAAAGTTCCAAGTTTTACAGCACATTTGTCGACTCAAGTCTTCCTACATAGTTGGGCATATGTTTCTCATAAGTTATTTGGATTTGTAAATGTGTTTATTTTACTTCATCTTACTCACAGGTGAAAAGCATTGATAATTTGTAAGTCTTTAGACTAAGAAACATATTCTTCAAATTTCGACCAAAGTCAGCCGACTTGAGTGGTCGGTGAGTCAGCTGACTGAAGCAGCCGACTTGGTCGAAGGTCCGACTTAGTCAAAGGTCCGACTTGGTCAAAGAGCCAACTTGGTTGGAGAGCCGACTTGGTCGAAGAGCCGACTTGGTCGAAGTAAAAGTGGTCGAGGTAAAAACCGGTCGGACAAGTAAGTCGAAGTAATTTTGGTCGAGTGAAGGACCAACTAAAATTTGTAAACTTGTCTATTGGGACATAGACAATTTTCACCCGACTGGTGAAAAAGTAAAGTGGTCGGCGTGAAAAGTAAAAAGTGAAAATTTGAATATCGACTGAGCCCTGAACCCAAGTTTAGTCGGCTCGGTTTTGGCTATATGGTATCAGAGCAAGGTTATATCAAAGCAAGGTTTATATCAACCCAAGATTTTAGGAAAGAAATCTTGTCTTAAAAAGTGGAAATTTAATTTTCTAAGAAAAGTTAATTAAAAATTAAAAATGGCTTCCACTTCTGGTTCATTGCAACCTCCATGTTTTACAGGAAAGAATTATGAATATTGGTCTTTAACAATGAAGGATTTATTCAGAGGTCAATATGTCTGGGAGATAGTCCAGCATGGTTATGCAGAACCAACAGACATGGCAGCATATAACAATATTACAGAGGCTGAGAAACATGTCTTGAGAGAACAGAGGAAGAAAGATGGAAAAGCTATATTTTTCATACATCAAGATATGCATGAGAGCATACTCCCAAGAATAGCAGCATCGACTAATGCCAAGGAAGCATGGGATACATTGGAGACTTCCTATCAAGGTTTAGATAAGGTAAAGACATCCAAGCTGCAGATTCTGAGAAAAGATTTTCAATCTCTATGCATGAAAGATTCAGAGAATGTAGACACATTCTACACCAGAGTTGTTGGGTTGATAAACCAACTGAAATCTCATGGAGAACCCGTATCAGGCCAAAGGGTTGTTGAAAAAATTCTCAGAAGTCTTTCCCCAAGATTTGAAAATTTGGTTGTGACCTTAGAGGAACACAAAAACATGTCGACATTTAGCATTGATGAGCTGCAAGTTTCACTCATCAATCATGAACATAGAATCATCAGATCACATACATCATTGGAAGGTGCCTTTGCAGCACATTTATCCATAAGTCGTGGTAGAGGCAGGGGGAGAAACAACTTCAAAGGCGGAGGAAGAAGTTCTTCAAGAAGAGGACAAGGCAGAAGTCCTGCAAATGTCGGTGGCAGAGGAGATAACCAGAACCCAAGTCATCCAAGTGGCCAGAGGTTTGACAAATAAAAAATTCAATGTCATTACTGTAAGAAGTTTGGTCATTATGCATATGAATGCAACAAGAAGCAATATGACCAAGGAAGGAAAAGCCCAAGTCAATCGACCAGCACCAGCACTTCGACAGGTGCAATGTTAATGGCATCGACATCTCCACTTGAATGCAATGATATTCAAGAAATTCCACATGACATATGGTACTTAGACTCAGGATGCAGCAACCACATGAGTCATAATTTAAATTTGTTTTCCAGTCTAGACACTTCAGTCAAAACTGATGTTACACTTGGAAACAATGTCCAAATTACTGTCTTAGGAAAAGGCACTATTGATATTCTAACCAAATAGGGGGAGAGTAATTATATCCCTGATATCTATCATGTCGAAGGTCTGAAACATAATCTGTTAAGCATTGGACAGTTGTTACAAAAAGGCTACAGAGTCTACATGGAAGATGAACACTGTGTGATGAAAGACAAGCGTCCAATTGACCAGCTGATAGCAAAAGTGCCAATGAAAAGCAACCACTTGTTTCCATTGAGGATAGTTCCCGACATAAAAGGGAAGACAAAGACAAAAGCTACATTCAAGGCATAAAGTGAAGAAACAGTCGAGATCCTCGACAAGAAAGAAAATTGCAGTGCTAATTTGCAAGCTGCATTTCAGGCAGAAGTTCAGGATGAATCCTGGTTGTGGCATTTCAGATTTGGACATCTGAATTTTTGTGGGCTAAAGCTACTGCACACAAAGAACATGGTGAAGGTATTACCACTGATTGATAGACCAGAGAGGGTTTTTGAAGGCTGCATTTTTGGAAAGCAGCACAGAGAGACATTTCCAATTGGAAAGTCCAATAGAGCACGCACACCACTTGAAATTGTGCACTCTGACATCTGTGGTCCAATGCAGACATCATCGATTGGTGGCTGCAAGTATTTTCTAACCTTTATTGATGATTACTCAAGAAATACATGGGTATATTTCTTGAAACACAAATCTGATGCATTTGGTTATTTTCAGCAGTTGAAGACACTTGTGGAGAACTAGAGTGGTCACCGCATCAAGATCTTAAGGACCGATAGAGGAGGTGAATATGTTTCAAATGAATTTCTAAATTTTTTCAAGACCCATGGCATACAGAAACAATTAACTGCATGATATACACCTCAGCAGAACGGCATAGCCGAAAGAAAGAATAGAACCATCATGGAGATGGCACGTAGCATGTTGGCAGCCAAGCATTTTCCAAATGAGTATTGGGGTGAAGCAGTCGCAACTATCGTATACATTATGAACCAATGTCCGACAAAGAGTGTGAAGAACAAAGTCTCCCAAGAAGCATGGACAGGTATGAATCATAGTGTTTCACATTTAAAAGTTTTTGGTTATATTGCATATGCTCATATTCCAGATGAGCTGAGAAGGAAGCTAGACAAGAAGGGACAGAAATGTATTTTTGTTGGCTATTCAGAAGACACAAAAGCATACAAGCTCTATGACCCCGTCACAAGGAAAGTCATATTCAGTCGGGATGTTCAATTCGTAGAGAATGAATCATGGGATGGAACCATCGACATAAATGTCAAAATTGTGTCGAACGTTGACAATGATGATATGGAAGAGGAAGTGGTTCAAATACCACATGTAATTCAACTGGTCGGAGCACCGGAAGCTTCCATGACACCAAGACATGGTTCAGCACAAATACCATCGACACAAGTAGCAGCTCAAGCTACATTGACAAGTACACCAAGAGGACAGCAGACTGCATCAAGCATTTCGTTGAGTTCGACATCAACAGAACCGGTGAAGACAAGAAGTCTGTGAGATATATATGAAGCTGGTACACCTAATTCATTATCTTTGTTTGCATTATTTTCCCCTATATATGATCCACTAAAATTTGAAGAAGTTGTTGAAGAAGAAGTATGGGCACAAGCCATGGATGAAGAAATAGAATGCATTGAGAAAAACCAGACATGGGAACTGGTCGATGTACCAAAAGACAAGGATGTAATCAGTGTCAAATGGATTTACAAGACAAAGCAAGATGCTGATGGGAATGTGCAAAAACACAAAGCAGCAATGGTGGCAAGACGGTTCACACAGCAACCCGGCATCGACTTCAATGAAGTGTTTGCACCTGTTGCACGCATGGATACAGTCAGAACAGTTTTGGCCATTGCTGCTCAAAACAAATGGCATGTTCATCAAATGGATGTCAAGTCGGCATTCTTAAATGGCTATCTAGAATAGGAAGTATATGTGGAACAGCCACAAGGGTATGAAGTTCCAGGTCAAGAGCATAAATTTTACAGGCTGAAAAATGCACTCTATGGTTTGAAGCAAGCTCCTAGAGCTTGGTATAGTCGAATTGACTCCTATCTCATTGAAAATGGATTTCACAGAAGTGAAAGTGAACCGTATTTGTACACCAAAGTCGATGAGCAAGGTAAGATGTTAATTGTCTGCCTATATGTAGATGATTTAATATTTACTGGTGGTTATGGCATAGCAAATTTTAAAACAGTCATGGAAAGTGAGTTTAAAATGGATGATCTGGGGCTTATGAAGTTTTTTCTGGGCATTGAAGTTCAGCACTCTGAAAGTGGTATATTTATATCACAGTCTAAGTATGCAAGTGAAGTTTTAAAAAGGTTTAACATGTCTAACTGTAAGACAGCCCCAACACCAGTGATAACATGTTTAAAATTGAGCAAGGATGATGAAGGATCCACTGTAGATCCTACGCTGTTCAAAAGTCTTGTTGGCAGCCTTATGTATTTGACAGCAACAAGACCAGACATTATGTATGGTGTAAGTCTGATCTCAAGGTTCATGGATTCACCAAAAGACTCACATTGGCGAGCAGGTAAAAGAATTCTGAGGTATGTAAGTGGCACAAAAGACCTTGGTATTATGTACTCAACCTCAGAAAATTTTAAACTCATTGGTTACACTGACACTGACAATGGAGGTAGCATAGATGACAGGAAAAGCACATCTGGGTACACATTTCATTTTGATACAGGTGTTGTTTCATGGGCTTCAAACAAACACCCCATAGTAACTCTATCTTCATCTGAAGTAGAGTATGTTGCACCAACAAGTGCTGCATGTCAAGCTGTCTGGATGAGAAGAGTCTTAAAAGACTTGTCACAGAACCATCAAGAACCGACAACAATCTTTTGTGACAACAATTCAACCATAGAATTATCAAAGAATCATGTGTTTCACAAGAGAACCAAGCACATCGACACAAGGTTTCATTTTGTAAGAGAGTTGGTAAACGAAAAGGCAATTTGTTTGGAATTTTGCAGGTCTGAAGACCAACTGCCCGACATATTCACAAAGCCATTGGCAAAGGACACATTCCAATATTTGTGTACTTATCTTTGAATGATAAGTTCCCCACAGTGAAATCTATCATAAACAGAGCACGTCTAAGCTCTGAAACATGTTGTAAATTTCGTTTTAAAAATCCCCATCTGCTCATAATTAAGGGGGAGTGTTGGAAAAACATAATTACTCACAGATCTGTACTTGAATTCCAGCTGACTCTCTCAGAGTCTGTACGAGTCAATATCTTGTCTGTCAGTCTCACAAGAAGGAAAAGTCCCCAATTCGGCTCTGTAAACCAGTCGAAATTATTTCAGAAGCTAAGTTATTAGGTAGATAGTTATTACAGTCTTTAATGGCAAGTCAGTCGGCCCATGCTGTACCAATCTTCACGTTGCCTATAAATAGAAGAAGCAAATTGTAAATCATTTTACAAACACACAGGAACACAGAGACAACAGAAGATAGACACTAGAGGAACTCAGGGTGAGAAAGAGAAGTCGAAGCTCAAGCTTCTGTGCATGTGATTTAATCGACAAGCTGAAGCTCTGTAGACCAATGAGTCTGGACAGACAAGTTTGGGCCGACCATTTTGTAACTGACAAGTTTGTAGTACTTTGTTATTTCAGCATAGTTAATATATGAAGTAGTTTGTGGTTGAATGCATGATTATTTGGCTGCACATATTTCCAGATTTACTTCTGTAAATGTCTTTTACAATTACTGATAAGTAAAAGAACAAGAACCCATAAAAATCTCACCGCGTGAAATTTCCAAGTTTTACGCCACATTAGTCGACTCAAGTCTTCCTACATATTTGGGCATATGTTTCTCATAAGTTATTTGGATTTGTAAATGTGTTTATTTTACTTCATCTTACTCACAGGTGAAAAGCATTGATAATTTCTAAGTCTTCAGACTAAGAAACATATTCTGCAAATTTCAACCAAAGTGAGCCGACTTGAGTGGTCGGTGAGTCAGCCGACTGAAGCAGCCGACTTGACTTAGTCAAAGGTCTGGCTTGGTCGAAGATCCGACTTGGTCGGAGATCCGACTTGGTCGAAGTAAAAGTGGTTGAGGTAAAAACCGGTCGGACAAGTAAGTCGAAGTAATTTTGGTCGAGTGAAGGACCGACTAAAATTTGTAAACTTGTCTAGTCGGACATAGACAAGTTTCACCCGAATGGTGAAAAAGTAAAGTGGTCGGCGTGAAAAGTTAAAAGTGAAAATTTGAATATCGACTGAGCCCTAAACCCAAGTTTAGTCGGCTCAGTTTTGGCTATCAACACCATGGTCACTTCTGCAGTACCCACTTTAAGGATATACATCCTGAGATATATATAAATATTGGGTTACTCTTGATCTGCGATCGGTAGTGTTTTGTGGACCTAGTTCACTTTATTCGAAGTCCTAAACATAATGAAGTCACAACAGCAACAGTTAGAGTTGTAGAAGAATGAAATTCTGAGCCCTAACAAGCTCTCAGAGAAACAGTTCAAGAGGGGAAAGAGGCTGGTATATATAGAGGTGTCTGCAGATGTCCATGGGGCCATTTTGCTGCAGAAATTTGTGATCCAAAAACCAAAGAACGATGGTGACTTGGAACCTATGACACAGCAGAAGAAGCAGCATGCGCTTATGATTTTGATACAAGAGCGATGAGCGGGATCAAAGCCCAGACCAACTTCATATACCTCAATTCAGAGCACTGTATGTTATCAATACCAACTCCTTCTGAATCTCTTACTGGTTCTATGTTTCCCACTAATATCAAATATCCATTTTCACACAAGCCTCAAAAGCTGTAAGACTCGTGGCTTGATTGCTTATGGCGAGATTCCAACACCACGAGGCCTCGCCCTTGTGATGAAGCCAAACAACAGCAACAGAAACAACAACAGTTCAGTGTAAATGGTGGTTACAACATTCTTGGAAGCACTGTTAGTTCCTAGAGGCCATCAAATAATGAGATTGAGAACAATATGGTCGCCATACCATTCATAGATTTTTACCGAATTACCTATTCATTTTAGGAGGCAATATGGTCGCCATACCATTCATGTGGGCCACGATGTGTAAGTGTGTATGAAAAACTAGTATGGGCACGTAGGGGTAACTTTATGGGAGCAATATGGTCGCAATAAGGGCAATGAGAGCCACAATGTGTAAAGGCCTTTTAAAAATCTAGTATTGAAGGAGGGCATGTAAGCATGTCTCTAACTTCACGGTAGGATATGATCTATTCCACATGAGAAGGATGATAAGAAGAATAATTGGTATACTTTGGCCATCCTTAAAAAAATGTGTATGTTCAAACTATCTAACAAACAAGTAGTGAAGTCAACCAAGAATAACTGGTATATTTGGACCATCCTTAACAAACATGTACGGTTTAAGCTATCCAATGTACCAAGAGCTAAGTCAATGGTTGACTTTGCTGCTTGTGTGTTGGATAGCTTCAACGTACATGTTTGTTAAGGTGGGGTGTATACTTCATAGGAGGATATGAAGTATTGCACATGAAAAGGATAATGTATAACCAAAATCACATAGTTATTGTATCATATACTCTTTAAAGTTTATGATATCATAAATATATTAATTTATTGTAAAACATTTACTCATAAATCAAAATGTAAACAAAAAATGTTTACATGACATGATAAGATTTATGTTGTAATCTTCATGACATTTATAGTGTACTCTTTATGTGTAAAAAAGATATAACTAAGATATTATTATAAAAGAATGTTTAAAGCATTGTGTAAAAGCATAAACTAGGAATTCCTAGTTTAAGTTCTTCTCTCCATTGATCATCAAGAAAAGAGGCTTAGGCTAAGTAGCTCTAGAAGGGTGTATCCTTTAGTACAAGTGGATCCAAATTTCGAGAAGTTTCATTTTTCTTTACTTCAGGACACTATGGGAGACTATGGGACAATGCATGATTAAACTAGGGCATCCACTTTCAGAAGCTTCCCACCACTGTTTTCAGAAAATGACCTCACTCAAAAACTCTCCGTGGAAATGCACATCTTTCAGTGAAGTCAGAATTGAGTTCTTAGAATTTTGATTTTTGGACTCATCTCTTGTGCTATGGAAAACTAGGGCATAAATTTTTTGTAGTTTCCCTCCACCAAATTTGGCAAAGGACTTCACTGAACAACTTAAGTGAAGGAGGCACATCTTTATATCCACCTAAAATTCCAAAATTCCATGTTTGGAAAATTAGGGTTTCTCTTACAAACCCTACATGAGCTAGCTCACGAATGAGGTCGGGCACATCAAATTTGTAAGATCTAAGTCTCTGTTATTTCCAATTGAGGTTCTCATTTCAAAATGACTCAACACACTGAGGTTGATGACACAAGTACATATGGCTCAAAAGTTCCATGAAATATTGTCACAAATAAGTTAAAATCAAAATTTTCATGGCTAAAGAGATAAAATAAATTAAAATAAATGTTATGGCCCTCGATAATCGTCGCTATAGCACTAGGAATAACATTTTGTCACTATAGTGATGAAATTTCATTGCAATAAAAACGAAAATGAATGGTTCATTGCTATAGTGATGATAAAGTGTGACACGTGCAACATCAACGATCATCACAGTAATGCTCATTGACTTTTTGTTATTGTTGAAATTTGATCATCTTTCCTTTTCGCTACAACTGCCAAAATAATTGATCTGTAAACACTAATACAAAATGAGAGATAAGTGACAAAAAAATCGTCAAAAATTGCATATAAGTGACCACTTTTGATTTGGTGATGAGTGGTGACTAATTTTGAGTCTCTTAACACACGGCAAAAAATGTGGTCATACATAGTTTTCCATTTATAGGTTGTATTGTGGTGATTAATTTGGTTATATATTTGGTCATTAATAGGTCATTAATTGGTCATATATTTGGTCATTAACTGTCACAACTAATGACCAAATTAATGAAAAAAATTGACCAAATTAAGAACCCCAAGAAAAACATTAAATGACCAAACTGAATATGACAATTTTTTGTCACATGATAAGAGACCAAGAATTAGCCACCAAAACTTCCATTTGATCATTTATATGCAAAAATTGGTCTTTTTTTGTTGCTTATATCTCATATTTTGGTCACTTATCTCTCATATTTTGGTCACTAATTTAGTCATATATATGCAAATTTTGAGAATTTTGTTTGCTCACTTATATTTCATTATTTGGTCACTTCTCTCTCATTGCCTCGCCACTAATTTAGTCATTTTTAACTAATATTGCAATATCGTTAGGGCATAAAGGACTCAAACCACAAAACTCATGCTTATAAGGAAAGCACTTTCGCATTAAGCTAGCACCCTTTACGAATTTGAGAGCCTAACTTATAGAGTCCTTTATAATGGTAAAAAATTACAATTCCTCAAAATATTTGAAATATCATTAAGAATATAACCCACATTATCATTCAAAGCATAAAAATAATAGAGAACAATTGAAACAGGAGAAAAAACACCAAACTTTAAAGTGTTGGACAAAAATGGCATATAATTCCTCATTAGGGTTCTTATCTAAGTCAGTTTGTAGATCAAAGCCTAAGGATGGAAGAAGTAATAGAGTACAATGTAGATGTAATATCCCAAATTTTGGACCTAACTCTTATAGGCATGTGCCTAGTAATTATGATGATTATCTTCATGTTTTATTTTTATATTGGATCAAAGACCCTAGTGCATATGAACATGATGACTTGTTTCATATATATTGAGCGTAAGCCAATTATATGCTTGTTTCTATTTGGCATGGACCCTTAAGCACATGATTGATGAGATGTTTTGTGTTGAGTGAGGAGCTCTAGACCACTTGAGTGATTGATGATTTATGTTGAGAAAGAAACTCTAGAGTGCATGAGTACTTACCTTTGTAATGAGCGAGAAGCTCTGGAACACATGAAAAGATAATTGGATGTGTTGGGGATTAAGCCCTGGAACCTTCCATGTTGATTTTGAGCATAAGCTCTAGAGCATCGGATCCTTGGCCATTGTATCCCTAGGCATATCATACAAGTACATCCTAGCACTAGTGTTGAGTGAGGAGATCTGGAATTGTACTCAATTGTAATGCCCTCTTAAAGCATTGACTATGGGATCTGGTAAGCGCTAGGAGTTACTTAAAAGAATTTAAGAAGTGGTGAGTGAAAACATCTCGATAAAAATATTGATCTCATCATACTTATTTATAAGTGATTAAATGAAACTTCGAATTTCTGTATTCTCATCAAAGTACTGAAGAGCTACCACATTATACAAGGGAAATCTAACATGTAAGGATGTTTAGAGTTGCCTAGCTTAGTAGAACTAAACCATCTACCTACTTGACCTTAATGAATAAGTGTCATTAAGTCTAGGGATCATGGTATATGATGCCCAAAGACAAATGTTAACAAAGTGTTATATTATTATGTACTTTATACATGGTATGCATACAAAATTAAATATAGTAATAATATAAATAAATGAAAGAAAGAAGAGAAGCGCCATCAATTATTATTTATTATTAAAGATTAATAAATATTATAATGTCTATGAAAGTCCAACTAGGAACTAGTAGAAAATTCCTAAGATAAAATATTAATAATTACCCAAAGTAATTGAAAAGGGTTAAATCAAGAAACCAAGTTTTCTTGATTTAACTATCCCTTTGACCGAGAAGTCTATCTATAAAGACTCAAGCCAAGGAAAGGCTTGGGGGTTCTATTTTTTATCTCGGAGAATTATTATTTTGCCTATTTTTGCTCTCAAGTGATTTTTTGGAGAACTCTTTCCTTCAAGGAAAAGGAGAATTGATTCAGAACCGAATACCACTTAGGAAATCCTACCATAGGAGCTCTAAGGTACTTGCATGTTGGTTTCCAACTTGGGGGAAGCTGGATTTAAACCAGGAACAATTTTAGGTCATGGTTGGGTGGAACGTGGTAGTTACCAAGTGATTTGGTCATCAAACAGAGGATGGTTTTTGGGTTTTAAGGGGATCATTTTAAGTTTGTAGTACTTATGATGTCATAAAATACAGGCCGAAGTTCAATAGACTAAGCATGTGGTATTTTTCAGAAGGCATAAACTTTGACATAATTTATTTGCCTCAGTCGCGTAACCTTAAGTTTCTGATTGTATCTTCTTTACATTAAACTATATAGAGCGAGAGAGCATGTCGTTCCTCTTTTCTTCCTTGTAAAAGAAGAGGTGTAATGCCCCTCTTGTATGCCCTAAGTGTTGTAAATTTTTTTATTGTAAAATGCTTTCTGGTGTGGAGCTTAATACCAAGGCCCCATCAGTAAAACCTCATGAGTTGGGGGATTTAATTCCTTAATTTTGTAGGTCTAGGAGACTTAATAGATTCCCGCAACTTGACGACAGAAAACTAAACAAAGGGTTAAAGGATGAGGAAACCCTGGGGAAATCCTCTATAGATGAAGTCGCACTCATTCTTAGCATGAACATAAGGGTTAAATACAAATAATTAAGACAAGAAGAAAACAACCTAAGGAGCTACATGTCTCAAGACAATAATTCGTAGTCCCATTATATATATAACTTAGAGAGAGACAAGATAGCACCATGGCATACCCTGGAAAACATACATTTTTACTAAGTTATATATATTTATATGAAAGGGCATTTCATATAGGGGAACCTTATAGGAGTGAAAGGATTCATACAATACAAGAAAATGATAAACTAAGTCTTTATAAAATGACAAATATTATTATTATACGGTGTCCATCTATAAGGGAAAAAAAAAAGAGACATGGAGTATTAAAGCCTTTAGACATTAATTCCCCTTATAAAAGAAGAAATAGATTATTATCATAAGATATAAGGAATGGATTAATTCCTTCTAGAATTAATGCAGATGGATTAAGTCGTTTGCTTATAAGTTTATTATATGAATTATGTCAAAAGGAAAAGATGGATTTAGTCATATAAAATGATACAAGTTTTCTTTAACAGCGTCAAAAGGAAAGATATAATTGAGGCTTTTCTTGTATATAAGTCAAAAGAAAAAGGCTAAAATAATAGAGCAAGTCCTTTAAGAAGGGTGTGGATTACTTTAATATTTTTAGGAAAAAGAACAAGAAAACAAATGTGGATATATATATATATATATATGGCATTTTAATATTAAATAAATGGTTATCAAGGCCATTAATGGACTGTGCATTTCAGAGATACATGCCTCAATAAGTTTAATGGCATAATTACCACTTACATTGTGTAATTAATGGAGACATGCCCGGAAAGTTTAATGGCACAATTATGGCCTTGAATTGGGGTATCCTATCGCACCTTTAATAGAGAAAAGAGAAAGCCGTTGCTTTCTGGGGGTTATTTAAGGGTGGGTTTTTAGAGTTAAAGGAGAACACAGGAAGGCTAGGAAGAACCTCTGATAAGCATACACTGTATAATAGAATGAGATGCTGGTAATTGGTTGGAAGAAAACTATTATTTATAATTCGGTCGGTCCTGACGATGGATGCAGGAGGAGCCCACCTGCGTGAAAGACCACGTTTAGGACCACATTTGAACAAAAAACGTTACGCTTAACTCTTGGGGGTCATGTCTGGTATGCATTTTCCTCATACTCATTTGTCTACTGCTAGTTTTGACTGCATGTTCCAATGGTTGGACTCACCCACACTCCTTCTATGTATTTTGGTAATTATTGGCATGCTGTGTATTCTGGAAATTATAGGATATGAGTTAAGGTTACCTTGATGTATGTGCTGTTATTAAGGCATGCACCGCCCCCTCTCCCTTTTCTTTATGCAAGCCTGTGTATGTATCTCTTTTATTGTTATGAACCCCATCACCTACTCCAAGACTGCGTATGCATTATTTGGATTATGGAGTTGTTGACAGGATGAATCTCGACTAAAGTGTCAACCAAGAGACAACCCGATACGATAGTTTTCAAGATGCTCTCAGTCATTGGGTAGCTGTCCCTGACAGGATTAAGGCCCCATTGCCTTCCTTAAGTTATTCCTAACTACAGGAGATGAGAAAACTAAAGCTACTGTTTATCTACACTATCCCTATGAACATACGAATAAGACAAGTCAAGTTACTTAGTATATTACAAATTTAATGAGTCAACATTAACCTACTCAAGCAATTAATTTATAATACAAGAATAAAAATTTAATCAAATATTAACAGACTTAATCAATTACAGAGATACAATATAAACATATGTACATTATTCACAAGATTAGAAAATGACTTGACATTGATATAAATGTAAAGATCTGGTTCAATAGATTTTCAAAAAATAACTAAAGGAAAACTACCATTAATCTATTCTAAATATCCTATCACGATCAGGAGCGTAGAAAACATTAACCTGGAATCTAATTGCCGATAATTCTACTGTGCTAACAATCCTGATAATATTAAGAAGAAATTCAGAATTTAAACGTGACACAATGAACAAATATATCATATATATTTGATTACAATATCAAATTTACTTTATGACATATATCAGTAAATCAACAACCAGTGTAAGTCGACAGATTAAATATGATATATTTGCAAAATTCATCAAAGGAATAATGACAAAACATAAATACTGCAGATAAAGTGACAAGATCAAATGATATCATCAATACATTTGCATAGTAAAAATACGGTAAATATATATATATATATATATATATATATATATATCACCAGTGAGAAGTACTGTAGCTGCTGACAAAAAATTGTCTCAAGTCAGAGGAAATAATTACAGTGATCTTGTCATGTCCTTTTCCCAAGTATCGACCCCTTATCCAGTAATACATGTCTTCTTTAAATACAAATTACTTCACACGAGGACATTTCTATAAAACTGGAAACTATAAAATCAAAATCATAACCAATTTCGTTAAAAATGACAAATGCCTCATGTCATTTTTCTATATGCGTAATAACGTCTTGAAATTGGAAATACTCTATTTATAGCACAAAATCATAAAAACGACAAAGGCACTAATGATATAGTGACACCTAGGAAACATTAATGCCAATCGATTTATTCCCGATTATCCAGGGATCATCCTGAAGGTAAGTGGTCATCAAAATCCGAGAAAGAGCATCAACAACATCACCTGCGATACTACGCATAAAAGAAATATAATTAAAACATACGCAAAAACAAAATAAAATAAACTACATAATGAAAAAATCAATACACATCAATACCTGTGACAAAAATAACTTGATTATCACTTGATTACAACTTCAAACCTGAAACCAATAGTAAGTGCGCCTAAAACAATAGATTAACAGGGGCATTAAACACCTGCATATTTACACCATTTGTCGGGTTCTGCGAATGCCCTTTGAATTGCATAAGAGTGACCTGTGCATTCAATTCACGGATTTTCTCCTCATTCTTATGACTCTCGTTTTGGAGTTTCAGGACTCTATGAATCAACCTATTCTTATGCTTCTTAAGATGGAGCAGACACTTATCACCGGAATCAACTTTCTCTTTCAGCCTCAAATTTTCAGCTTTGATAACATCATCACGTGTCACCATCTCTGTCAGTTCTATTTCCATCCTGTGTATTTTATCTAGCACGCAACTGACAAAGAGTGGGTGAATAGTTTCACCAATTTGATAAGGCCCAGGTAAATTATTTTCAACACACTTGCCCTTCATTGGAAAATCGACCACAGGATCAACCTGAAGATTCTTATCAGACACATGAGGACTACTATCTGTAGGGTTTACGAAAGGCTCATGATCAACATCAAGACTATCATCAGGTAAAACAATTTTTTCTTCCTCATCGTCAATCATGACGATTTCAATATCAACATTATTTCTCACAGGAGGCTTAACAACATTACCCTTGGTTAACATACTCCTTGTAAACCTACCAATAACCTTAGCATTCGGCCTTTTGCCTATCTTTTTGCATGTATCAACATTACGTTTTGGTGTAACCCGCGATAGATTTGAAGACTTTCTCATGGGATTAGAAAGAACAGGAGTACTGGGACTACTTACAGGAGCGCGAACTGACTCATTGCAAACGCTGGGGCTTACACGGCCATCAGGGTTTGACATAGGCTCGTGTGCAGGAGAAGCTGAAACTCGATTAGGTTGTAGATGCCTTACACATTCTTTAGGGTAGTCAAAATGACAATGACAGAAGGCCAAGAAATCATTCGACTCGATAAAATCATCCCACGACCGATTATGCTTAGACAATTCTTTCTCTATTAATATCCTCACCAGGCCGTGATGAAATGGACTGTGACTAAGGTTCTTCGGCCCCTTCTTAATGGCCGAAGAAATCTTAAACATACTCTGAACTAGATAATGAGGCAAATTAAGAGGAAAACCGATAAACACAGCCTTCAACCGAAGGTGATAGATATAAGTAGAGGAGAGACGACCTTCGCAGGTCACATACCTATGGATAACATCGAGGACAGATTGCCATTCTTTCTTGAAGTATTTCCTTGATACCCTGGTTCTGAAAGAAACATCTTGACAAGGATTCTTTAGCATTTTCCTCCACACACTCACTTCCATCTGCTTATACTTGAACCATCTTTCGCCTGTCAATGGAAAACCAGTAGCAAGAGAAACTGAACGCTCATCAACCCTAAATCTGAGATCAGCTACCTTGACCGGAGAATCGGCCAGCGACAAAGAAAACAACCTAGTTACCTCTGGGATCGAATCCGTGAGCTTGCAAATGAATGGCAACCATCCGACTGCTTCCACCCTATCTAGGAGCTCGGGGTTTGAATCAAGAAGTTTTATGTCACTGGGTTCCACCCTGACCACGGGAGCCATAGCTGCATGCGCACATGCACGAAGCCGCACACAGAAAAGGTACCACAAATCAAAACATGACAGTGAGATGGAGAGGGAACACTCAGGATCGAAGCCGAGCAGGAAACACCAACAATGAAACCCAACTCTGAGATAAACAAACT
This sequence comes from Pseudotsuga menziesii, assembly GCA_001517045.1. NCBI lineage: Eukaryota > Viridiplantae > Streptophyta > Pinopsida > Pinales > Pinaceae > Pseudotsuga > Pseudotsuga menziesii. The sequence continues at coordinate 71,621 of LPNX010238815.1, read as the reverse complement.
GCAACATCAGCAAACACAGCCAATATTTATCACGTAGTGAGGAAATCAAAAGAGAAAGTGACGGTGAAGACTCCAGATGAACTCATGTTACCATTATTTATTCGGAGTACTCGACATACAATCATACCGTAAATGAATCATAGGTATTCAACGCACAGGGAGACACATTGCTAAGCTCATACTGGCAAGTGAATGTGATTGACAGAGTTAAGTACAGGTGCAATAATACCATATCAACCTTGCAGCTGCTGGATTGGATTCAGAGATGACGACATGAATTAATTTAACCATAAGCAATAACCCTATGTTGACCTTACCGTATAGTGATTTAAACCTTTGAAGGTGGAGAGCATACGACACAATATAAACCATCACATGAACACCAAACTTTGCAATATGGACCATATTATAAAAATCAACATTAAACAATTATGGTGATATTGAGTATGGTTCAGAGTCCAAAAGATGAACTTAGGATAATGCATATGTGCATACATTATTAATCCTTTGATGTTCTAGGACCTTGTCAAACTTACAATAAACCAATGACACATATCCATTAGTTAATATTCAAGTGAAGACTTATAACAAGCAAAGCTTATCCCTTAAGTTGTAAAGATAAATTCATCCAAAGTAATGATTTTAATGCAGCGATTTATGTCCATTAACCATAGTTCACAAAGGTTGTAAAAAACATCGAATTTCATCGATTCAGTAGCTCACGAAATGTCACCATTTCAGTAGCTATTGATTCTTTAGATTTAAAATGAGAAAGTCAAAAACAAAATAGAATTTTGTTTGATGAAATATGTTTTTTTTTAAGGCTGTTGGGTAGTGGCACAACAGATGGCAACTGACTGGGAAGAACAGTTATCTCTGATATGTTTACCTGAAATCATGCAATCAAAGAAATTAGATCCTTCATGTATGCCATCATACAGAAATCAATATTTTAACATCTTAAATAGATTCATGAATTTCACATCTCTAGAAATTTACGTGAAATTTACACCTTTGATTATTTATTTAATAAAAATTTTAGTCTCTCATAAAAATAAGTCCAAACAAAGTAAAACAGTAAATGGCTTGGTTTTAAAGAATAAAATCTCAATACCACAAGCATCGCCCTGCTGCCAGCAGGTGTCTATAGCCTCGACAGGGTTGCTTCAAAACCCAAGGAATGCCAGTATCCCATCTGCTAGTTATAGATATACAATTCTCCTTAGGTTGAACTGTTACCATCAATTTTTTTTTTATACTTCTGAAGGCCATGATTCTGGCTTGGTAACTAGATAGTAACCATGTCAGTCACCAATCTGCACCACAGTAAATAAACCGGCTTGTAATGAGACCTTTTATCCCTCAAATTTTTCTGTCCAAGGGCCATTGTCCAGGCTTGGTTACCAGAAATGACAATGTTACTGAATGCAAACCTATGATCCTGAACAGACCGGCTCATTATGAGACCTTTTGTCCTTCAGATTATTATGAAAATATTCAAATGCAACCATGGCCAGAATGTAGTTATACTTAATCTACAGTGAGATTGTCTTAGCAGATGGGGAGGACAGTCCAATTCTCTTTACAAGAAGGGATGGCGTAAAAGACTTAAATAGACAACCTCAACAAATACTACCCTAATTCCTTTGGAAAAATATTTGCAGAGACTCATATTATTGATTTACATTACATGATTTAAGAATTTCTGGTAAAATCTAGAAAGATGAAAACCTATTCACTGTTCAAAACGTAAAACAGTGTGACAATTTTCAGGATAGTAAGATCTTCGTGCATAATTTGTAGATCAATCACAGAACTTGATAACAAAATCATCATCTTGAAGTTTCATAAATTGATCAGACTCAACAATACACAAATAAAATGACAAATGAATATGAGAAAATATTCAAGGAAAACAAGTAAAATAAACACACTAATAAATTCCACAAACCAAGCACACCAAACCAGGTATGTACAGGATAATCCCTCGAGGGGGATCAATAGAAATATTTCTTAATCAGATGACCATTCAGGTTCTCTATGTCCCCCTCTAGCGTTTGTAACCTGAATGTGCTAGGACCAAGTTTTTCTGTAATAATAAATGGTCCCAGCCATAGGAATTGGAACTTACTATGTTTTCCTCTGTCTTCGTTCTCCTTGTCCCATTTCAAAACTAGGTCACCTACTTCCAAATCTCTACTGGTTTATTTTCTATGATCAAATCAGTGTTTCACAGTCTTTTGATGTTTGTTAATTTTTTTTTAGCCAACTCTCTATCTTCCTCCAGTTTAAGCAAGGTATTGATTCGATGTTCCATGGCCGAACATGGTGTCTCCTGTACTGACTGGGAGAGCTATAGAGAGGGTAAGAATAGATGAGAAGGAAAAATAGATTCCTTTCCATATACAAGAAAAAAGGGAGAATTACCTATGGCAGCCTTAGGAGTCAACCTGTCAGCCCACAAAGCATTTGATAAGGCGTTATGCCAGTTTCGATGATGATTAACCACCGTGCGTTTCAGAATCTTGATTAAATTTTTATTGGAAGATTCAGCTAATCCGTTACCCTAAGGATAATAATTAGTTGAATATCTTAATTTTATGCCCTTTTCCAATGCATATTCCATTAACTTTACAGAAGAAAAATAGGTTGCATTGTCAAAAATCAAAGATTCAGGAACACCAAACCTGGTGATAATAAAAGAGTCAAGGAATGATATCACCTATTCTTATTTAACCCCTCGCAAGGGGATGGATTCAACCCATCTAGTGAAATAATCGGTGGCTGTCAGAATGTATTTGTGCTATTGTGAAGAAGCTGGTGTAATTGGACCAACGATGTCAAAACCCCATTGTTGAAATGGGACTTCAATAATAACAGGGTGGAGAGGTAATGCTGCTTTCTTAAGCCTACTGCCTGCTCTTTGACACTCTTGACATTTCCTAGCAAAAGCATATGCGTCTTTGAACAACGTAGGCCAGTAATAACCAACTTTGAGCACCTTATGTGCAGTGTTTTCCCCGCCTAAGTGTCCCCTGGCTGGCCCTGCATGTAATTGAGACAACACATTATTAGCTTCATTTCTTTCTAACCAGCGAAGGAGGACCCCTTCAAAATTCTTTTTGAACAGAACGTTATCAATGAGTTGATATGGTGCAGATCTTAATCTCAAATCCCTTTTGCTACATGAGTCTAAATGTTCGGGAGCATTCCCATGCAACAGAAAAAATTTAATATCATGGTACCAAGAATCAGAGGGAGCTGAGATTGGAAAAACTTCCCTTTCGAACGGAAAATGTTCATCAAATAAGTGCAGATCAGATTCAGAAATGTCTGAAGACCCAGATTCCAACTTGCAAAGTCCCTGTCCTCTGACAATCTTTAAAGGCTTAATTTCCAGGTCATACTCCTGAAGTGTTGTGACCCAATGGGATCACTTTTCACCCAGGTCCTTCTGTACCAAAAGGTTTCTGACTACGGAATATGGCACAATGACCTTGGTATGAGACTTCATCAAATAAGGCCGAAAATGTTTTACTAAGTTAAAAACAACAAATTCTTGTTTGTCTACTTCTGGATAGTTCAGCTCTGCAACATTCAAACCGGAACTCATAAAAGCAATGGGAGCTTCATTATTTTCTTGATTTTTCTGCGTTAAAACAGTGGCATATGAAGAGTCAGAAGCAAACATGTACAAAATAAATGGTTTAGAAAAATATTGGCTTGTTAGAGTGGGATCTTCAGAAATAGATTTCAATATATCGTGAAAAGATTGCTTTTCTTCAGCAGACCATTTAAACTCAACATCTTTCTTAATCATTTTCTGAACTGGCCTGACAATTTCAGTAAACCCAGAAATAAATCTAGAAACAAAATTTATCTTCCCAAGAAATGACTGCATAGTTTTCTTTGAGTGAGACATAGAAATATGTGATATAGCCTGGGTACGTTCAGGGTCAATATTGATACCTTGTTTAGAAACTACAAAACCTAGTAACTTACCTTCTGTAACCGCAAAGATGGATTTCTTGGGATTTAGGGAGATCCCATATTTCCTACAATGCTTAAAAACCCTCCTGAGATGTGTTAGGTGATCAGCTCTATTTTTTGAAAAGACAGTTATATTGTCAAGATAAATAATGACAAATTTACCAGTCATACCTATAAATGCAATATCCATTGCTCTTTGAAATGTTGCTGCGACATTAATTAATCCAAACGCCATCTTCCTGTAGGCATAAGTTCCTCAAGGGGTTCTAAAGGTTTTTTTCAATTGATCTGTTTTGGATACTAACACTTGGTCGTATCCTTAAAATCCATCTAAAAGTGAAAAGATTTCAGATCTAGAGACCTGTTGTAAAATTTTTTCCATTGAACGAACAGGATAATTATCTTTTTCTAAAAACTTATTCAGATTTCGGGAATTGATGCACAACCTGATATCACCATTTTTCTTTCTGACAGGGACTAGATTCACCACCCACTGGGCATGCCGCATTGGAAAAATTATTTTGGGAGCAAGGATTTTATTAAGCTCCTTCTTAATAGTTGGTTCTAGGCTAGGATGCATTTTCCTCGACTTTTGTTGGAAAGGTTTAGCCTGTTGTTTCATAGGGATGACATGTTGCATTATATTTGGATCAAACGTCTTAAGATCATCATACGTTCATGCAAAAATGTCTTTGAAATCATTAAAGAGTCATATGAAGGTTGTTTTTTCTTGGGAAGTACATGTACTTCCCAGATTGACACATTGAGGACTGTGTTCAGTGCCTAGATTTATAATTTTAGATTGCATAATGGAGCTGTTGGTTTTGCAGTTCCTTGCACCTTTAAATTTATCCTTTAGATCATAAAATTTCTCAAGTTTAATCACAGAGCTAGGAAGGGTATTGACCCAATTAGGAGATTCCTCCATTGTACAAGGCTTATGAATTACCGCAAAATTGTACAGGTCTTCATCATGAGTCATTTTATCGATGACTGCATCTTTGAAAGTATCCTTCATGATCAAGAACTCGCTTATCTATTCGTCATGGTTGAAAACTCTCCAATTGATAATGTTATCAGGTATAGAAGGTCTGAAAATCAATTCAACAGAGAAAGAATCAACAAGCATGCCTTCAGACGGAATTAACCTTGAAGCAACATTAGCTAACAGATCTGTTTCCTGGTTCAAATAACGAGGAATAGAATTTATGTTAAAAGCTTCAAATGATAATAATAAATTCCATACCTCTGTGTGGTAATTTCTAAAATGTCCAGCAATGCAATGTATAGTGCTACATACCTGTCTAACGATAATATCAGAGTCCCCTAACACTACCAAAGCGTTAGCTCCTAGGTCAATTGCGTTCTTCAGCCCTTGAATAAGGGATTCATATTCAGCGATATTGTTGGTGCATTCGAATTGGAACCTGCAAGCTACAAAATACCTTTTTCTTAGGGGATCTATCAACAGGCACCCAGCTCCAGCTTCTTCCTTTGACTTAGACCCGTCAAATTATAGAGACCAAAGGCCATCATTCAGATCTAAATGAGCAGTGTTTGGAGCTGGGCTTTTGTCCGAAAAATGGAAAACTTCAGACTGTTGTACTGAGTTTTGGACTGGTGACGTTTCAGCCTCAAAATTCCCAAAGAAGGAATCAGCCATGTAATTTCCCATCATGGTATCAGTGAATAGCACCTGCTCATTAGAGTCATCCAATTCAGTGACTGTGTGCTTCATATAACGTTCTCAATCAATTCTGATCTTGTTTGGATGACCATTATGAGATATCCACAAATGTGACCAGTCTGTTGCAAAGTATCCTTTCAATTTTTCAGACCAAGCTCTGCTTAGAAATAGGCCATATGCTTCAGGGATATCTGCAACAATAATGTCAATGATGAAATGGACCTAAGGGTTTGAAGCTAATATTATCAGTACTTCATACAACTTTCCTATTACTTTTACGTTAGACCGGTCAAGTTGCACAATACTTGTATCACATGGTACTAGGATTGCATTAAGTTTTTTACATACAGAGTATGGCATGACGTTTTTCGAAGCCCCCGAGTCTATCATATAGTTGTGCACTTTACGATTGCATATTTCAAACGTAAGTAGAAAAGGAGGAGTTGAGGAATCTGATTTCTTACCTATGGACGAGGCATTGACTAAATATTTTGTTGGGTTGTCTTTTGTATTAGCATAACTGTTTTGAGCAGAGGCAGTTTTACCATTTTTACTTAGAAGTACCCCTTGCATCATCTTATCTCGAATCACAGGCAGTTTGAGGAGTTCATATATGGAAATGTTGGCTCTAATTTTCTTTAAATCCTCAACCAAGTCATACTCTAAATCAAAGGATGGTGCTGACTTAGTATTTGAAGGTTTGGTTTTCATTTTGATAGCTGAACTGTTATCCGTAGTAGTTGTAGAAGGTTCCCATGAGGGCTAATCTTTCTTGCTTCTAGTATTGTATCGATGCTGATTTACATTGACAACACCCACATATTCATCATCAGTCAATTTTGATGTATCCCAGAAGTGATTGATAACTTGAGGAGGTTTTTCATCCGTGTCATTAATTTTTTCTTGGGTATCTTCAGAATTCTGTCCTGAAGATTGGGTTTCATTTTCAGCTGATGTTTCTAAGCCAGATACTAATAATTTCAGGAAATTATTAATTTCATCCACATTATTTGCCTCAGAGGGTGGGGTTTGTCTAGCAGCTGTATTTTGGAAAGGTCTTCTAAAAGGATGTCTAGGTGGTTCTTTATTTGGGGTGCTTTCAGAAGTACCTTTCTTTAAATCAATGATTTCATTGGACAAATTTTTAATAACTCTTTGGAGGCTGTCTAGGTCTAATGCATCTTGACCCTTCTTCTCAGGAATTGTTGTTTTGGAAGAACTCTTGGCCTTTTTACGAGAACACGATGCAGAATCAGTGTCTACTCTAGGATTTGTCTTAATAGAAAACATGTCTTTCTCAACCTTAATGGCTTCATCAAAAATTTTAGTGAGAGTAGGCTTGTAAGCTCTCCTGACAAACATGGCCATAGACATGGGTAGGGATGAAGTATAAAATTCGATAGTGACATCCTCAGCCAGTCTTGAGATGGCAGGGATTCTGTTTCTAAGAGTCAAGAACCGCTGGTTAAAATCTTTAACCTTCTCCTTGGTTTCCATACAGATCCTAGACAATTCTAACACCAACACAACTGGAGTTTTATCATCTCCAAATTTGTTCATGAAGGCCAACTTGAACTCATTCCAATTGGTAATCGAACCAGCGTTTAGTGAAAAATACCAAGTCAAGGCTTTACCCTCAAATGTGTAATGGAAAAGTCGACAGACAACATCTTCATGTTCAACATCCAAAAGCTGAATTGCTAGCATAAATTTATTAACATGATCTTCTGCAGGTTCTTTCAGCTCGGGATTGAACTTGGGAAATAATTTCTTGAGATGTTTTAGCAAAGGATGTTGATTTCCTGGCACAGCGACCGCATCCTGAGCTAACCACGGCATATTGGCATTAGGGTTCTGATTTAAACCTGCCATGTTCCTTGGTGTTTGAGGTGGTGAAGGTGGTGTTTGAAAGATGTGAGGAGGTAAGTGAGGTGGTGATGGTGGTCGACCAGACCCTCCTGTAGCAGGTGGTCCTGAAGAAGATAAAGGTTGATTGATGCCTTTCAGAGACTATTGTAATTGATGGACAGGGAGGACACCTAAAGGTTTCTCCTGTTCTTCAGGTGCAGACTCAGTATGGTGAGTGTGCGGACGTCTGATATGTGGAAGGGGAATTTCGTTGGGTTGGATTCCAGTAAGATTCGAATAGGCGCTTATTAAAATCCTGCAGGATTCATTGATGGCCTGTTCAAACTGATCAATTTCTTCAGGTGGATGAGTACCGCTAGCATTGAACTGATGAATGAGATTTCAAACCGTATCGTTCAACGGAGTCTCATCTAATGACTAGAATGTTTGTGGTTGAGATGATGACTATATTTGAGGGGAAATAGGCTGATTAATTTTGTGAACAGGATTGTTTTCATCAGCCATTTGCTTAAGCTGTCCCTCCTTCTAGTGCCATTGTTGACGGGCCGAATCTCGACTAAAGTGTCAACCAAGAGACAACCCGATCCGAGAGTTTTTGAGATGCTCTCAGTCATTGGGTAGCTTTCCCTGATGGGATTAAGGCCTCGTTGCCTTCCTTAAGTTATTCCTCAATACAGGAGAGGAGAAAACTAAAGCTACTATTTATCTACACTATCCCTATGAACATACGAATAAGACTAGTCAAGTTAATTAGTATATTACAAATTTAATCAGTCAACATTAATCGACTCAATTAATTAATTTATAATACAAGAATAAAAAGTTAATCAAATATTAACAGACTTAATGAATTACAGAGATACAATATAAACATATGTACATTATTCATAAGATTAGAAAATTACTTGACATTGATATAAATGTAAAGATCTGGTTCAACAGATTTTCAAAAAATAACTAAAGGAAAACTACCATTAATCTATTCTAAATATCCTATCCCGATCAGGAGCATAGAAAACATTAACCTAGAATCTAATTGCCAATAATTCTACTGTCCTAACAATCCTGATAATATTCAAAAGAAATTCAAAATTTAAACACGATCACACAGTGAACAAATATATCACATATATTTGATTACAATATCAAATTTACTTTATGACATATATCAGAAAATAAAAAAACTAGCGTAAGTGAACAGATTAAATATGATGTATTTGCAAAATTCATCAAAGGAATAATGACAAAACATAAATACTACAGAGAAAGTGACAATATCAAATGATATCATCAATACATTTGCATAGTAAAAATACGATAAATATATATATAGATATCACGAGTGAAAAGTACTGTAGTTGATGACAAAAAATTGTCTCAAGTCACAGGAAATAATTACAGTGATCTTGTCATGTCCTTTTCCCAACTATCGACCCCTTATCCAGTAATACATGTCTTCTTTAAATACAAATTACTTCACATGAGGACAGCTCTATAAAACTGGAAACTATAAAATCAAAATCATAACCAATTTCGTTAAAAATGACAAATGCCTCATGTCATTTTTCTATATGCGTAATAATGTCTTGAAATTGGAAAGACTCTATTTATAGCACAAAATCATAAAAACGACAAAGGCACTAATGATATAGTGAAACCTGGGAAACATTACTGCCAATCAATTTATTCCCGATTATCTAGGGATCATCCTGAAGGTAAGCGGTCATCAAAATCTGAGAAAGAGCAGCAACAACATCACCTGCAATACTACGCATAAAAGAAATATAATTAAAACATACGCAAAAACAAAATAAAATAAACTACATAATGCAAAAATCAATACACACCAATACCTTTGACAAAAATAACTTGATTATCACTTGATTACAACTTCAAACCTGAAACCAATAGTAAGTGCGCCCAAAACATTATAGATTAACAGGGGTATTAAACACCTGGATATTTACACCATTTGCCGGGTTCTCCAAATGCCCTTTGAATTGCATCAGAGTGACCTATGCATTCAATTCACGGACCTTCTCCTCGTTCTTATGACTCTCATTTTGGAGTTTCGGGACTCTACGAATCAACTTATTCTTATGCTTCTTAAGACACAACAGACACTTATCACCTGAATCAACTTTCTCTTTCAGCCTCAAATTCTCAGCTCTGATAACATCATCACGTGTCAACATCTCTGTCAGTTCTATTTCCATCCTGTGTATCTTATCTAGCAGATAACTGACAAAGAGTGGGTGAACAATTTCACCAATTTGATAAGGCCCAGGTAAATTATTTTCAACAGACTTGCCCTTCATTGGGGAATCAACCATAGGGTCAACCTGAAGATTCTTATCAGACACATGAGGACTACTATCTGTAGGGTTTACGAAAGGATCATGATAAACATTAAGACTATCATTAGGTAAAATAGTTTTTTCTTCCTCATCGTCAATCACGACTGTTTCAATATCAACATTATTTCTCACAGGAGGCTTAACAACATTACCCTTCGTTAACATACTCCTTGTAAACCTACCAATAACCTTAGCATTCGGCCTTTTTCCTATCTGTTTGCAGGTATCAACATTACATTTTAGTGTAACCAGTGATATATTTGAAGACTTTCTCATGCGCTTAGAAGGCATAGGACTACCGAGACTACTTACAGGAGCAGGAACTGACTCATTGCAAACGCTGGGGCTTACACGGCCATCATAGTTTGACACAGGATCATGTACAGGAAAAGCCGAAACTCGAATAGGCTATAGATGCCTTACACATTCTTCAGGGCATTCAAAATGACAATGACAGAAGGCCAAGAAACCATTCGACTCGATAAACTCATCCCACGACCGATTATGCTTAGACAATTCTTTCTCTATTAATATCCTCACCAGGCCGTGATGAAATGGACTGTGACTGAGGTTATTTGGCCCCTTCTTAATGGCTAAAGACATCTTAAACATACTCTGAACTAGATAATGAGGCAAATTAAGAGGAAAAATGATAAACACAGCCATCAACCGAAGGTGATAGATATAAGCAGAGGAGAGACGACCTTTGCAGGTCACGTACCTATGGATAACATCAAGGACAGGTCGCCATTCTTTCTTGAAGTATTTCCTTGATACCTCGGTTCTGAAAGAAACATCTTGACAAGGATTATTCAGCATTTTCCTCCACTGAGTCACTTCCATCTGGTTATACTTGAACCGTCTTTCGTCTGTCAACGACAAACCAGTAGCAAGAGCAATTGAACGCTCATCAACCCTAAACCAGAGATCAGCTACCTTGACCCGATAATTGGCCAGCGACAAAGAAAACAAACTAGCTACCTCTGGGTTCGAATCCATGAACTTGTGAATGAATGGAAACCATCCGACTGCTTCCACCCTAGCTAGGAGCTCGGGGTTTGAATCAAGAAGTTTCATGTCACTGGGTTCCACCCTTACCACGGGAGCCATAGCTGCATGTGCACATGCATGAAGCCGTACATAGAAAATGTACCATAAATCAAAACACAACAGTGAGCTGGAGAGGGAACACTCAGGATGGAAGCCGAGCAGGAAACACCAGCAATGAAAACCAACTCTGAGATAAACAAACTGCGACATGAGCAAACATAGCCAATGACCCCGAAAACTCGGCATGGAGGGGAATGATCACGTAGTGAGGAAATCAAAAGAGAAAGTGACGGCGAAGACTCCAGATGAACTCATGTTAGCATTATTTATTTGGATTACTCAACATACAATCATACCGCAAATGAATCACAGGTGTTCAACGCACAGAGAGCCATGATGCTAAGCTCGTACTGGCAAGTGAATGTGATTGACAGAGTTAAGTACAGGTGCAATAATACCATATCAACCTTGCAGCAAGTGGATTGGATTCGGAGGTGACGACATGAATTAATTTAACCATAATCAATAACCCTATGTCGACCTTACCATATAGTGATTTAAACCTTCGAAGGTGGCGAGCATACGGCGCAATATAAACCATCACACCAACACCAAACTTTGCAATATGGACCATATTATAAAAATAAACATTAAACAATTAAGGTAATATTGAGTATGGTTCGGAGTCCAAAAGATGAACTTAGGATAATGCATATTTGCATACATTATTAAGCCTTTGATGTTCTAAGACCTTGTCAAACTTACAATAAACCAATGACACATATCCATTAGTTAATATTCAAGTGAAGACTTATAACAAGAAAAGCTTATCCCTTAAGTTGTAAAGATAAATTCATCCAAAGTAATGATTTTAATGCAGTGATTTATGTCCATTAACCATAGTTCACAAAGGCTGTAAAAAACATAGAATTTCATCGATTCAGTAGCTCGCGAAATGTCACCATTTCAATAGCTGTTCATTCTTTAGATTTGAAATGAGAAATTCAAACATTTCATCAAAACAAAATAGAATTTTGTTTGATGAAATATGTTTTTTTAAGGCTGTTGGGTAGTGGCACAATAGGAACGTGGACTTGAACATCAGTAGCCTTAGTCCCAGCCTGCTGGTGTATTTTTATGGGTCATGGGATCCAAACCCCACCATTAATTAGTTGATATTTCCAGTTGTGGATGCTTGTGTTAGCCCTTTAGAGTTTTAGTTGTTAAGAAGGACCGATTTCAAGTCTGAAATTTCATTGGTTATGGATGCAGACCAGGGATTTTAAACGCTATCATTGCCATACAAAGCGAACACATTGTGTGGGTTTGATGCGATTTTCTCTTTATAAAAATGGTAGCTGAATGGGTAAGCTGCAAATTATCCCACGACTGTGGGATTAGGTATGATGCCTAAACTTTGGGAAAACTATTCCTGAAAATCCCCTTATTTAGCTGCGTAACTTTATTCTGCCTGGACAAGAAGGAAAAATTGCTGATCATCTAAGCACTGACTGTTTGAAGCGTTTCAGTCTCATCGTTGTCTTGGCGGTGTGGAAATAACTCCACACAATTCTTTGCTTTCAAGCCATGTATAAATTATCTGCCTCCACCTTTCCTTTCGATGGCCTGCATGCGACTATGAGTCTGCATTCAAGACATGTACATTTCCATAGTAGGCGTGCCCTCCAAATATTTGCGTTGATTATGGAGGTCGGAACCTTGCACGATTTGCTGAGTTTTTCGATTCCATTATTGTTGTAAGGTTTCCTTCCCCGTACGCTTCGGGTTATTTGTTTCAGTTTACTTTTGGTGGGTGTAATCTACAGGAAGAATGCGTAGGAGGATGGGTAGTAGATTTTTTTCATGAAAGCCATTGTTTGTTAATTGTAAACGGTTCATTCGCATTTAAATTTCCACCCATTTCTAGAATGGTTTGTGTTGTATACTATCCCATCTCTGTGCTGTATCTAGGCAAGAATTTATTGGAGGATAGGAGTAGGTTCAAGATCCTTGTAAGGTATTTTTGAGATTTCGAACCTTTGTGACTGCAACAACCTATGCTTATTAGATTTTTTTAAACTCTGAAGCCGTAACCAACTCCAAATAGGTTTGAATTTCTACAGCAAACCCTGGTATGACTTAGTCCATCATAGTTTGGATGAATAAGCTCTGTATTTCTTATGTCATGATGAAGGTAAGTGAAACTGTATTTTCCTTCTGTAAATTTGAAAGTAAGTTAAATTGTACGCCTACAACTGAGTAAGGATAATTAAACTACCAAGTCATCTTAAGCCTTTGATAATATCTGAGTATTCTTGTTTAGGATACTAAAAATGACAGAATTGAATTCATGTTGTAATTCGGACGTGAGTATTGAATACTTATATTGCTCCAGTGAGAGAATCTATGCAGAAAATAGAAAGGAAGTATTGCAACTCGGATGTTGTAGAGCATGATCTTTGAATAAAAATAAATGTCACAGGACATGACAGTTTGGTGGACGTAACCTCGAGTTTGGAGTGAACCACGTACATTTGTGTCTCTCTGTTCTTTTTGTCTACATGTGTTTAAATTGTCTCATATTATTTTCTGCACTGATACATATTAATTTTATAACTTGTCGATCGATTTGTTGCTTAAAACGATAAATCCAGCCAAAATATGGTTACCCAATGAATTTGAATTATTTAAAGGACGTATCAACAATAAATGCATGACTTAAGTTACAAATGATATTGTGTTAAGCGGACTAGCATATTTAAATGGAAGGTTGCCAAGTTGTCTTAATGATATGCAAGGACGTATTCCTCTTATGTTTTGATAGTTAGAAATGAATAAGTCCTTTTAATAGTGTTAAGAGATCGTAAATCTCCAGCTAGGCATCAGGAGGACAAATAGATTTATGGATAAATACCCGATGTTGAATTAGTGAAATCTATTACTTAAAGGACTCTAGAGTTAGTCGCAAGCCCTTATAACCCTAAAAATTGCGATTAAGGAATTGGAATGCGTACACCAAAAACGATAGTTGGAAGATTCCTATAAGTCGTTATTTTTAAGATCATACATAGTCGGATAGGGCATGATTGAAATCAGACCACAAGGTCCTATGTTTAAGAATTGCATAGTAAGCTTAAATGAATCAGAATCCTTCATTGGAAAATATGTATTACAAAGGACTCCTAGGAAGATCATGATGTATACAAGACACTGCCATAGATTTGGATCTCTTGTACAAAACTTAATGTGTATTATGATTAACTGACATGGTTGAAGGTACTTCCAAAGGAATAACACAGTTCCTTTTAATTTCCCAAAACAATAGTTTTCCCGTTTTTTCGCATTTTTTGGCTTCAAGGTAAAAGAGGGACCTTATAGATGGTATCAGAGCAAGAGTTGAAACACTTGGGCCTAATTGGGTGCACTTTTTTTTGTGGAACTACATGCTTTCTGACCTTGGAGTTGTGCAGGGGAAGGTGGAACATTAGCGCAAAATCTCAACGAAGATAACCCATTACCTCACCAATTCAATGTGAGGCCCGAGGATGTAAGTGCACAGGTAATCTGGTTATTCCCTTGATCACTTATGAATATGGCTACAAATAGCTAAGATGATTGTTTCATCTCTATTTTTAAAATTGCACCAATAAACGTTAATGAGGTATAGAAGTCTTCTTAGGCAAACTCATGGCCGATGAAAGTACTATTGTAGTTCCTATTATAATAGTAATGTGAGATTTAGAAATTTATAGTTCAATTGGCCATTAAAGGCTTGATTTATTTCAAGGGGAACATTTCCTCATTTAAACATATAACCTACCCTCGGCATTTCAAAAGTACTAGAGATGATGTCCCTTAACAGAACTTGAGTGGCACATCATGCATAGAGATAGAGTTGTGTATCTCTAGTAATTACAGTTGTCGTATTAAAATAACATGTATTACAATGCAATTAATTGTCACTGAAAATTATTTGAGAAATTAATGACTCCTTAGATTAGCAAGCAATCTTACTGAAAAAGGAGCTTGGTAATTTTTAGGTTGCCTTGTGAAAACAATTGAAATGGTTTGAAAGAAAACGCAATGAATGCCTTCTAAAGTTAGTCCAAATTGAATTGCATGTCTATGAAATAGAAGTAACTTGGTAGAACAAAAGGGGTATGGAAAAATGAAGCGCCTTAATGGATTAAAATTGATGAGGTATAACTAGAAAAGAAAGGGCTTAGAGATAAATGGTAAATAGTCTTATTTCACAAAACTATAACATGGCAGGAAATATTTTCATTTATTTGTTCGAAAGAATTTTTCTTTTCTTCTCTAATGGTTATGTTATATGTGCTAACCACTCAATTGTAGGTTCATGGTAATTTTGTGAAAAAAGGAATGTCTGGGATGGTACTGGTGTAATAGGAGTCACGTTGAATATCTGGAATGTTACCGTTGCTGAATTAGGGAAGCATGATGTCGATTGTTTAGAAAATCGATTTGTGACAAGGTGATGAGCATCCTCTTAAAAACTTAATTACGAAACTAACAAGGTTGTCATGCATAGGTAATTTTATAGAACATCAAGATGGATGTTATCAAGGGGTAAGTATATCTCGCACATACTTTGATTATTATAACAAGTATGCATAGGAATAGAGACATGAGATATGCGAATCATCATGGCTGCAATTTAGGTAGAAAATCGTCATTCTTGAACTCAAAACATTTACCATGATAATTGTGACCTATTACTTGTGCATGATGATTTTTGTGGATCGATTTAGGAAATGGTATTTTAAGCCTATTGCTAACCCCAATGAACTGTGTCCATGCAAGAAGGTTTACCGGTGTATGCATAGATGGCTACAAATAAGGGTGCCTACCCAAAAAGATGAGTCCTATTGATAGGAAGATATAACTAGATATCGCTTAATATCCTTACCTCTCTAAACTATCACCCATTATCGTATTGATGTGTCCCTTCACTCGTAACTCTTCCAAGATGTATGAGTAAATATGTTCGTTTGCTATTAGTATTTGAAAATGATATACTAACAGTGCAGGTTTATGCAAGGAATTCTATCAGCCGGTAATGACAGTTAGTAAAAATATTCACTGGATTAAATCATGAGGTTAGAAATGGGTGATATTTTTACTTATTATAAATTGTCGAATTTCGAGGTTCTTATAAACCAGGGATTGATTGTGGATTACGATGTTGATATACGGACCTTGTAGAATTTTACTCGGAGTATAACCGTGGTCATGATCCATGTACACTATGGTATATAAATCCACTTGCATATACAAGTTGTGCTCGATTGCTCATAAACGATTAAGGAGTTATTTTAGATAATTCACAGGGTGGTATGTCTCATAAATGGTGGTAAAATTGCTGCAACTTATAAAATGCTAATAATTAGCTAATGAAATTATGGTTTATCAATGAATGATTGGACTGACCATGTAGTCGATTCATGCATTGGAACAATAAGAGTAAAGTCATGCAAGCACCAAGGAGTGTGCGTTACAATAAGCAAGGTTAATATTAATAGTAATACGAACAAGGAAAAAACTTTGGATGCTGCGGGAGCACCGTGGTGTTAGGCAAGTGAATTGCCATGTGAGCACACTGGTGTTAGGCATATATGTTGCAGGAGCACAATGGTGTTAGGCAAGCAATTTCCCCGTGAGCACATTGGTGTTAGGCATATGGTGTGGCAAAAGACCTAGGCAAAAATTTGGACATCTGGAAAGACAGGACGTTGTTTGATGTCACTGAGGAGAGTAACCTCAGAATTATTGTAAGTCCACACCAGAACAGGAAAAATAAACTCAAAGGGAGTTTGGAAAACATAACGAATGTAAAAACATGATAAATGACTTTTCCAAAAGACTGTTACATTGCTTAATGTGTAAGGTCAGGAAATGATTCCTCAGGTAGAGGACGACCTAATTGACCGAAAGTTGGAGATAAAACCAACGGTAAAAGGAGAATAATCATGTTTTATTGATGAATAAATTGCATTATTAAAATGATTGGGTATCATGATACCAATGCAAAACTAGAAAATTACAGATTATTACAATGCAAAATGATATATGGATTTTGTTTAAGTTAACTTATGATTTTGTACACGATGTACTAAAGAAAATTGTGCTAATCCCAAACTTGTCGCAGGGAAACTGCAAGTTCTGATTGATAGCAAATGACAAAGATCAGGAAGGATTTACAGCGATCGGAACAGAAAGATTATGAAGCAGGAATGATGAATCAAAGGTGTACACAAATGGAAGAACACCGAGGATAGTGTTATTTTTAAGGGGGGGAGAATGTAATGCCCCTCTTGTATTCCCTAAGTGTTGTACATTTTTTTATTGTAAAATGTTTTCTGGTGTGGAGCTTAAGGCCAAGGCCCCATCAGTAAAAACTCATGAGTTGGGGGATTTACTTCCTTAATTTTGTTGGTCTAGGAGACTTAATAGATTCCTGCAACTTGACGACAGAAAAATAAACAAAGGGTTAAAGGATGAGGAAACCCTGGGGAAAGCCTCTATAGACGGAGTCACACTCGTTCTTAGCATCAACATAAGGGTTAAATACAAATAATTAAGACGAGAAGAAAACAACCTAAGGAGCTACATGTCTCAGGAAAATAGTTCGTAGTCCCATTAAAAAAATGTATATATATAACTTAGAGAGAGACAAGATAGCACCATGGCATACCCTGGAAAACATAACTTTTTACTAAGTTATATATATTTATATGAAAGGGCGTTTCATATAGGGGAACCTTATAGGAGTGAAAGGCTTCATATAATACAAGAAAATGATAAACTAAGTCTTTATAAAAAGACAAATATTATTATTATATGGTGTGCATCTATAAGGAAAAAAAAAGATAAGAGACATGAAGTATTAAAGCCTTTAGACATTAATTCCCGCTATAAAAGAAGACATAGATTATTATCATAAGATCTAAGGAATGGATTAATTCCTTCTAGACTTAATGAATATGGATTAAGTCATCTTCTTATAAGTTTATTATATGAACTTGTTGACGGGTTGAAATAGGCACAAAAGCAACCAAGGAACAATCCAATCCAAGAGTTTTCGAGATGCTCTCAGTCACTTAAATAGTTGTTCATGACGGGAATAAGGCCCCGATGCCTTTTCTAAAGTTATTCCCCACTACAGGAGAGGATTAAAACTAAGACTACAGTTTGCTAACCAGATCTATACCTATAACTACACAAGTTAATTAATGTTATATATTACAAGAGAAATCTGTTAAATTGAATCTACTTCAAGCAGTTAATTCAAATACAGGAATAAAAACAAACTGAATATTAACAGAGGTTATAGAGATATATTATAAACACTTGTACATTAATTACAAGAAAATAATATGGATGTAATATGAATATGAAGATCTGATTCAAATATTTTCTTCAGTAAAATAATTAAAAGGAAACTACTAATCTATTCTAAGTCCTATCCTGATCAGGAGCGTTAAACATATTAATCTGAAATCAAATCTGCCAATGATACTATTGCATTAATAATCTTGAAAATATTTAAAAGAAATTCAGAAATCAAACAAGATCATACAATAGACGCATATATCACATATAAAATGATGTCAATCATCAATTTTACGACATCACACACATCAGCAAATCGAAGTCAGCATAAGTCGACAATTATACATAATATATTTGCATAATATCATTAAAGAGATCATGACAAACATTAAT
This sequence comes from Pseudotsuga menziesii, assembly GCA_001517045.1. Taxonomy (NCBI): domain Eukaryota; kingdom Viridiplantae; phylum Streptophyta; class Pinopsida; order Pinales; family Pinaceae; genus Pseudotsuga; species Pseudotsuga menziesii. The sequence continues at coordinate 52,922 of LPNX010238815.1, read as the reverse complement.
AATATGGAAAAAATAACAAGACCAATCTATAAAATAAACACATATACAAAGTAAAAATACTGTAAACATATATAAGTATCACCAATTTAAAATATTGTAGCTGTTGACAGCAAACTACCATAAGTCAGAGGAAAATCAAACAGTGGTCTTGTGCCCTTCTTTCCCAAAACTATCGACCCCTTCTCAATACCCACATGTCTCTTTAAATAACCAATTCATAGAGAAATGGTTCTAAACAACCGGAAACCATGAAATCGAAATCATATCCAATTTCATTAAAAATGACAAGTGAAACATGTCATTTTTAATATACATTAAATGTTTTGAAATTGGATAGACTCAGTTCATAGCACACAATCATAAAATCGACAAAGACACTAACTATATAGTGACACCTGGAAAACAGTCTTCGCCAATCAATTTGTTCCCGATTATGTAGGGATCATCCATACCGTAGACAATCATCAAAATCTGAGAAAGAAGATCCAAAACATTTCCTGCGATACTACACACAAAAGAAATATAATTAAAATACACACAAAAGAACATGAAATATAACTAAATAATAAATGAATTAATACAAACCAAATACCTGTCAAGAAATAACCCGATTATCAATCTATCATAACTTCAAAACCGAAACCAATAGTAGTTGCACTTCAACCCATTATAAATTCACAGGAGCATTAAAAACCTGAATGTTCACACCACTGGATGGATTCGACGACGGACCCTTAAATTTCATAATAGTAATTTGAGCATTAAGCTCCTGTACTTTCTCCTCATTCTTATTATTTTCATTTTGCAATTTGAGGATTCTACGGATCAACCGATTCTTATGCTTTTTAAGCCGCAACAAAGACTTGTTGTATGAAACTACCATCTCATTCAACTTAAGATTCTCAGCCTCCATAATATCACGATGAGCTACCATCTCAATAACTCTTCCTTCCATCCTGCATATCTTATCTAACAAGAAGGTAACGAACATTGGGTGAATCATATCCCCGGCTTGATAAGAACTTGGTAAGTTTTCCTCGATAGTCTTCCCCTCAACTGGAAGATCAACAACAGGATCGACTCGAATATCCTTGTCAAACGCAGGACGACTGTCTTCTACAGGGTTCGGGATAGACTCATCCTCAGTGTCACGACCAACATCAAGTGAAACAGGGTTCTGTTCCTCGTCGTCGATGACGACTATTTCAACATCAACATTCTTGCTTACGGGAGGTTTTACAACACTACCCTTGGCCATGCTTCTAGTAAACCTACCCATCAACTTCGCTTTCAGGATTTTACCCGTTTGCTTGCAGGTATCAGTGTTTCTTTTCGGGGTTATGGGAGACAAACCTGAAGACTTCTTCATACTCTTTGCAGACACAGAGGAACCGAGGCTACTTATAGGAGTAGGAACCGACTCATTACAGGAACTGGGGCTCATATGGCCAGTAGGGTTTGACACGGGCTTGCTTTACAAAGGCTTGCGTAAAGGCGAGACTAAAACTTGATTAGGTTCTTGATGCCTTAAGCATTCTTCCGGGAATTCAAAATGACAGTGACAAAAGGTTGAGAAGCCATTAGACTCAATAAACTCATCCCACGACCTATTAAAGTTTGACAATTCCCTCTCTATTAACATCCGCACCAAACCATGGTGAAAGAGACTGTGACTAATATGTTTCGGACCCTTTTTAATAGTAGAGGGCATTTTAGATAGACTTTGAACTAGTTAATAAGGTAAATTCATAGGGAAACCAATAATAACAGACATGAACCGCAGATGGTAAACATAGGCTGAGGAGAGGCGACCTTCACAGGTCACGCACTTGTGGATTAGGTCCAAGACTGGTTGCCGCTCCTTCTTAAAGTATCTTCGGGCCACTCCAACTCTGAATGATACCTCTTGACAGGGATTCTTCAGTAATTTCCTCCATTCAGTTATATCCATTCGCTGGTACTTAAACCATCATTCACCTACCAATGGAAAACCAGTAGCAAGTGCAACCGAACACTCGTCCACTCGAAACTGAAGATCACCTACCTTAACCTGAAAGTCGTCGAAAGACACAGCAAACACCCTCATGACTTCAGGGTTTGAATCTAAAAACTTATCGATAAACGACAAACATCCAACAGCCTCAACCTTGGATAAAAGTTTGGGGTTTATATCAAGGAGCTTCATCTCGCAAGGCTCGACTTTCACCATCGGCGCCATAACTAACTGTGCACATGCATGAAACCTCACCTGGAAAAGATACCAGAGATCGAAAAATGACAACGAACTTGAGAGTGAGCACTTAGGGTGCAGACCGAGGAGAAAAACTAAGCAATGGAAACCTATGCATTCATAAAATGACTGCGACATGAACAACCGCGGCCCATAACCCTGAATCTTCGGCATGAAGGAGAATGATAACACTACAAGGCAATTTAAATAAGAAATGATAGCAAACAACTCCATATTGAACTGATCTTGCCATCATTTATCCTGAGTTATTGACGTGAGACCACTCATTGCATATAATACAAGTGTTTAAGTGATCATGGAGCCATGACACCACACAGGTATTCAGAATTGAATGTGACTGACAGAACTAAGTACCTGCGCAATGATGGCATATCGGTTTCACAGCAGGTATATCGGAATTGGAGGCGACGGCATAAATTAAGTTGATGTTAAACTATAATCCTATGTCACCCTTACCGTGGATTCGATTCAACCTTTGAATGTGGCGAGCCATGCAACACAATAAAAATGATCAAATCAAAACCAAGATTTGCAATATAGACCATGTTATAGAAACCAACATTAAACAATTATGGTGATATTGATTATGGTTTGGAATCCGAGAGGTAAACTTAGGATATGGAATGTTTGTATAAAATATTAGTCCTTTGATACTCTAGGACCTTGCCACACTTACATTGAAACAACCATGCATACCCATAAATTCACATACAAATGAAACCTATGATAACGTGCCAACCCATACTGTGACCAATCATCCAATTTTGCAACCTTATCAATATCTATAATAATAAAATCAAAGAGCAAAATCAAGTGATAACTATTTAGATAAGATTTCAAGATTAGGTTATGAGAAAAAGATATGGAAATTATTAATACTCATTCCTTAATTGTTAATGTAAATCTATCCAAAATAATAACTTGATAATGGTGATTTTTTCAACTAATCTATAGTTTGCAAAGGCTGCTTAACCAAAACATAGAATTTTACTGATTCAGTAGCTCATAGAATGTTTATCATTTCAGTAGCTGGTGATTCATTCGAGTCTATCCTGAGAAATTCGAACATTTCATCAAACAAAATAGGATTTTGTTTGATGAAATATGTATTTTGTAAAGCTGTTGAGCAGGGGCACAACAGATGGTGACTGGCTGGGCGGAACAGTTATATCTGTTTCTTAACCTGAAATCATGCAGTCAAAGAAATTAGATCCTTTATTTATGCCCTTATATAGACATGAATATTTTACCATCTTAAACAGATTCAGGCATCTCACATTTCTAAAAATTACCAGAAATTTACAGTCTTAATTATTTATTTGATGAAAATCGAGTTTCTAACAAAAAAATAGTCCAAAAGAAGTAAAACAATAAATGGCTTGGTTTTAAGGAATAAAATCCCAATACCATAAGCATGGCCCTGCTGCCAGCAAACGTCTATAGCCCCAATAGGGTTGCTTCAAAGCCCAAAGAATGCCAGTATCCCATCTGCTAGTTATAAATATACAATTCTAGTTAGGCTGAGTTGTTAACACTATTTTCTCTTTTAATTTTAATACTCCTGAAGGCCATGGTTCTAGCTTGGTAACCAGATAGTAACCATGTCAGTCACCAATCTACACCACAGTAAATAAACTGGCTCGTAATGAGACCTTTTATCCATTAGTGTTTATTCCAAGGGCCATTGCCCAGGCTTGGTAACCAGAAACGACAATGTTACTGAATGCAAACCTATGATCCTGAGCAGACTGGCTCGTTATGAGACCCTCTATCCTTCAGACTATTTTAAAGAATATTCCTCTCCAACCATGGCCATAATGTAGTAATGATTAATCTACAGTGAGATCATCTTAGCAGATGGGGAGGCAAATCTAATTCTCTTTATGAGAAGGGATGGCGCAAAATATTTAAAACATAACCTTGCCAAGTCCTACCTTGATCCTTTTGGAAAAATCTTTGCCAAGACTCATATTATTGATTAATATTAACATGATTCAAGAATTTCTGGTAAAATCTTAGAAAGATGGAAACCTGTTCGTTGTTCAAGACATAAAACAGTATGACAATTTTCAGGATAGTAAGACCTTTGTGCATGATTTGCAGATCCATCATAGAACTTGAAAAAACAACATCAGCTTGAAGTTTGATAAATTAATTCGACTCAAAATGTGCAAATAAAACAACAAATAAATAGGAGAAAATATCCAAAGCAAACAAATCAAATAAACTCACTAACCAATTCCACAACCAAGCACACCACATTAGATATGTACAGGATAATCCCTTGAGGGGGATCAGCAAAAGTATTTCTTAATCAGATGACCATTCACTGGAAGGTTGTCAATGTCACCCTCCAATTTATGCAACCTGAAAGTGCTAGGGCCAAGTTTTTCTGTAATAATAAATGGTCCCAGCCACAACCATTGGAACTTTGTATGTTTCCCTTTGTCTTCGTGCTCCTTGTCCCATTTCAGAACTAGGTCACCTACTTCCAAATCCCAACTAGCTGATTTTCTGTGATCAAACCAGCTTTTCATGGTCTGTTGGTGTTTTTCAAATTTTTTCCTAGCCAACTCTCTATCTTCGTCCAGTTTATGCAAGGTGTTAATTCGATGCTCCATGGCAGAACATGGTGTCTCCTGTACCGATTGGGAGAGCTGTAGAGATGGTAAAAATAAATGAGGAGGCAAAATAGCTTCCTTTCCATATACCAGGAAAAAGGGAGATTTTCCTATGGCAGCTTTGGGAGTTACTCTGTCAGCCCACAAGGCATTCGATAAGGCATTGTGCCAATTCCTATGATGATTTACCACCGTGCGTTTTGGAATTTTGATTAAATATTTATTTGAAGTTTCAGCTAACCTGTTACCCTGGGGATAATAATTAGCTTAATATTTTAACTTTATCCCCTTTCCCAATGCATATTCCGTTAACTTTACAGAAGAAAAGTAAGTTGCATTGTCAAAAATCAAAGATTCAGGAACACCAAATCTGGTGATAATGAAAGAATCAAGGAATGATATCACCTGTTCCGAGTTAACCACTCGCAAGGGGATGGCTTCAACCCATCTAGTGAAATAATCTATGGCTGTCAAAATGTACTTATGCTGCTGTGAAGAAGCTGGCATGATTGGACCAACGATATCCAGACCCCATTGCTGAAATGGGACTTCGATAATAACCAGCTGGAGTGGTAACGCTGCTTTCTTCAGCCTGCCTCCTACTCTCTGACACTCCTGACACTTCCTGGAAAAGGCATATGCATCTTTGAACAATGTAGGCCAGTAGTAGCTAGCTTTAAGTATTTTATGTGCAGTGGTAATTTCTCCGCCAAAGTGTCCCCCGGCTGGTCTTGCGTGTAGTTGAGACAACACATTATCAGCCTCACTTCTTTCTAAACAACAAAGCAGGAATCCTTCGAAATTTTTTCTAAACAAAATGTCATCAATTAGCTGATAAGGGGCAGATCTCAATCTCAAATCCCTTTTATTACGTGGGTCTAAATGTTCAGGAGCATTCCCATGCAATAGAAAAAACTTAATATCATTATACCAAGTATCAGGAGGAGTGGAGATCGGAAAAAATTCCCTTTCAAACAAAGAAGGTTGACCAAAGAAGTGCAGATCAGATTCAGAAACATATGAAGATCCAGTTGCCAACTTGCAGAGTCCTTTTCCTCTCGCAATATTTAAAGGCTTGATTTCTAGGTCATATTCCTGAAGTGCTGTGACCCAATGGGCTCTCTTTTAACCCAGATACTTTTGTACCAAAAGATTTCTAACTGCTAAATATGGCACAATGACCTTGGTATGAGATTTCAGTAAATAGGGCCGAAAATGTTTGACAGACTTAAAAACAACGAACGCTTGTTTTTCCACCTCTGGGTAATTCACCTCTACACCATTCAAACCAGAACTCGTAAAAGCAATGGGAGCTTCATTATTTTCCTGGTTTTTCTGTGTTAGAACAGCAGCATATGAAGAATCAGAAGCAAACGTGTATAAAATAAATGGCTTAGAAAAATCTGGGCTTGTTAACATGGGAGCTTCAACAATAGCTTTTAAGATATCATGAAAAGATTGTTTCTCTTCAGCAGACCATTTGAATTCAACATCTTTCTTAATCATTTTCTGAAGCGGCCTAACAATCTCAATGAACCCGGGAATAAATCTAGAAACAAAATTTATCTTCCCAAGAAATGACTGCGTAGATTTCTTTGAATGAGGCATAGAAATTTGAGATATAGCATGAGTACGTTATGGGTAGATATTGATACCTTGTTTAGAAACAACAAAACCCAGTAACTTGCCTTCTGTAACTGAAAAGACATATTTCTTAGGATTTAGAGAAATCCCATATTTCCTGCAACACTCAAAAACTCTCCTAAGATGAGTTAAATGATCAGCTCTATTTTTTGAAAATACAGTGATATCATCAAGATAAATAACGACAAACTTACCGAGTACACCTCTAAATGTGATATCCATTGCCCTTTGAAATGTTGCTGGATCATTAATTAAACCAAATGACATTTTCCTGTAGGAATAAGTTCCCCAAGGGGTCCTGAAGGTTGTCTTCAACTAGTCTGCTTTGGATACTAACACTTGCTTGTATCCTGAAAAGCCATCTAAAAGTGAAAACATTTCAGATCCAGAGACCTGTTGTAAGATTTTCTCCATGGGAGGAACAGGATAATTGTCCTTTTTCGAAACCTTATTCAGATTTCAGAAATCAATGCATAACCTGATATCACCATTTTTCTTTTTGACCGGGACGAGATTTGCCACCCATTGTGCATTTCGTACTGGGAAAATTATTCTGGCGGTAAGGAGTTTATTCAGCTCTTTCTTGACAGCTGGTTCGAAGCTAGGATGCATTTTCCTCAATTTCTGTTGAAAGGGTTTAGCCTCTTGTTTCATGGGAATGACATGTTGCATTATATTAGGATCGAATGTCTTAAGATCGTCATACGTCCATGCAAAAATGTCTTTAAACTCACTGAAGAGTCGTATCAAGGATGTCTTTTCCTGGGGAGTACACGTACTACCCAGATTGACAAATTGAGGGTTGTACTCAGTGCCTCGATTTACTGTTTTCGATTGCATAGTGGAGCTATTGGTTTTACAGTTCATTGCAGCTTTAAATTTATCCTTTAAGTCATAGAATTTCTCAAGTTTGATTACAGATCTGGGAAAGGTACTAACGTGATTGAGATATTCTTGAATTGAACAGGGCTTATGAATCACCGCAAAATTATATAGATCCTCATCGTGAGTCATTTCATCGATGATCGCATCTTTAAAAGTATCCTTCAAAGTCAGAAAATCAATCAACTGTTCATCGTTGTCGAAGACTCTACAATTGACAATGTTATCAAGAATGGAAGGTCTGAAAAACAATTCAACAGAGAAAGAATCAGCAAGCATCCCTTCAGACGGAATTAACCTCGAAGCAATGTTAGCTAAAAGATCAGCTTCCTGATTTAAATAATGAGGGATAGAACTTATGTTAAAGGATTCAAATGATAGTAATATATTCCATACCTCTTCCTGATAATTTCTCAGATGCCCAACAATGCAATGTATAGTGTTACGTACCTGTCTAACGATAATCTCAGAGTCACCTAACACTACCAAAGCTTTGGCTCGCAAGTCAATTGCTTTTTTCATACCTTGAATCAGAGCTTCGTATTCAGCCACATTATTGGTGCAATCAAATTCTAACCTGCAAGCAATGAACTACCTTTTCCCATAGGGATCTATCAGTAAGCAACCTGCACTAGCCCCTTCTTTTGACTTAGATCCATCAAAGTATAGAGACCAGAGACCATTGCTTAGATCTAAATGTACCGTGTTTGGAACTGGAATCTCTTTCAGAACTTGAGTAAATTGGAATACTTCAGACTGCTATACTGAGTTTTGGACTGGTGAAGTTTCAGCTTCAAAATTCCCAAAGAAGGAATCAGTCATGTAATAGCCCATTATGGTATCAGTGAATAGCACTGGTTCATAAGAGTCATCCAATTCAGTGACTGTGTGCTTCATATATTGTTCTCGATCAATTCTGATCTTATTTGGATGACCATTATGAGATATCCATAAATGTGACCAGTTTGTTGCGAAGTATCCTTTTAATTTTTCAGACAAATATCTGCTAAGAAATAGGCCACATGCTTCCGGGATATCTGCAACAATTATATCAATGATAAAATGGACTTGAGGATTTGAAGCTAACCTTATCAACACCTCATTCAATTTCCCTATTACTTTCACATTTGATCGGTCAAGCTGCACAATACTTGTATCATAGGGCACAGGAACTGCATTAAGTTTTTTACATACATAGTATGGCATAACATTCTTGGAGGCCCCTAAATCTATCATGTAATTATGCACTTTACGATTGTAGATTTCAAATGTAAGTAAAAAAGGAGGAGTTGAAGAATCAGATTTATTACCTATAGATGAGGCATTGACTGAAGATTTTGTTGAATTATCTTTAGTATTAGCAGAACTGTTTTGATTGGACGGGGTTTTTGCATTTTTACTCAAAGATACCCCTTGCATCATCTTATCTCGAATCACAGTTTACTTGAGGATTTCATAGATAGAGATGTTAGCTCTTATTTTCTTTAAATGTTCAACCAGATCATATTCTAAATCAAGAGAGGGTGCGGACTTACTATTTGCAGGTTGAGTTTTTGTTTGAATAGCTGAACTATTATCTGTAGCAGTTGTAGAAGGTTCCCCTGAGGGCTGATCTTTCTTGCTTCTGGTGTTGTATTGATGTTAATTTACATTTACAACACCTACATCTCCATCATCAGTCAATTCTGTAGTGTCCCAGAAGTGGCTGATAACTTGAGGAGGTTTATCTTCTGAGTCATTATCTTTTCCTTGGGTATCTTCAGAAGTCTGTCCTAAATATTGAGTTTCATTTTCAGCTGATGTTTCTAGACCTGAAACTAATAATTTGAGAAAACTATTAATTTCATCAACGTTGTTAGCTTCAAAAGGTGGAGTCTATTTTGCAGCCGTATTTGGGAATGGCCTTCTGAAAGGTTGTCTAGGTGGTTCTTTATTAGGAGTGTTTTCAGAAGTACCTTTATTTAAATCAATGATTTCATTGGACAGCTTTTTAATAACTCTTTGCAGGCTGTATAAGTCTAGTGAATCCTGGCCTTTTTTCTCAGGAGTTGTTGTTTTAGAGGGACTCTCAGTCTTCTTACGAGAAGAAGATGCAGAATCAGTATCTACCCCAGGGTTGGTGTTTATGGAAGACATGTCTTTTTCAACCTTAATTGCTTCTTCAAAGTTTTCAGCAAGGGTAAGTTTGGCTTCTCTTCTAACAAACATGGCCATTGACACAGGCAAGGCTGAAGTGTAAAATTCAATGGTGACATCCTCAGCCGGCCTAGAGATAGTAGGGATTCTGTTTCTTAGAGTTAGGAATCGTTGGTTAAAATATTTTACCTTTTCCTTGGTTTCCATGCGAATTCTAGACAATTCTAACACCAAGGCAGCTGGAGTCTTGTCGTCTCCGAACTTGTTCATGAAAGCAAGATTGAATTTGTTCCAACTGGTTATAGAACCAGCCGTCAGTGAAAAATACCACGTCGAAGCTTTACCCTCAAATGTATAAGGGAAAAGTCGACAGACTACATCTTCATGTTCAGCATCCAAGAGCCGAACTGCTAGCATAAATTTCTTGACATGGTCTTCTGCCGGCTCTTTCAGCTCAGGGTTGAACTTAGGAAACAATTTCTCAGGATGCTTGGGTAAAGGATGTTGATTTCCTGGGATAGCCACTGCATCCTGAGATGACCATGGCATGTTAGCATTAGGGTTTGGGGGGTTTACACCTGCCATGTTCCTTGGAGTTGGAGGTGGTGAAGGTGGTGTTTGAGGAATGCGAGGGGGTGAATGAGGCGGTGATGGTGGTTGACCAGACCCTCCTGAAGCAGGTGGTCCCGAAGAAGATGAAGGATGATTTGCACATGTCGAAAACTGTTGTATCTGAGGATCAGGAAAGGTACCTACATGTTGTTCCTGTTCTTCCGGTGCAGGTTCAGTACGATGAGCATGAGGATGTGTGATCTGCGGGAGAGGTAATTCCATGGGTTGGCACCCGGTGAGATTCGAATAAGCCCTAGTTAAAATACTACGAGATTCGTTTATGGCCTGTTCGAACTGGTCAATTTCTTCAGGTTGGTGAGTGCCGCTAGAGTTGAATTGGGAGATAAGGTTTCGAATGGAGTCGTTCAGTGGGGCCTCACTCAATCGTGATGACCAAAGAGTACATGGCTGTGATGATGACTGTATTTGAGGGGTGATAGGCTGATTTATTTTGTTAAGAGGATTGTTTTCATCAGCCCTTTAGTTAAGCTAGCCCTCCTTCTAGCGCCATTGTTGACGGGCCAAAATAGGCACAAAAGTCAACCGAGGAACAACCCGATCCAAGAGTTTTCAAGATTCTCTCAATCATTTAAATAGCTATTCCTGACGGGAATAAGGCCCCGTTTCCTTTTCTAAAGTTATTCCCCGCTACAGGAGAGGATTAAAACTAAGACTATAGTTTGTTAACCAGATCTATACCTACAACTACACAAGTTAATTAATGTTATATATTACAAAAGCAATCTGTTAAATTGAATCTAATTCAAGCAGTTAATTCAAATACGGGAATAAAAACAAACTGAATATTAACAGAGGTTATAGAGATATATTATAAACACTTGTACATTAATTTCAAGAAAATACTCTGGATGTAATATGAATATAAAGATCTGATTCAAATATTTTATTCACTAAAATAATTAAAAGGAAACTAGTAATATATTCTAAGTCCTATCCTGATCAGGAGCGTTAAACATATTAACCTAAAATCAAATCTGCCAATGATACTATTGCATTAATAATCTTGAAAATATTCAAAAGAAATTCAGAAATCAAACAAGATCATACAATAGACGCATATATCACATATAAAATGATGTCAATCATCAATTTTACGACATGACACACATCAGCAAATCGAAGTGAGCATAAGTCGACAATTATACATAATATATTTGTATAATATCATTAAAGAGATCATGACAAACATTAATAATATGGAAAAAATAACAAGACCAATCGATACAATAAACACATATACGAAGTAAAAATACTGTAAACATATATAAGTATCACCATTTTAAAATATTGTAGCTATTTACAGCAAACTACCATAAGTCACAGGAAAATAAAACAGTGGTCTTGTGTCCTTCTTTCCCAAAACTATCAACCCCTTCTCAATACCCACATGTCTCTTTAAATAACCAATTCATAGAGAAATAGTTCTAAACAACCGAAAACCATAAAATCGAAATCATATCCAATTTCGTTAAAAATGACAAGTGAAACATGTCATTTTTAATATACATTAACTGTTTTGAAATTGGATAGACTCAGTTCATAGCACAAAATCATAAAATCAACAAAGACACTAACTATATAGTGACACCTGGAAAACAATCTTCGCCAACCGATTTTTTCTCGATTATGTAGGGATCATCCAGATTGTAGACAATCATCAAAATCCGAGAGACAATATCTAAAACATTTCCTAAGATACTGCACACAAAAGAAATATAATTAAAATACACACAAAAGAAAATGAAATATAACTAAATAATAAATGAATTAATACAAACCAAATACCTGTCAAGAAATAACCCGATTATCAATCTATCATAACTTCAAAACCGAAACCAATAGTAGTTGCACTTCAACCCATTATAAATTCACAGGAGCGTTAAAAACCTGAATGTTCACGCCACTGGATGGATTCGGCGATGGACCCTTAAATTGAATAAGAGTAATTTGAGCATTAAGCTCCCATACTTTCTCCTCATTCTTATTATTTTCATTCTACAATTTGAGGATTCTACAGATCAACCGATTCTTATGCTTTTTAAGCCGTAGCAAAGACTTGTTGTCTGAAACTACCTTCTCATTCAACTTAAGATTCTCAGCCTCCATAATATCACGATGAGCTACCATCTCAGTAACTCTTCCTTCCATCCTACGTATCTTATCTAACAAGCAGGTAACGAACATTGGGTGAATCATATCCCCTGCTTGATAAGAACTTGGTAAGTTTTCCTCAACAGTATTCCCCTCAACTGGAAGATCAACAACATGATCGACCCGAATATCCTTGTCAAACACAGGAGGATTGTCTTCTACAGGGTTCAGGATAGACTCATCCTCAGTGTCACGACCAACATCAAGCGAAACAGGGTTATGTTCCTTGTTGTCGATGATGACTGTTTCAACATCAACGTTCTTGCTTACGAGAGGTCTTACAACACTACCCTTGGCCATGCTTCTAGTAAACCTACCCATCAACTTAGCTTTTGGGCTTTTACCCCTTTGCTTGCAGGTATCAGTGTTTCTTTTTAGGGTTATGGGAGACAAACTCGAAGACTTCTTCATATGCTTTGCAGAAACAGAGGAACCGGGGCTACTTATAGGAGGAGGAACTGACTCATTATAGGCACTGGGGCTCATATGGCCAGTAGGGTTTGACACGGGCTTGCTTGACAAAGGCTTGCGTAAATACGAGACCGAAACTTGATTAGGTTCTTGATGCCTTAAGCATTCTTTCGGGTAGTCAAACTGACAGTGAAAAAAGGCTGAGAAGCCATTAGACTCAATAAACTCATCCCATGACCGGTTAAACTTTGACAATTCCCTCTCTATTAACATCCGCACCAAACCGTGGTGAAAGAGACTGTGACTAATATGTTTTGGACCCTTTTTAATAGCAGAGGACATTTTAGACAAACTTTGAACTAGTTAATAAGGTAAATTCAGAGGGAAACCAATAAAAACAGACATCAACCGCAGATGGTAAACATAGGCTGAAGAGAGGAAACCTTCACAGGTCACGTACCTATGGATTAGGTCCAAGACTAGTCGCCACTCCTTCCTAAAGTATCTCTAGGCCACTGCAGCTCTGAACGATACCTCTTGACAAGGATTCTTCAGTAATTTCCTCCATTCAGTTATATCCATTCGCTGGTACTTAAACCATCGTTCTCCTACCAATGGCAAACCAGTAGCAAGCGCAACCGAACGCTCGTCCACTCAAAATTGAAGATCACCTACCTTAACATGAAAGTCAGCCAAAGACATAGAAAACACCCTCATGACTTCAGGGTTTGAATCCGAAAACTTACCGATAAATGTCAACCATCCAACAACCTCGACCTTGGATAAAATTTTTGGGTTTGTATCAAGGATATTCAACTCACAGGGCTCGACTCTCACCACTGGCGCCATAACTAACTGTGCACGTGCACGAAACCTCACCTGGAAAAGATACCAGAGATCGAAAAACGACAGCGAATTTGAGAGTGAGCACTCTCGGTGCAGACCGAGGAGAAAAACTATGCAATGGATTCCTATGCGTTCATAAACCGACTGCGACATGAACAGCCGTGGCCCATAACCTTGAATCTTCGGCATGAAGGAGAATCATAACACTACAAGGCAATCGAAATAAGAAATGATGGCAAACAAATCCATATTGAATTGATCTTGCCATCATTTATACCGAGTTATTGACGTGAGACCACTCATTGCATATAATACAGGTGTTTGAGCGATCATGGAGCCACGACACCACACAGGTACTCGAAATTGAATGTGACTGACAGAACTAAGTACCCACGCAATGATGGCATATCAGTTTCACAACAGGTATATCGGAATTGGAGGCGACGACATAAATTAAGCTGATGTTAAACAATAATCCTATGCCACCCTTACCGTGGATTCGATTCAACCTTCGAAGGTGGCGAGCCATGCAACATAATAAAAATGATCAAATCAAAACCAAGCTTTGCAATATAGACCATGTTATAGAAACCAACATTAAACAATTATGGTGATATTGATTATGGTTTGGAATCTAAGAGGTAAACTTAGGATATGGCATATTTGTATAAAATATTAGTCCTTTGATACTCTAGGACCTTGCCACACTTACATTGAAACAACCATGCATACCCATAAATTCACATCCAAATGAAACCTATGATAATGTGCCAACCCATACTGTGACCAATCATCCGATTTCGCAACCTTATCAATATCTATAATAATAAAATCAAATAGCAGAATCAAGTGATAACTGTTTAGATAAGATTTCAAGATTAGGTTATGAGAAAGAGATATGGAAATTATTAATACTCATTTCCTAATTGTTAATGTAAATATATCCAAAATAATAACTTGATAATGGTGATTTTGTCAACTAATCTATAGTTTGCAAAGGCTGCTTAACCAAAACATAGAATTTTACTTATTCAGTAGCTCACATAATGTTTATCATTTCAGTAGCTGGTGATTCATTCGAGTTTGTCCTGAGAAATTCGAACATTTCATCAAACAAAATAGGATTTTGTTTGATGAAATATGTATTTTGTAAGGCTGTTGAGCAGGGGCACAACAGAACTATGCCAAAAGGAAAAGATGGATTTAGTCATATAAAATGATAGAGGTTTTCTTTAACAACGTCAAAAGGAAAGATATAATTGAGTCTTTTCTTGTATATAAGTCAAAAGAAAAAGGCTAAAATAATAGAGTGAGTCCTTTAAGAAGGGTGTGGATTACTTTAATATTTTAGGAAAAAGAATAAGAAAACAAATGCGGATAAATATATATATATATATACATATATAGCATTTTAATATTAAATAAATGGTTATCAAAGCCATAAATGGACTGTGCATTTCAGAGATACATGCCTCAAAACGTTTAATCGCATAATTACCGCTTACATTGTGGAATTAAGGGAGATGTGCCCAGCAAGTTTAATGGCACAATTACAGCCTTGAATTGGGGTAGCCTGGCGCACTTTTAATAGAGAAAAGAGAAAGTCATTGCTTTTCGTGGGTTATTTAAGGGTGGGTTTTCAGAGTTAAAGGAGAACACAGGAAGGCTAGGAAGAACCTCTGATAAGCATACACTGTATAATAGAATGAGTTGCTGGTAATTGGTTGGAAGAAAACTATTATTTATAACTCGGTCGGTCCTGACGATGGATGCAAGAGGAGCCCACCTCCGTGAAGGACCGCATTTGAACAAAAAAAATTACGCCTAACTCTTGGGGGTCATGTCTGGTATGCATTTTCCTCATACTCATTTGTCTAATGTTCGTTTTGACTACATATTCCAATGGTTGGACTCACCCACACTCCTTATGTGTATTATGGTAATTATTGGCATGCTGTGTATTCTGGAAATTATAGGCTATGAGTTAAGGTTACCTTGATGTATGTGCTATTATTAAGGCATGTGCTGCCCCCTCTCCCTTTTCTTTATGCAATCCTATGTATGTATCTTTTTTATTTTTATGAACCCCATCGCCTACTCCAAGACTGCATATGCATTATTTGGATTATGGAGTGTGGACCTGAACATCAGTAGCCTTAGTACCAGCTTGCTGGTGTATTTTTATGGGTCATGGGATCCAAACCCCACCATTAATTGGTTGATATTTTTGGTTGTGGATGCTTTTGTCAGCCCTTTAGGGTTTCAGTTGTTAAGAAGGACCGATTTCAGGTCTGAAATTTCATTGGTTATGGATGCGGACCAGGGATTTGGAACGCTATCATTGCCATACACAGTGAACACATTGTGGGGGTTTGATGCGATTTTCTCTTTATAAAAATGGTAGCTGAATGGGTAAGCTGCAAATACGCCCACGACTATGGGATTAGGTATGATGCCTAAACTTTGGGAAAATTATGCCTAAAAATCCCCTTATTTAGCTGCGTAACTTTATTCTTCCTGGACATGAAGGAAAGACTGTTGAGCATCTTAGTGCTGAATGTTTGAAGCGTTTGAGTCTCATCGTTGTCTTGGCGGTGTGTAAATACCTCCACAAAATGATTTGATTTCAATCCATGTATAAATTATCTACCTCCACCTTTCCCTTTGATGGGCTGCATGCGACTATGAGTCTGCATTCAAGACATGTACATTTCCATAGCAGGCGCGCCCTCCAAATATTTGCGTTGATTATGTAGGTCGGAACCTTGCATGATTTGCTGAGTTTTTCGATTCCATTATTGCGGTAAGGTTTCCTTCCCCTTACAGTTCGGGTTATTTGTTTCAGTTTACTTTTGGTGGGTGTAATATACAACAAGAATGCGTAGGAGGATGGGTAGTAGATTTTGTTCATGAAAGCCATTATTTGTTAATTGTAAACAGTTGATTAGCATTTAAATTTCCATGCATTTCTAGAATGGTTTGTGTTGTATACTATCCCATCTCTGTGTTGTATCTAGGCAAGAATTTATTGGAGGATAGGAGTAGGTTCAAGATCACTTTAAGGTATTTTTGAGATTTCGAACCTTTGTGACTACAACAACCTGTGCTTATTAGATTTTTTTTAAATCTGAAGCTGCGACCAACTCCAAATAGGTTTGAATTTCCGCAAAAAACCCTGGTATGACTTAGTCCATCATAGTTTGGATGAATAAGCTCTGTATTTCTTATGTCACGATGAAGGTAAGTGAAACTGTATTTTCCTTCTGTAAATTTGAAAGTAAGTTAAATTGTACGCCTACAGCTGAGTAAGGATAATTAAACCACCAAGTCATCTTAAGCCTTTGATAATATCTAAGTATTCTTGTTTAGGATACTGAAAATGACATAATTGAATTCATTTTGTAATTCGGACGTGAGTATTGAATACTTAGATTGCTCCAGTGAGAGAATCTATGCAGAAAATAGAAAGGAAGTATTGCAACTCGGATGTTGTAGAGCATGCTCTTTGAATAAAAATAAATGTTACAGGACATGATAGTTTGGTGGACGTAACCCCGAGTTTAGGGTGAACCACTTACATTGGCGTCTCTCTGTTATTTTTGTCTACATTTGTTTAAATTGTCTCATATTATTTTCTGCACTCATACATATTACTTTTATAACGTGTCGATCGATTTGTTGCTTAAAACGATAAATCCAGCCATGATATGGTTACCCAATGACTTTGAATTATTTAAAGGGAATATCAACAATAAATGCACCACTTAAGTTACAAATGATATTGTGTTAATCAGAGTAGCATATTGTTGATGTATATGTAACTTCGGAATGTATTCTTCTATGTATTTCATATATTGTAACCCGATGTTTATTCCGGGATGTTTCTATTATTTATTTGAGTCATGTGGTCATGCCCCGATGTTCCGATCGGGAGGATTAATAATGTAAAAAAGTCATATTAAGTCATTAGGTAAGTCCCCACAGTTTAAGGGGCACTTGGGTTATTATACACTAATTAAGGTGTAGGCTCAAGTAATTAATTATAAGTTAAGCCTACATGGTTGAGTGCACTTCAAGTAAATGGAAGAATATAAATAGAGAGTGAGAGTCTCTATATTTATCACTTGTGACTTAGCTCTCTTGCTCTCTCAAGTGTGGCGCACTTTTGGAGAAGGAAATTCTTGGGCTTGACAGAAGACAGAAGGATGTTGTTGTGAAGGGAGGTAATCTTACTGTTTTGGGTTCACATCTTGTGGTGATACTATCTTAAAGGAAGTTGAGGGGTTCTCTCCATTTATGGTTTCCCCTCCTAAAATCTTTGTGTCTCTTGTTTCTTGTGATGTGCCTATGTGATTGCTGTGCTTGTTATTCTCTCAATGAAAAGATCTTATTATAATGCTAGCTTAAATGTTGAAAAACTAACATCCTATCAGAGCTAACCTGAGAAGAAGACATTGTGCAGCTACAGGAACTAGGGATTCCTATTTTTTGGATCTTCCTCCACATATTTTCAGCAAAAGTATGATAGGATGACTCTCCATTGAAGGGTGCATCGTTCTGTCGATACAGAATTCAATTTCAAGCATTTTCAGTTTCGATGTGGAAATTAGGGCTTTCTACAGAAGAGGAATTTTTGGGTGAGACCAGCATAGGATTTTTATCCTCATCAAAACCGAAATTTAGAGACCTGGATCAATAAATTTGGTTGGGTGAAACTCCGGGAAAGTCAAACCCTAGTTTCACCCTGAGCTAGGAGAAACCCTAAATACTAAAACTGCTAAGTTTTGGTACAGTCGCTATATTCCGATATTGGTGAAGTCTCAGAAGCTGAAAATTTTCAGGACCGAAGAGAAAATCCGGATAAACAATTTTTCTAAAGGGAAGCCTCTTATTCGCTTTATTCCAGGAGATATGATCTCTCCACGTTAGGGTTCCAGTCTTTTCCAGAAATCATCTATAAACAGGACACCTAGGGAGATATACAATATCTTGGGCTACAGAGGTCCAAATGGAATTCCTAAAGATGTTCCAGAAAGCGAACGGAATGTAATTTCTGTGGTCCGAAGTTCAGACTCACTAGATGAACCAGTGACACGTGGCATGCCGTGAAACTTCGCTGTTCTGAACAGTCCAGTAACAGGTCACCTTGGGAAAATGATCATAAATAAAAAATGGTGAAACCAATTCTAATGAAACCTATGGTGTTGGATCAAGGACATGCGAGGTTACCTCAGTGATAAATTTCAGACACAGAGGATCAGTAATTTTTGCGATATCACAGAAAAAGTGTAGGCATTTCTGCAGAAGAAATCAGTAAATTAGGGCTTCCTGTTCCGGGAGCTTCCCTCCACTGTTTTCAGAAAAGGAGTACATTGGACAGCTCCATTTGAAGAGATCTATCTGTTTATCCAATCAGATATAAAATATTCCAAGTTTTGAAAATTAGGGTTTCTGCGACAACCCCTAGATCAGCGAACTCCGGGACAAGGACAGACACCTCAAATCGGTAAGATCTAATCCTTTGCTATTTCCATTTGAGGTTCTCATTTCAATATGATATATCACATCAATTTGGTGACAAGTTTGGGGAAGTTGATAACTTCCAATCCTGGAAGTATATGATCTCTCTGAAGAAAATGGATTGGACACCTACATGAGTATAGAGGTTCCAGTTTCAGAGGGAGACGAGGTTAGAAGCCTTTCACAAGAAGAACTTGGTGCTCATGCTGCAGAGGATGATGAACCATCCAGAAAGAGATCCAGATATGAAAGTGAAGATTCTTCAAGCGAGGATGAATATGTTCTAATATCAGCTCTCATAGGTAACATTACTCATGGAAGTGATGATTGGCTTATAGACAGTGGGGCTTCCAAACATATGATGGGATTCAATGAATCCTTTGTAAGACTATCAGAACATGAATCACCTCACAAGGTGAAACTAGGAGATGACTACCAACGTCCAATAAAAGGTAGTGGGGAATCTTCATACAAGCTATACTCTGGTAAGTCTCTAACAATGAAAGAAGTATTGCTTGTGCTAGGATTGAAGAAGATCCTTCTCTCTATTTCAGCATTGATCCAAAAGGAATGCGAGCTGCATTCATAGATGGTCAAGTCATCATGTGACCAAAAGGAAATACTATCGATGATGTGGCAGTGATTGAAGAACAAGAAGGAGGATTGTACAAATTGAAGGGATATCCAGAACAAGCCTTAATCCATGACATAGTAGAGCCAAATGAGCTTTGGCATAGAAGGCTTGCACATGTGCATTACAGAGCACTACCTATTGCAAGAAAAGCTGTTGAAGGTATTCCTGAATTTCAAGCTATTTGAAGGGAAGAACAAACTCAGAATATGACCTAAAGAAACCAGATGAAGAATGTGAAGATCCAGAATGCACAGACCATGTAGTCATAAGAGTCTCTCAAATCAAAGAACAACTTGAAGCGGTAAAAGAAAAAGTGAAGAATGCGGAAGTGATGATGGCCACCTTGAATGGCCTCCCAGGATCGTGGAATTCATTCATTCAAGGAATGTGTTCCAGAAGGAAGTGATTACTTTCAGAAGACTTTGTGGAGAAGAAGAAGCTCGAATCATAAGAAGAGAAGAGAAGATGGGAGCAACTGAAGATCAAGCTATTTCCATCCAAAGAAGATCCCTCAAGCAAGAGGAATATGAAGAACTCAACTCTTGAATAACTTCTTATCCACCTCAGCATTTGGATAAGAAACGATGCGACTATGAATGAAGAAGACGATGAAGATGAAGGGTCAAGAAGTAGTCTACCCTAGAAACAAATAAAGATAAGTATTCAATTGTCATTTCATTATATTATTTTGTTATTCATTTGTTTATATTCAGTTGTTGTATTATGCATGATAGGATGTTTGCATTAATGACAGTATACTACTAATATGAATGTGATGGGTAAGTAGCTCATGGTGCTATATAAATTCTCCATTGCTACTTATCTAGAATGAAACCTCTTTGCTGACATATTGGATTAGTGCACAATCCCAATGTTGTCCTGGTAGAGATGGAAGGCATCTAGAAAGTTTCAGTGAGATATGGATGAATGTTGTATTGGCTAAAGTAGTTGCATGATCAGATATTAATGCATAAGTATTTGCTAGTATGAATATTCCTTATGAAATGTTTCTAACCATATAAATGCATTTGACTTGTAGGAAAGATCGCATACATAATCCCCTACAAGCAAAGAAGAATGAAGACTTGTTCCAAAGAGCAAGTGACGACATTTCAAAATGAAGAATAATATGATGAGTGCAGTGACATCATTGATGCAGAACCTTCCAGCCACCAAGAAGAAAGGGAAAGTTCAAGAAGAATGATGTCAAGGAAGTCTATACACTAGATGGTCACATAGAAGATTAGTAGCATAGGAAGCTACTTGTCACTCCGGTACAGAATGTTTCAGTGCATAGAGTACAAGAGACAGAGGGAGTACGATGCTCCGCTTCAGAGGGAGTGACTACAGAATATCTTGAGGTTCGACATGATACGACAGGATGGGCAGATTACTGATGACTCTAGGCTTTACTGAGAGTAAAGAAGATTCCAACCTTTGCTTCAAGGTTGAAGACAGAAGACCAGTGATGCTCCTGTTATGTGTCGATGCACTATTGTTCTAGGTATGGAGGTGTGGCAGAGTACAGATGGGATCTTCCTTGGACAAGGGAAGTATGCAGTAGAGATCCTGAAGAGATTTGGGATGATGGACTGCAAGGCTATGGCTACACCTATGGCATCGAACCTGAAGCTATTGAGTGATGCTTCTTCAGAGAGGGTTGATGATACGATGTATCGTCAGATGATTGGGTCATTGATGTACCTGACGAACACGAGACTAGATATTTGCTTTGCTGTGAACACCTTGAGCCAGTACTTGACAAATCCGAGAAGTGTTCACTTGGTTGCTGCAAAGCATATTATGAGATACCTGAAGGGTACAATTGATTATGGGCTCAAGTATGTTGCAAATCAGAAGATTAACCTGGAGGGTTATGTTGATTCAGATTGGGCAAGCAGTGCCATCGACAGGAAGAGTACTTCGGGATGTTGCTTCAGTATGGGATCAGGTGTGATCTCTTGGTTTAGCAGGAAGCAATCCTGTGTGGCACTGAGTACAACTGAAGCAGAGTATGTCATAGCTTGTTCAGCTAGTTGTGAGGTAGTATGGCTGCGGAAGCTACTGTATGATATATTTGATCTCCAGCTGGATGCTACCTGTATACATTCTGACAACCAGAGTTGCGTGAAGTTGTCAGAGAATCCAGTGTTCCATGACAGGTCAAAGCATATTGAGATCAAATATCACTATATCAGGGATATGGTGCAGAGAGGAGCAGTGAAGCTCATGTATGTTGCGACGGAGGAACAGATAGCTGATGTATTGACAAAACCATTGGCTACGCTGAAGTTTGAGTACTTCAGAGAGAGACTTGGTGTTCTCCATATCGAGGCTTCCTCCCAGAGACAGTGATGAGATCCAGAGCTATTCTGACATGGTGAGAGGATTGGTTCCTTCCATGGTCAGATGTAAGGGATGAGATATTCCGTCATGGTGAGAGGATTGGTTCCTTCCATGACTGATATGAGTACTAAGATCCAAAGCCATTCTGACGAGTAGGTCAGATGTAAGGGCTGAGCCATTCTGGTCATGGCTAAAGGATTTAGTTCCTTCCATGTCAGATGTAAGTGCAGAAATCTCTCTTCATTGTGGTTGAGAGTCTTCCATCATTGGATGGGATTGAGCCATTCTGACGAGTAGGTCAGATGTAAGGGCTGAGCCATTCTGGTCATGGCTAAAGGATTTAGTTCCTTCCATGTCAGATGTAAGTGCAGAAATCTCTCTTCATTGTGGTTGAGAGTCTTCCATCATTGGATGGGATTGAGCCATTCTGACGAGTAGGTCAGATGTAAGGGCTGAGCCATTCTGGTCATGGCTAAAGGATTTAGTTCCTTCCATGTCAGATATAAGTGCTGGCCATTCTTTCGAGTAGGAAAGATGTAAGGGCAACTGCCATTCTAGGAATGGAGGCACCTGGTCAGTTACCAGGAACTCTCAGTCAAGTTGTGCAGATGAGCATGTAATCAGTCCTGGGAGATTTGCAGATGGTCTTTCGAGGTTTTTCCTATGGCATGTAATTCGGTGCCCTGGGACATCTGGAAAATGCTCTTTCAAGGTTTTTCTCTGAGATGGCATGTAATCAGCCCTGGGAGATCCTATAGGTTGGGCTGTGTGCCCGTAATCAGTCCTGGGATGCTCTTGCGAGGTTTTTCCATGACCACATGTAATCAGCCCTGGGAGATCCTATAGGTTGGGCTGTGTGCTCGTAATCAGTCCTGGGATGCTCTTGCAAGTTTTTGTGGTGAGGTCACATGTAATCAGCCCTGGGAGATCCTATAGGTTGGGCTGTGTGCCCGTAATCAGTCCTGGGATGCTCTTGCAAGTTTTTGTGATGCGG
>LPNX010238815.1:1310-12189 GCA_001517045.1 Pseudotsuga menziesii | reverse complement strand
CTACCCCATAAAACCCCTAACTCTTAATATTTTAATATATCTTATATTTTTGTAGTACATCTCTTAGGAGGCCCATTTTTTACCTCAAATTCTCTCTAATGAGCCTCGAGGAAACCATTAAACCTAAATGTAATTCCACATTCTAAATACTTAAAAAATGTACACACATAAAACATGTAGGATAGTGTTTATTTTTGTTATGTATTTCTTAGCTTTTACATATTGTGTTCATTGTGATAATGTTCTCTAGTCTTTCTGCAGGTGCATGATTGAGGTAAATCCCCATATGTTTATCAAACAACACCCTCATCTAGGCATCTGGAAATCCTAGATGTAATCCCTAATATAATTATTTGCACACACTATTGCTTCAAAAAATAAGCGATTTTATATATATTTCAATTGCAGACAGGGGATTCGGTTTATGAAATAACGTCTCAAAAATATTTATAGAATGAGGCCTCCTAGTTGATGAGAGATAGTGAAATTATAGAGTCTGCAAACTTGTTGAAGGTGCTACAAAAGACAAAGGAAAAAGAAAATGAGGAACTAATTCATCTGACATTGGCAGTTACACTAATAGAAGGGATCGAACAAAGGATTCAACTACTGTTACAACAACGTAAACAAGTGGACGTAACTTATCAAATAATAATGTAAATTCATTTATAAAAACTTTATAATATTTGATTTTATATGCTATTGAACTTATAATACAATGGTTTGAATTTATAGCGCGCTATGGAGATTATCTGTGGTGTTCAAGGCAATGTTGGTCCTAGTGACCAAACCACTCCATGTACACCACATACTGCTCCCATATTGTCCACTGAACAGTCAGAAACTACCTCTGTGACACCCCCGAGGGAAATGGAGGGTGTAGCCAATGTTTCCCCACCCACAATAGATGCTGCAGAAGAAGGGGTGGATGTAGTGTTAGATAGAGACGGGGAAGCATTTCTTGGATCTTCGTTTGTGACTAGCACTGGTTCAATAGTGTGTCCATTTTTGGTGAATGAAGAATTGGTTCCAATAAAAATAGAGAGGATTCTAGGTCATTATAGATTGTTCAATTTAGTTCTTATAATTTAGGTCTAATATACCGATAATATTTTTTAATGTTGACTAATAATGGCATTAATGTTTTGCAAGAAATGATATATTTTATAAACATATGAATGATTTAGCCTCGGAGATCTTCACACCCACCATCTTCACAATGTGGAACAACTAGCCAAAATATTTAAAGGATGATCTAACTAATCACTTGATTAGTCTGTTCGGAAAAGATACCTTCGATACATTAAAGATCCTACAGAAGGTTGGAAAACATCTGAAGATTGTCCAAGACTAGTATAGGGTTCACCTAGAAAAGAACCCTAGGTATGAGCACCCTCCAATGATTCCATCTATGGAGTGGAAAGCCTTGGTGGAAGATGGAAAAGAGAAGGGCCTAAGAAAATGAGGAAAGATACCACCAGGTGGAACACGGAGGTATGCAATACATTCCAAAATGTAGTGGGAAGCCTTATTATTACTAGTTTTTATATCAATTTTGGTACATCGACTAATGAATTTAAAAACTTAACTAGGCTCTTGGACACATATACGACCACCAAGGAAAGAATTGAAAAAATTGGCCAACACAAGCTTGGGCCTCGTGCTTACTCCAACATGGCAGCTCGATATGTAAGTATCGCAAAACCTGAATCCACATCCAAATGTCATATAGATTATTATTTTTGTTTTGTTCTGACAAAAAATGTAAAATTAATGACATCATGCAAATATGAAGACCAACAGGTTCAAAGAATTGCCTAGTGTGGATTACATGAAGCGTGTGTTCGAAGAGGGATTTGACGTCATTGTTGAACACTGGAGAAGCTTGTCTTGGAATATTGCATGATCTTCTGCTGATCCATCTGGTGCTGAGGTATGTAAAAACTGTATATTTTAGTGATAATTTATTAATTCTCATGCGATTTGTTCCTTATAAATAACTTAACATAAATTATTTATTCATTTTTGTGCAGGAAAGTAATGATCCCATTCATGTCGAGGATATACATGAACAACCAAATGAAGATAATGCTTCTCATCTTGGTAATGAATTTATTAATGTGCTACTCTTTTTTATAGACCATTGTAGATGATGAAAATTAATTCTAATTCTACACCATTCAACTGGAGAGCATGTAGATGAAGATAACACGGAACAGGTTGGGCATGTACGAGATAATGTTGAACATGTTGATGTTCCCATGGCAGGTAAAAACACACACTTGTAATGTTTTTTTAAATGAATTACTTCTATTTATCAAAATATAAATATATTATTGAAAAATTTTGACATTATTGCAGAAATTCATCACCCCTTGGCTAAAGTTTAACCCTGCGAGCAAACTAGTAGGGATACCGATGATCAAATTCCGGAAGATGTGACTCTAACTAAATATTTAAAAAGATGAAAAGAAAAAGGAAGTGACTAAGCAAATTTTGAGTAATTCTTATCTATAAAAAAAAAAATAATGGTTTTTTCCTCTGTTTCATGAATGAATGCTTTAATGAATGGTTTACTCATTTTTTTTCTCCCAATGACTAAATGAATGTTTTAATGAATGAGTTAATGAATGGTTTAATGAATTTTTTTTTTCAGTTGTTGAATGATTGAATGGTTGAATGAATGATTTAATGAAAACATCTTCCAAGTATTGAGTGAAATAATTTGTAGTAGATGCATTGTTATTTTCATTGTAGATGCATTGTTATTTGGATTGTGAAATAGTGAAATAAATTGTTATTCGCAAGTAGATGAATTGGGTTTGGGGAGTTGAGAGTGATGTGGGGGGGGGAGGGTCCATAAGAGCTTCCACCTTCATGTGATTGGTCCTGTTTAGTAGAGAATATTAAATTATTCTTGAAACAGAGAGAAGCTGAATGAATGGTAAGGAAGAATACATTAAAAAACATCTATTTCTATAATTTTAGTGTATAATTTTCACTATTTCTATTTGAGTCCTCCATTGGAACTTGTTATAGATAGCGTTGTGAAAAATTTCCATAGTTAAGAGTCAAGAAATGGCATTTTTATTAGATCGATGACCTTATATACATAATATTTTTGGTTATCCATGTTTTATCAGGGGATCCATTCTTAACAATTAATTTACTTGAATAGTTGAATAGTATTGTAATTTACATTGTAATAGAATTGTATTTATTTAGATTGGTTTTGTTATTTTCATAAACAAAAATAAATTTATTTGATGGGTCCTAACATGAAACTATTGCAACAGGACACAAAATGAAGTATAAGAAGACATAAGAAGAAATTGTGAAGATCCACAAATCAATGTCTA
Organism: Pseudotsuga menziesii; assembly: GCA_001517045.1. NCBI lineage: Eukaryota > Viridiplantae > Streptophyta > Pinopsida > Pinales > Pinaceae > Pseudotsuga > Pseudotsuga menziesii. The sequence goes on along the minus strand of LPNX010238815.1, from coordinate 8,830 downwards.
ATTATGTTTTATTTTGTTTGGTTGAGCTATGTAATGGGTATTTATGCATGTGCACACACATACATTTAGTTGATGATGATGATTACGATACATTAAGGCAAACTTTGAGTCTATCTGATCTAAACAATTACCTTAAATAGTTTGATTTATCATGATAATTGGCCCCTTGGTAATACTTTACCAATTCCATATAGCTAGGACAACAAAATTAAATGTAGGAATTTCATTACAATAAATATGATAGGCATTTGAGTGTCATGGGAATATGAAAGGTCAAAAGATAGAAAAATATCGATAGACTCGCGAGGAAAATGGTATTTGAAGCATTGTTCCCTATTATTCCGCATGAGTATATTGTTATTTTCCCCACTTTATCTTTCTCGAGTAGTTTTGTAATTCGTTTCTTAATCTCATATGTTGTTCAACTTTCATGTTTGATTATTGAGTGGAAAACCTATGTTTATATTTGTACTTATCCCTATAGGTTGTGAGTTGGGCATGGTACACATTGGTATTTTCAATTTCCATTGTAAATTTTCACCCCAACATCACTCTGCATGTTATTACTCATAATTGCTAATTTGTTACAAAGTCCTCTTTGTGGAAATCTTTTATTAGGCATTTATATCTTTCTGTATTGCTTCCAATTTATCACTGAGTTTCAGTGGTCAATTAGAGAGAACATCTCAACTCTGGGATACAAAAGAAGAATGACTACATTGATAATTATGGTAACAAAGTATTGAGATCTGCTTGAAAAAAAAAAGATCTATTTGCTACTTTATTTCTCGAAGGCATTGTTTGAATGCTTAAGTTATAAAAACTAATTATTTTTGTTGTTTTTAGGCAATCTTCGAGAGGTATCAATGACTTGAAAAAGAGTATCAGTCATTTTCACTGATTTACAATGATATATCACTAGATTTGGTATGACATCTTTTCACTAAAGGAAACATTTTCACATTTGTTGGAAACAGTTTCGAGGTTCTTTCCCAAGGAAAAAATGTTTTTATTGAAGAAATCCCATTTGCAGCCATGACTTTTGGTGGTGTTGATCCTAATCACTTCAAGGGTAAACATCAATATGCTCGTGTTACTCGGAAGGGTTACTAGAAGGTATGTAATAGAATCATGTTAGTTTTCTAGGTTTAATATTGACTGTATTTAAGGATAAACACATCCATACCATGTTCTTTGCATGAGTCATAGTTACTAGTAGGTATGTGATGGGATTAATATACTCTAATAAATTGATTTTCCTATTTCCTTCAATTTGACATGGGAGACTTCCTCATTGATGATCAATCAACAGGTCAACATATAGTCCATCTTATTAAATTGGGCACACGGTTGCTTCTTAAGGAGTCTTATGTAAATTTTGATGGCATTTTATGAACATTTTGTTGTAGGTTTCTGTGCTAGAGGTTGTATTTCTATTGCAGATTCTGGAACTTCTTTGCTAGCTGGTCCATCGGTGAATCTTGCATACCTTTGATATTTTGTAAATTTCTTGTATAAGTTAGTGGTGTTTTCTAGGTCTGTGCACGATATGCTATTGCACAGGGGTGTGGCACATCTGATTCTTGTATGCTATTGCACTATGTGATCATTGTACTATTGCAATGTGTGATTTCAATGCACGATGAATATTTAAAATGATATACATCTACCATTCTAGGTGAAAATTTTGATTTCCATGTACGTTCTTAAAAAACAACCCTTCCAGCTTAGCAAAAGACTTAGTAATATGCTATAGAATCCAATTAGCTCATTTTGAGGGAAGTTTTCCTTCATAAAGAAAAGTATGGAGATCATATTTCCAATGAGATAACCAATCTAATCCCATGGAAATGGATATTGGAACATGGGAAACCAATACATGACAAGTTGTGTATGCCATTTAACTTGAAGGATAAATGGAGTAATATGAAGAAGAGTAATTACTAAAGCATGTACATACATGGATGAATTAATTATGTCTATCTTCTTCCCAATATTCCTCTTTGGAGGAAAATTGCTTGGAATATCATGTGTAATCTCAACATATTCTTCTAGCATTCTACTCAATTATACTAATAATTCCTTCATAGTGTCACATTTTTCAACATTATTGGACTTTATGCCATCTAAGACTCTTATTTGCACCATTTCATAACACTCCTTGGTATCCTTTATTGCATTTATGAAGTTCTTTGTAGATAAAAAAACTTCTCTCTGGACCTTATCTTTAATTGACAATTAAATTATTTTTCTATCCTTTATAATGTCATGAGTTCTTCTCAAGTGATTTATATCTCCATTGGGCGTCCACAAACTACTTATATTTTACATTTTAGTCCTTCAGTTGACTTGGACATAAGCATTCATTTTATTTATGTGTTTGACAAAATAATTCTATATCATCACTCATTTGGACACGTTGAGTGAAAATCTATCATATCTAAAACACTAATTAGTTATTTTGATGCATAAAATTCAATGGTCATCGGCAGAGTGTGTTCTCTAGAATGAAAAAGATATATAGAATCATACCATACCGATATGTCGTAAGAGTTGTGATGTAAAGAACTGTAAATGAAAATAGATTATAAACATTGTCTATCAAAAGATTTGTATCACATCTGTTTGTCTGTATTTGAAGTTTCAACCATGCTATCTCCACTTATGTTAATGTTTCTATCTACATGAATAATAGGTGTTTGGTATTGTTGCAAGTCTAGACTAGCTTGAATCTCCAAAGCTTCATATATGCGAGGAATTTTTCTATGACATTCTATTATCACTTTGGATGTTTTGTAAGCAAGTAAATACATACTCGTGGTTTAAGTGAATTTGTGAGCTCAACAAGTTGACAATAATCAATATTTGTTTTGCATTAGTGAACAACTTGAGGCCACATTCAGAAGTAATAATGAAACAGTGATTCATCATCCCTCTATTTTATGTTGAGAAAACATTTCATGTCAATATCATAGGTCTAGCTATGTCAATGTGTCCAACAAAGGCATATATGATTTGTTGGAAGTGACTAATAGATTCAGTGCTAGGTGGTGAAACCATCTAAGAGCTTCATCGCAGAATGAATGAGGGGAAGTTTGGTAATATTGACGCAAACACTGGAGATGCCCAGACAGGTAATGGGGCTTATAGTTTTGTTTTGTTTGATTGAATTCATAAGTTTCCACTTTCAAAGAATGGATCGCATCAATTTCTAAGCTAATATTTTATATTTTGTATTCAACATGTCTAGGTTGGGATACTGATCAATTTCTCATAGATATTAGTGAAGTAGATTTGATCATGTTGACTATTAGAATGTAAGTATTTACTTGCTTTTTAGAGAGAAAAGTATCTAATTGCTTTCATGTTTATGAATGTCATAAAAATTGAAAAATCCAACTTACACGATGTCTTTACCTTTTAGTCAGGGTGGGCTTGCACCTGGTGGTTTCAACTTTGATGAAAAATTGTAAATACTCTAGAATTCGTCCACTTATACATTCCTCATTATGACCAACCACAAAAGATTCGTGCGTTCAATATATTCAAATGTTACCATTGTTACTACATGTTTAAGTGAACTACACTACACTCGTTCATGGAAACCTATAATTTTTAAAAAAAAGTCTACCACTCGGCATCCCTTTTTCGACGATGTTCCAACACCTTTAGCGAGAAATCAATTACTACTTTCTTAATGAACAAGCTGATTTCTTGATGTATAACTATGTGAATGTAAATAAGATTTGAATGCACATACAAATAGCGATGACCTTATGATATTAATAAATAGTCTCTTAAAGTGTTTTACTATATGGTATGAATCGATAGAATGAGTCATAACTAAGTAATGTGGCAATTCCAAAAGTAAAATGTGGATTGTCCATTTTATTTTTAATGTACGTCTTAATGGAGTTGTTACTTATAACTGACTTGTCCTTTTAATTGTTTGTAAAAGCATAAGGGAAGAAATTAAAATGGGTTTCGATTTCAAGTAAGAATTTATATCCGTGGTGTTGAATGGTTAAAATGATATTATGTGACTATACACTCTTGAGAGTTTAACATGGTTGTCCTTTTGGTTATAAGAAAAAAAAAATTCCTCCATTTCTTTTCTAGATTTTTAGATCTGCTAAATGGGTATGTTACATTTGGTTTGTGCAGGTTGCAAATTTTCTTGACATAAAAAATATTTTAGATATGACATGCGAGACTGTGTCAAATATGTTGACCGAGAAGACACTAGAAGTGTTTGGATATGACAACCAATTGATGGTTTAGGCCAAGGTGGTTTCCCTAACGATATAATCAATTATCTGTAACTGAAGGGTTGCTTAAATATGTGGCCCATTGAGGATGATAATGAGCTGGTGCTTTAAGCCCTTTCAGGGATAGTTTGTAAACTATTGTTGATGATGTATAAATACTGCATTCCCTTGCTCCGTGGATGTATCCCACATTCAATGGGTGAACCACATAAATTCTGTGTTTATTGTGTGATTCGATGTTTTGTGTAAATCTCTTATACTTTCTTGTTTTCTATAATTACATACTTATAATGTATATGGTCTTAGTGCCCAACAAGTGGTATCAGAGCCAGAGTGCTGAAAGAGATCGTGTGCTAAGAGTGAGCTTTTCCTAGAAGCCATTGACTAATGAGCGTGGAGGTGCCAGCACCTAGAATCGTTTCTGAAGAATGCAAACCGTGAACTAGTTCTATCTGCAAACTAGTTGTGAAGGAATGTGCCTCACGCTAAATCGTGTGGACTAACGAAAACTACCTAAATGAGACTAGGATGCAGATTGGTTCTACACATGTAGAGAATTGTCGGGAAGAGAATCGTTTTTAGCTAGCATGGAGAAGAAAGCTCAGTGGAGGTCGCCGTTGGAGGAGTCTAGTTTTTGGACTCTCGAATTTTTTATTTGATACTTTGTTTGTTGTTTGGAGAGCAATAGGCTTTAAAGAATGTTTTCTTTTGGAATGAAAATGGTGGAGAGGACAGAGCTCGCCCAAATCTATAGCGTTAAGAGTTCGGAGTTTGTGAGAGCCAGCCATGAAGAAGCTCATAGAAAGTCATTGTAAAGGTTAGTATTCGAGTCTGCCTAGAGGAGAAGGAAGCGGGCATGGTGGTTGTATGCTATAGTTGACTTCGAACACTTCTGTGTGTTGAAGTTCATGCACAAAGAAGCCAGAGGACCTGCGCGAAAGTGATGAGCACCCGCGTGAAGAGGTATGAGTGGAGCAATGGACGCTTGAACCAATGCATGATGGTTTACTAATATTTTGTAAAGACTTCGAAATATTTTTGAAGAGAGTGTTGGTGGGATTTGTAAGGGCTAGGTTAAAAAAATGTAATGGTAGAAAAATTATTATTATTTTTTGTAGTTGTAAAAAATTAGTTTTTTATATGTAATTGGGCATGTGACTATAAGACCTGGAATGGCATACCCTAGGTTGTTTAGTTACCTATGAAACTAGATGGAGATTTAGGGGTAGGGCATGAGTTGGTTGTTTGGCGCATTGTATTGGTTTCCCATTGTATGTTTTTGTCCACCAAATTACATGTAATGAAGCCTATTTTAAAGGCTAGGTTAAATCCATTGTAAAGAGACCTAAAGGTGAGTGTTAAAGGCTCATCTCATTTTATTCACTAGATTTTTGTAATACCTCTCCTGTATACCATGAATATTTTGTAAATTCTTATTTTCTACTATAATTATTTTCTAGTGAGGTGTTGAAGGCCAAGGCCGCACGAGTAAAAGCTTGTATGTTGGGGGGGGATTTCCTAAGTTATAGAACTCAGAGACGTGAGACCTAGACAAAACTTAAACAACATGCGACTCAATCCACTAGGGAAGGTAAAACGATGTATGGGTCTATGGGAAGAAGAGTGAATGTATTCCTTCAACGACATAAGTTTTTAATTGTCGTCCTAGGTCGAAGTAAGCCTAAGTGGACTAAATTACCTTCTAGGTATTTAGAGATAATATCCACGCATACCTCGATATATGTTTCATCAAAACTTATCCTGCCTGAGACACCACAGCTTGGTACTTAACCCCAATATGATTAAGTGTGGATAGAAGGAGTCGTACTCCTTAGAGTTAAGAGGTTAAAATAAAAAGGCGTAATACCAGGAGAAGAGCAACCTAAGGAGCCAATGGTCAATTGGATTATAGGTTATAATCTCCTTAAAAACAACAAGAGATGAAAAGCACCTTCAGCACGCCCCGTTTGCTAAATGCCACCTACCTATAGAGACTTACACATATGCCTAATATGTGGAGTTAATTATATATAGGTAAATGTAATATATATGTATATAAATATATATTAATGGTGGTAGGGAAATGCATAAGTGGGTAGAGATGATAAATAAAATTCACACTACAAAATATTTGAATAAAGGCCTTTGTTATACAAAAGTTATTGATGTATATGTATGAATAAACAGGCTTCAGGTCAGAACATGGAAATGTAAAGCAAATAGACAAGGATTATTAACTATAATAACCATTTCCATACTGCTGTGAATTAAACAATTCTGGAGTCAGATGTAGAATTTCCTCAAGAGCATGTGAAATAGGTGGCATGCTGAATAAATAATCAGTATATGGATAGGGAGCTGAAAAGTGGGTGATGTTGAAATTGTTTGCCTCTAGTTGCTACTGCTGCTGTGGTTGATCTTATGGTGGGGGCGGCGGCGACTGCTGATCTTGTTTCTGCTATTGTGCTTCTAGATTGAAGTATAAACCAATATAATTCATTTCAATGAACCTGTAATGTCCCTATTATACGCCCCCAAGAAATTTGGGTTTCTGAATGTATGATGTACTCATTCTTCTGGTGAGGAGCTCAAGGCCAAGGCCCCGCCAGAAGAAAAATGATAAAATTAATATAGTCGAAGATCCATGTTGTAGGCTTAGGATCTGGTCACGACTTAATGATGGGAAAATTGAGCCTATGAAGGCAAAGGAGTAAGATTAGGGATGTCCTTTTTATTTCCGAAATCACCCCAAACTAAACTACCTTAGCCTATTCTTTAGTTATAAGTACGTTTGAGCTAAGATGGAGGAGGTTTTCCCCCTTACTCACTTCGACATGGAAGGGTCGATTAGTTATAAGAAGGTTAATAGGAAGAACAAGGTGCTTAACCAACTTCATGAAAAGGTATATGGGCAAGGGCGGTGCATTCTTTTATGCCTGTATAATATATCTATATATTTATATGAGGAGTATTATGAACAAAGAAAAGAGCCTCATATATAGACATAAATATAAAGGATGTACAGCATTATATTATGCTATAATATATATATATATATATATATATATACACATACGGGCGTATTATATATATATATATTAAAGGGGAGCCTTTGTATAATTTATAGAAAGGACCTTACATACAATCAAAACCTTATGCATACAAAATTGGGAATTGTATAAATATATTATATATATGGGAATGAATATCGACAATGTTTTCATGTAAACACACATATGTATGTAAAATATT
>LPNX010238810.1:0-29911 GCA_001517045.1 Pseudotsuga menziesii | reverse complement strand
GGGAGGCTGTTCCTCCCTACCAATTCCTGGAGAGCGCTCAAATAGCGACTTCTCAGGACCCCCGAGCTCAATCTGGTCTCCCTGGATTGGAACTAGGTGCAACAAAACATATCCAGTCCTTCAGCTCTATAATAAATCAGAATCTTTGAGACAGTTTCCACAGCTCAACTAGCTGTACTCAGTTTCAAGTTCCTGCAAACATTCACTCACAAACACTTCCTTCTATTTTCCCTTTTCCTCAAAATGAAAACTCCTAAATCACATTCAGCTGAATGAATTCTTCCTGGAGTAAAAACTGAGCAGCCAAAGCTCTCTTCATTGAGTACTTTTAAAGATTGCCTAGGTCTTAATTGGGATAACTGTCATTTAATGAGCCACCTGCCCACATTCCACTTTCTTGGGGAATCATGACCCCAAATATAGGGAAGTTGCCACCTGCAACTTAGGAAGTGCTTGAGGATGCTGCCACTTGTCCTTTGCCTCTCCACCTAGTTCCAATACCCAGTTTGACCAGTAACCTCTTTTAACAGCTCTCCCATGCTGTTGTCTCCATAATATAATTATTATTAATAAAATATTTTCAATTACACTCCATAACTGTTGACTCTGCTGAGTCATCAATCCCTACTTAGGATTAAGTTTATCATAATGTCTCAGAAAATTAAATAAAACAATTACATAATTTTACAAAATTGGGGTATGTGACATTTCATATGGGACAAGCAATCTCACCCATCCATACGTTCAAGAAATACCTTTGCATAAATTAAAGAGATATGATATGCTTCTCCTTCATTGCTTGACTTCAAGTATGTAACAATTCCAGATTTATTCCGACATCTTAATCAGATTTACATTGAAGATAATACCCAATGCCATACCGTTGCATAAAAATTATTAACATGCCCAAAAAGAAAGGAGAATACCCAACAAGCAATGTCAATCCCTAGTAGGAATAAAAACACCCACTAATCAAGGAAATACAACTGATAAGCAAGGTGAACACCCAACAACAAGAAAAAAATCCTAACCAATGAAAAAAAATGACCAAGCAATGATAAAAATGGCCATGCAAGAGAAAATCACCCACCCAATACGAAAAATACCCATGAATGATATAAATTCCCAATTAAGATAAAAATGCTTAAGCAAGAGAGTAACTCAACTATCTAGTAAGAAAAAACATCCAAATTCAATAATAGTTAAAAATATCAATAATTCTGATGATGCAGAGCTAGTACTTCGCTAGCCTATCTCTTCATCTACGGTGGGATTGATGTAGTCTTCAAACATATTATAAGCATTATCCCATCCTCCCACAAATCTCTCTTTCATTGGTTCGACGTATATTAGGAATTCACTGGGATGTAATGGGGAAATGATCTATATATGGCGATTCTAAAAAGTCATTACTCTTTTCTTGAAGTTGATAACCACCAAATTGTCATTTTCCTAGCCAATCCCCTATAGAGCGGGATATGAGATACTTTCGTCGACTATCGCAATAACATCGAAGTCTTCATAGGTATGTAGTCCCTCCACTTCGACAAGTAGGTGTCGTACTCTGCCAATTTGTGACACCCTGGCATTATTTGCTAGTCGCAGATGTACATGAGACCAAACCAACTATGGTTTCCCCATCCTTTCCCATGCTTTCTTTGTATGGATATTTATGTTTGATCCGAGATCCAAGATGACTGAATCCACATCATAATAAACGATCTGGACATTCATCCTCATTTCCCTTCCCTTTTTCTTCTTATGTAAAGAATCTACTTAGTGATATTGTCGCCCTTTCTCTTTTCAGTACAACAAGCTTGATATTTCTTCTAATGCATCAGGATCTTTTGCTAGTGACATACAGCTTTCTATAAAATTTTGCACTGTATTAACCTTCTGTGATGATTTCGGCATAGCTGTCGAATCAAAATTTCGTGGAATTTCGTAGACATGAAACTTGCCAGTGTTTATGTTTAGTATGTCTCTTGTGTCGAAGAAAGTTTCTTTCTCTGCATCGACATCAAATTGTACATTCTTTCAAGTTGTCCATCGGATATTTGGCAATGGTCCATCAGCTCATGTCGTTGCTCTTCCTCGAGTTATCACTTCGACATCCACTGGCTAAGTTCTGGGTTTCGTCAATATATTTCCTACAGTTGGTCCTTGATTATGATTCTGAGTGTGGTTTGCATTCTGGTTTGGTTGTGGTTGCAGTTAGTTCTTAGCTTGCCACTTTACAATCAACTGCGGGCATTCTTCAACAATATGATCTATAGCACTACAATAAGTACATTGATACTGTATATTCAGGAAAACTCTCCGATAATGTTCCAAAACTCCACATATAACATGTTAATGGTTCACGACCTTGTTACATAGCACTTCTGCCATTGAAGCCTCCATTGTGACCTCCATGGATTCCTCTGCGAAATCCTCCTTGTGGCTGATACCATGGTTGGTTGAACTATTGTTGTTGATTAAGCTACAGTTGAACATACTACGGTTGAGTATACTGCAGTTGAGTATACTGTGATTATTGTTGGTTATAATGCATCTGGTTGTATTATGGTTTTGGTTGAGTGAACTGCAGTTGCGGTCTCTCCGTTGGTCGGTGTTCTTCTCCTTTCATAAAATACGTATCCATGGCTCTCTCTTGGAGAAAGTTGTATGCTCTACAGTCCTTTTCTTCATAGCCAACTGATCGATAAAAGTTACCAAAGAGATTTGTTGGCTTCGACAAAACCTTTCGAAGGTATACACATTCCTCGGACCAATGTACTCTAGCTTGACAAATTTGAAACCATGGTAGTCCGCGTTGGCTTAGAAGATTAGGGGCTCCAACCTATAAGTATTCGTTGAATTCCGAGCATTGATCCTTATGATTCCCTCATTAGAGGAAATTTCAACTCAAAATGGGCCTTTTAACTTTAACTCAAATTCCATGTCATTATGTGTTAGCCAATGAAATTGCTTTAAATTTGAAATACCGTATAGGTCTTAAACACTTTTCTAATATAAATTTGGGGATAGGTATCATAAAAAAACTACTTTTTTTGTTTTTATTTTTGACATATCTCCCCGTGTTTTTACTCAAATTTCGATCGGGAGAGCTCGTTGGATGCAGAATTAAATTCCGCATCCAACGAGTACCCACTCGGCATACTTTTGATGGACCCCGCTACCCCAAAACAAGAAATACCTGAAAAGTATGTCATCATTCCATTTTTTCAGGTATTTCTTATTTTTGGGGTAGCGGGGTCCGTCAAAAGTATGCCGAGTGGGTACTCGTTGGANCCAATGAAATTGCTTTAAATTTGAAATACCGTATAGGTCTTAAACACTTTTCTAATATAAATTTGGGGATAGGTATCATAAAAAAACTACTTTTTTTGTTTGTATTTTCGACATATCTCCTCGTGCTTTTACTCAAATTTCAATTGGAAGATCTCGTTGGATGCGGAATTTAATTCCACATCCAACAAGCTCTCCTAATCGAAATTTGAGTAAAAACACGGGGAGATATGTCAAAAATACAAACAAATAATAGTTTTTTTCTTTTCTTCCTCCAAAATTAATAAATATTATTTTATTAATTTTTTTTAGGAGGCCCATTTTGAGTTGAAATTTCCTCTAATGTCTGTACGACTTTGAATGCACCATACTTCTTTGTGGACTTATGTTCCCTTCATTGATATCCGGCAACTTAATGGTAAAGTTAACCAATTGCAACTGGACCTTTTTCATGCTAACCCTCGTTTCGCCAACTGGTTAAGCTTCCAACTTCATCACAATCTCCAGAGTTTCTATCAGGGACGCAATATTTTGTTGCATTAATGGCATATGGATGTGTGGTACCAAAGGTGCGATAAACCATTATTTGTGTTGTACATTGCTTATTCCAAAGCTGACCTTAGCCATCATCATTTTGGACCGCTAATCAAAATCCCCTATAGACTCATCCAGATATTGCTTTATTTCCTTCAACTCGGTAATGTATTGCGAATTGTATTTTGTATTTTTAAACTCCTCGATTAGTCTAATCTGGATCTGCACCATCTTCTGTGGATTCCCTATCAGTACTTGTACAAATTTCATGTACCCTTCCAATGCTTGACCTCTAAAGGGTGTTGCTAGTTGTCCTTTCCTAATATATTCATCTTGTACTTGTTTTACAGTCCATACTTCTTCGCATAGGAACCAATACTACTCAAGATCTTCGGTCCCATTACCCTGGAACAAGGGTAGCTTCACGTCGTCACCCGCCATTCTGGGTCTTATTCTGGGATTTGTTGATCCACTACTATTACTACTGTGGTGACACACAGGACATTCTTGCGATGATCTTGTGTTTCTTCCTTATGAATTTGTCACAGTGCACAGAGGTGTAGGTACGTTGTTGCTTTGGGTTGGTCCTTTCTCGGGCTTGGGCATAGCCATGTCATTTCCTTCTCCACTATAGGATCACTTAGTCCCTTGTGGTCTCTTCTCACAATTTCTTGTTCCAGTCGCATCAGGACTCTCCTCAGTCCTCTGCCTCTTCTCTTATCGGAACCAGCTTGTCCCACTTCGTAGGAGACCACACTCTTCCTCGAATTCCCTCATAGTCTCCTCATAACTTCCATCCATCTACCCCATATCATTCCATCCAACCCTTTCCTTCGTGGTACCCTCAACCTCCACACATTAGATCTCTACTCGTCAAAGTTCATCTTCAATATTCCTTTTTCACATATGAGAATCTTAATCCACAGTTGTAAAGACAATAGAAATATTCTCATTGGTCCCTTAAATAATTCCCTCTCTATTTCGATGTAGGAATTAACTATGTCAACAACAAAATCAATGATATATCTTTCCAAAATGTTGTCTATCCACACCTCGAAATTTCTTGAAGCTTTATTGTTTACCCTTTGTAGTTGTTGGATTATTTCAGGGGTCCACTGATTAGGTTCACCTCCTTGGAATTTCCTTTTCTAGAAAGTAAGCTGCGCTAACCACTCATACAGTATTTTTGGAAACTCAGCAAAGAATATTTCATGAATATTAGAGTATATATATCTTCCCAACCACTCTTTCACCGACAATATGGGGTTCTGGTTTTCTTCTGCTGCAAACTTCAGGACCTTCTAATTGAACCAGTCTTGGATCGCTAGCTACGTTGGATGCCACAACATGTCCTCTTCTTCTTCTCACTATGGTCCCAACAATGGAGCCATTTGTTGACACAATTTAGTGGACAAGGGTTCACTCCACATATATGTTGACACCCATTGATGCAATCTCCCTAAACATCATCCAGGACAGGTTTTACCCTATCCAGTAACACCTTCGAAGCACATGTAGTCTCACCCAAGATGTCTGAGGGAGGGATGCAGGAACCATGTTTCCACATAATGACGAGGACTTGTGCACTATGCCTTACTCTACCGCAATGTTATTCATAGATTCATGGGTTTACACACATCATTCATGAGATATAATTATAATCATTCGCAGTAATCACAATAACATAATCCATATCAAATCAACAAATACATCGACATATATTAACCCGATAGACACATCAAGACTTCGCATTATTCAGATTCAGACATGAAAAATCATAGATCGCACCCTTACAAATTCAACAGATATGTAGAAAATATAGGAATTCCATCATCATCATCCTCCTTAGATTAGCTTTAAAACCATCTTACAAAAGACAAGTACTCCTTGTTCGAATAGCCTCAGACCAGAAAATACATTCATCTGCATATCAATCAATCGCATACAAGTAAAAATATATCTCTGCTAATACCAACTCAATCTTTTATTATATTTAATGCTCTAATCAATCCATCCATCCATAATCTAATGACTCTACTCCTAATTCTATTTATAGGATTGATTCATTACAAAATGGTCCACATAGACCGACTTTCTAACTACTTTGGACCAAAACTTCTAACTAATGCCACCAAACCGACCACACTTGTCGGTATCTTCTTTCGTGCCATTCAGTCTTCCACCTGTCAATGTATTCCTTGTCGCACCTTGCACATCTCATCCCCTTGCAAACAAGAGTAGACAACAAGGCTCTTCTCTACGAAGGACAAGTCTGAATAACTTCAAGAGATGACATCACACAGGGAGTTTGGCCCAAATATTCGACAATAGAATAATGTTGGGTGGCTCAGGCATTAGGATTGTACCATGGATGCTTGATGACTCCCTTAGGTATACGAGGTATAACTTCAGGCTTATAAATATGTAAAGGAATTTCAGGAGGTGTAGGCTCCTTTCCCATGTTGGGTTCAATGAACCATAATATTTTGGGCAATCCACAACATTAGCAGCTCACATCATGTTGATGCAACTGTGTCCACCTTCAACTACCGGTGGGTTTTGAATCCCACTAGAACGGATTTTAAAGTCTACGGTCCTCAAAGCCATATTTTGATTATGAGGAAAAGGGTTAGTCAACACAACTGAGATCTATGCTATGTAATTCAAGGCATCTTTAATACGAGGGAACAAGTATGTGAGATGGTCTCCCACACAAATTTTGCAAGGGAATTTAACCTTCCACTTAGGTTTCTTGTACCCCCCCCAACATTATCCACATGATTGTCATCATTCTGATTCTCCTTCCTATTCCCACCTCATTTATTATTTCTTCCCTTTATTCTATTTCTTTTGGGATGTTCGATACCCTTATGATCCAATGAATGTACTGAAAGCACATCCACCAACTGGGTGGGATTGGACGAGGTCGTGGCCTATCCGGTCACATACTGGTTAACAAAAAAAATCTCATTTTATGTGTAACTTAGTCTACGACCTTGGTACTTGTGGATCCAACAATAACATCAGCATGTGGCCCAGGTTTAAACTTTGGATCAAAGTTCAATCGTGGCGCATTAAGGATAATCTCATATAAAATCCCAGACTGAGCATAGATCAAATCCAACTACTGAGCCCTAAATATAGCATGCTCCTCATTAATCACTCTAGATTTTGAAACATCCTCCGCGATATATGTCAATAAATATTTGAGGAATCATTCCAATAAAAATTTGGGTGGAATGTTGGCCTTAATCAACCTATTTTGTCTGTGCCACTCTTGAATATGGTTAGAGATATGTGTGGCTTTATCTTTTTGAAATTTTGACAAGAGATATGTGTCGCTATCATAGTGTACTGATAGTTTAAATAGGTTCAGAAAGGTCATGTCTAAGTCATTAAAAGTATGATAGGTGTCCCCAGGAAGCTCTATATACCATTTCATGGAAGGACCCATCAGGGTACATTGAAACAGTCGTAAATGAACATAATCGTGCTTTAGTGAGTTCAAAGAGCACCATAGGTGGAAAGTAGTAACACGCTCTCTAGGGTCCTCACCATTATTACCTTTGAACTTTGGAATGTCTGAAGGAATTTTAGCAGAAACAACTAGCCGCATCAGATCATGAGATACCAGATTGTTGGTCAACTTCAAAAGGTCGGGTAGGTGTAAAGTAGCTAAAAAGGGGAGACTAGGTTGTGCCATCTGGTTCCATGCCCCTTGACAAGGTTGGTTCATATAGGGATGATTCTAATAAAGGTCGTAGCCTTGACCAATCGTATTAATAACCATCTCCCATATGGACCATATAAGGATGCATGGGGATTTGATAATTAGCTATTCCCTTAGAAGGAGATTTCATATAGCCATAGTTATAGGGTTGATAGGTCAATTGTCACCTAGACACATGAGGAGGCATGTAACCTCCAGATACAACTGTACCGTATTATGAGGGGACAATGTAGTTATATGGAGCACTAATTCCCAAGGGATCATACAGGATATAAGGAGGGTTCGACATAATAAAATCATTTGAAGGAACAGGTGTCATGGATGATGGGACGTAGGATGGAATGTAGTTCGTAGCCCCAATGTTCATGTATACCCTATCACCCCTATGAGAGTGAACACTAGTGTTAAGACCAGATGAAGGGAGTGAATACCCCCCCACAAATGGAGCAGAGGGTGGAATATGACCACTCCCAAACCTATGAGTAAGATAAGGGGTTGTGATGCCCCCCAGTCCAACACCAGGGTCTGTACTAGGACCAATGGAAGGAAATGGGATAGTGGTAGTGATATTTGGCATGCCGAAGGTAAATAGACCCATGCTAGAAGTAGTATATTGAATCTCAACACTCAACCTCTCAGAGTCAAACTTCCTATGGGAAGCTGTAAAATATGACAGCGGTGGTCATGTAGTATGGGAAGTACCATCCCCATGAGGGTTGGCATAAACCAGATTTTTGGGTATCCATATGGTTCCTCCCCACATTATAGATGATGGAGATGAAGGGAACTCCAAGTTATCAGATGTAGTACTCATGGCGAGAACTGTATGTGAATCACAATGTACTAAAGGTTTCCTAGAAATCTTGGTCCTCTTTCGAGGATTACAATAACGGTTACAAAGAGATAATCCTTCTAAGCGTTGAGATCAGCACGATGTCATAAATCGATCCACAATGACTCCACAAAATAAAAAAGACTCAACTAATTATGATCCCTAAATCCAAATAGCGCAGAAAGAGCATACCCCTAAGCAAACTAAGTCAGATGCAAACAAGAATAGAGGGAGGATAAGTGAGCTCTCAAATGTAGTAGGTATGTATCGTCTAAGAGAGTCCCGAGACTCCCATACACTACAAGTAGAGGTGTGTAACCAATTATAGTGGCCCTCATCTTCAATGCATATGGAGATTGTGTTGTTCGGCCCCTACCTGGCAAGGAAACTCGCAGAATAACCTCTACAAGTACCCCCTGCGATACCTAGGTAATGGAACTAAGGTCACCCCAATATAACCAACGCTTAGGAGGACAGTCATGAGAGGGATATACTGTATGGGAAGGGAAATAAACCCTAATCTTGAAAGTACCAAAGGTACATCAAAATCCCCCAAATATGAATAAGATCTTGGAGATATATTTGAAGCTCAACAGAAAGTGGCAAGGGGCTATCCCCACGAAAAACGTGTGTTCTACCTCGTGCTTAACTTCTGTGTAAGAGGAGCCTCCTGAGAACAATAATTATACCAAGTATTTCACTTCTCACCTGGATAGACACCTAGTTGTTTTGTTTCATAGTCTTGGAAAAATTTACTCATGACACCCTCTTCCAAAACTCTACAATCCTAAGCTTGTTGATGCACCACTATCAAATAAAAACATGTAATCAATTTTAATTTAAGCATTAATTTTAATGGTTGTGATTACTCAAGGGTAATGAACGTGCAACTAGTGATGTTACGAATCAGCAATGAAGTACATATGCACACCTAAAAAACAATGCCACGTGAAACTTGTTTGTAATCATGATAAAGGGGTATGCCACTACATGTAATGCAAAAATTAATTTCAAATTCCCATGGAATCATTCCTATATAAAATCCTAATCACTAATACCATCTAATAAAACCTAATGCAAGTACCAAATCAGTGCGTATGCAAAATGCAATAAACATGCAAAGATAATATATTTTTGTATTTTCAATATAGATGCAAGGAAAATGAAATCAGCAGAACCTATAAATTCTTAGACCCTGCAAGAAGCAGCAAACAAGCCAAGAAAGACACTAATACCAAGAAGGGAAATGCACTAATAATAAAACAAAAAGGAGATAAATGATAGGAATAAATTTCAAATAAAATAAATGAAGAAGACGTCTCTAGTCGCAACATAAATAGTCAATAGGAAGCACATGAACCCAGGAAGAATCAGCAATATTCACAACCCACCCAAAACCTCCACACATAAAAATATCAAGAAAAAGGAGATATGTGCGTGATTTTTCAAGGAACAATAGCATATGTATGTAATTGTAAGTTCTATGAGCCACGTATACAAAGGAAGAGGTGGTAAAAAAATAATCTAAGATCCAAATTACTTCAAGGGACTGCCAATAACTCAACCAACTACTAAACGTGACACCTAAACACATAGAATCAAAGAGCAAATCAATCCAATCATGCACCCAAACCCAAACAAAGGGGAATTCTCCAGCATAGTTTCTAATTATGTTACAGAGAAGATATCATGTGGCTTGGGGTGGACCACAATAGATAGGATAACACTAGAAATGAACCCATTTCAAAGCATGCTAAATATATAAATGAAACTAACACTATCAAGGGACAAGAAGTGTACCTTAATCTAGACATTCAAAGTAGATCCTCGTTGAGCTTTCAATCAAACTTGTACCTATAGATTTCCATCAACAACAATGATATATACAAACATGGTATATATAAAGTTTTAGAGTCTAATATAGCATGTTAAATTCCAATACATAAACAAAGTAATTACATGCATGGATAAGAATTATATTCATAATTACACATGCAATGCACGATAAATGGATATTTCTATTAATATGAACATAGATAGAAATGACAACCTCTGTCAGCACCTCGTTGGAATCGAGAAATAGACTCCCTCCACTTGGGACTCCACCACTTCAATCCTCCATACAAAGGAAAGCTCACAAATACAAAGGAAAGCTTGTAAAATAGCACCAATTGTTGCTTCAAAGACAAAGGGATGCAGACTCAAGTAAATAAGAATGGGGCACAATTCCACTATAGTATCTTTTCTCTCCAATTTTCTTCCCCTTTTCCATGTTTTATAGTAGCTCAATATATAGCCCCTCAATGGGAAGTGAAGATTCGAAATGGATCGTTTCCGAACATATGGAAGGCCAAGGATCAATTCATGCGTTACTTGATGGGGGGAACTCCAAATGTTTTTTGTTTTTTGAGCATAAATCCTGATGTACACTAGTGATAGTGGTGCAAGTTGCGTATACATGGGCTATAGACTTGTGACCCACATATACATATAAAAATGTATTTTTAAGGGTTCCACTGGAGCATTAGGGTAATGGTGAGCAAATGGGGTAAAAAGAGTTTGCATAGGGATAGGGATAGGCCATCAAAGCATGATGTATCAGTGTGGAAAATCACGTTATAACAAATTTGATTGGTTGATTAAGAGGGAAGAGTGATATTACCCCAATATAATTAGTTTTTGTTCATAATATGTGGTATGGACTATTAAATTAAGTTAGATGTGATGTCAATAACAAATCTTTATAGATGCCAAGTGAATAATCTCATTTATAAAGAGCATGTTGCACTACTTCTATATAATAATGGGACACAAATAGAGATGATAACAACAACAACAACAACTATTATTATTATTATTGTTATTATTTTGTAAATAAACTTTATCAAAAGAACAAGTAGAGGGAATGAATTACACCACCCATTGACACTTCGGAGATTTTATCCAAGGGATTAGCTATACACGAAGGGTTTATATCCTTAATATATAGAAATTATTATTACCGATATGAAATATTCTTAGTTTTTGGATATGGTTTCACCTTCCCTTCTCTTATAAACTAATTAAATTAATTTTTTTTTCTCCTTCAAGCCACTCTATTTTTCTGATTTGGTCTTGTATTCGACTAATATTGTTTTAATGTAATTGGATTTAGTTATGTGGGATTCATGTAACATTTTTGGCATATGAGTGGGGTATTGTTATTGTTGGGAATTGCGCTTTCCCTAGATCATGATTTCTATATAAAATTCTCACCCACTAGAAAGAAACTACCAATGACAAGATTAGATATCGAACAAAATAGGCCATGAGTCGTGTAGGGTGTGCAAGCGACTAGACACTAAAGAATGATTCAACCCCTATGCACCAAACACCAATATCCTTTCCAATTCACTATATAGCTCAATTTTGTTTTATCCTATGAGGAATACCCACCCATTTTACCTATGATCTGAATCTGGAGATTTTAGTCTTATAAGGGTTTTCTACCATCCTTAGCGATTTCCCTACGAATTGGACCAAGGTTAGAAAAATCAGATAGATGAATTCTAAATGAAGGTAAGTATTAAAATAGCACTAAACACCAGTGGAGGAAGCCAAAATTATCTTCATAATCACTTGCAATCATCATTGGTAAAGGTTATTTCCACTTCCCATCATATTTATGACCATAAGCAGGCATGAAAATGTCATAATGTTCCATGAGCCATACCTCATTTTACACTATACTTGTTCATTGACTCTGAATAGATGGTGTCCTCGTCTCATCATGCCCCATTTCCTGAACTATCCCTCCTCATTACCTCACATAACCAGCATATCATAGCAAAATCCTTCATTACCACTCATCTAGTCCGCCCAGGTAGAATCTTGAGCTCCTCATTTGTGTCCTACTCACGATTTGACACCCATCATGGGGAATGAATATCTCATACCACAAGTTGATCACGAGCAAACTTAATTGTTGAGGACTAAAGGGTATCCCAAGCTGAGTCTAGATTTTCATATGCATAGTTCACCCCCTCAATGGCAAGTTTGTCTTCAACTTTGTTAGTGTCCCATATGACATGCTTAGGAGAAAGCACATATGTTCTAGTAACAAGAGAGTGCAACCATTAGAGATTTATTTCTAGATGATATCATGGGATATTTTGGAGAGTGGGTTAACATTCTATAGTTTCTTGAGCATGTTTATCATTATCAAGGATCCCTTTCTACTTTATAATGGGAAAACGGTTATTGCTTCACAATGTGAAGACTAAAAGATAAAACGTGAAGCTCCATGGAATTATTGTTGTATTTTTTCAAGGATCCTACAAAGACATTGACCATTATGTTTTGATGGTTCTAGAAGACACCTCCATATCCAGCAAGGCATGGGTTTCCTTTAGCGGCTCCATTGAAATTGAGTTTAAGAAAATATTTTGGCATGGGTGACTAGCTACGGGGACTAGAAACCCATCGTTGATGGATTCTATGTAGTTTCATTTTTTCAATGTGTTCAAGACCCCTTTCCTGCATAATCTGTTGTTCCTCCAGTGAGCTTCTCCAAACCTATTCTTCCCAAGTTCTAGCTTGAATAGTTTCCCTTATATTTTCTTAAATTTTATGCCAAACATGTATTTCACTCTAGGCCTATCCCTTAAAGATTCATATATTCTGCTCCTTCCAAATATCCCATAGTAGTAATCAAGGAAAAATTCGCCAACCTCAATTTAGAGATGGTTTATAAGACAATATTCCTCCAATTGGCTATGGTAGCTTTTATGTCATTCATCTGCTTTTGTGTTTTCCTAAATAAAGTGACTCCTATGTCCCAAAGGGCCAATATGCCAAGATGAAAGTGCATTGGTTGAGAATATGTTCTATAGTTTTTTATTATTCATGGCATAGACCACATCTAGAAGGTCCCTTAAAACCTATATGAGTAATTTGATCCCAGGTTAGAGATTTGCACCTAGACACCATCTAGAGAAATGTTGACACCTTGGGACATAATTTTTTCTTCCATATTTTCCCCCAGATCCCTTCTCCCTCCTAATCCATGGCGTTGGTGATAATTCCATAGGATTACTTAAAAGTAAAGTTTCCACTTCCTTTGTGTCCCCATCAAAGAATGTTTGGGACATTGTGGATTCAATTTTTTTGTAGTTGAGGCTCATCCCAAAGTCCCTCATAATCAAATACCACCAAAGGGTATGGGAACTATTATTGAGATTTCCACTATCTCCAGTGATTAGAAATCGTATTAGGATTCCAAAAGTGTTTCACTAATGAGTGGGTTTTTTCTCTCAAAATGTCTTGAAAAGTATCTCGACCCTGCTGCCAATCATGAATTTGGGATTATGTCGCCAAACAAATTCCTAGAATATAGTTATATCACCATTCCCAACTTTCCAGAAGTAGTGATTTTGGATTAATTTGTGATTTTTCCATGCTGAGTTCCTCCACTACTTCCCATGCTTCTTGTTTAATTATTGGAAAACATGAAATTATGGAAAACATAAGTTGTTAACTCATCCATACCAAGGGATTTTCTTGGTTCCATTTCCATGGTTTTCTATGCAACCTCCTCCTTGGTGATTTCTTGAAGTAGAATCAGATTCTATTCTTTAGTGACAAGATCATAGATGTTCTAAGTGACCTTGGTTATGGATTATTCTCTGTCTCCCTAAGGTTCCTCTATTAGATCATTATACAATATTTTGAAATTTTGTTCAATGTCCTCACACTATTAGAAAAAAGGATAATCTATGGCTAGAAAACTACTAAATTCAACATATAAATGACTAATTTTGGGCAAGGTACTAGTGATGTTTTATTCTCAATCAATATAGCATGACTAATTTATGACTAAAAAAATTAGTCATTTATTGGTTGTTCTAATTCATCAACTTGGTAGCATATTCAGTATTTTTCTTAGTCATTGATTGTTGTTAACTGGTAATTTATTTAGTAGTCCTAGTCATTGATTGATGTCAACAAGTAGTATATTAAGTCATTGTAATCATTAATTGTTATCAATTAGTAGCACATTTAGTCATATTTATTCATTAATTTCCTTCAATCGATAGTATATTTAGTTATTTTAATCACTAATTTCCATCAATTGGTAGTATATTTAGAAAATAAATTGCAATATCATTTATTAATTTATAGTAGGGAATGGACGAATTGATTAACCAACCTCCTGCCTATAAGGAAGGTGTTATTCCTTTGAGCTATAACCCTTTAAGAATTGGGGAGACGAGAAATATTAACACCCATATCCAACTATCTGTAATTATGTATTATAATTATTCATCATTTTTAGGTAATCCAATGAACTAGGTGTTATACATGACTCTATAGGAAGCTAAGATGATCTATAACTCACCTTTAATAATTTGATTATGAAAAATTGGGGTGGAAAAAAGGATAATCATTATTACCTAACATAATTGCATACCTTAATAAGGAATCTTTGAGAGTCATCAATACATATCAAGAGGATTGATAAAGTTTATGTAGAACTATTAATGAAATCAAAGGAGTATTTATTTATTGGATCAAGGCCCATTTGCATATTAATTTCTACCAAAATATATTTATCAAGATGAAATACCTTTGTTAGATCAACTTTATTTCCATGTTACTACACTCACATTAACTATGGCACCCTTAACACATAATCCATGAACCAAAAAAATCTAATGGGAACATAACATGAAACTTACCCTATTAGACCATGCAGTTTCTAATACATTGTTGCTCAAAACACAAAGCATACCTCATTAGAATGCTATAGAATAAAACAAGGAACTTTTAGGACTTTTCCATCAACAAGTAATTAGGGTTATTTGGAAATTACAAATGTATCAAGATGCAACAGTTAACAAGCATTCCTTTATTTCTAGTTAAATTGTAGAGTTGTGTTGGAGGATCTTAGTTTATTGGTCAAATAGGTCCTCCGACCAACTACCAACAACCGATCCCATAGAAACAGTCAGTCTATTAACCCAATGTAATTACTTGTAATTGAATAACTGATTGTATATATATATATGTAAGTCATGAATTCATATAGTTCATGATTACTTTGTACATATTCTAGCTCTAATATAATACAAGTGTTGGTGTTGTTCCCTTTACTTTGGTATATTCATATATATAATAATGTGAATGTTTCATATTCTACACTTTATGTTTTTTCTATTCATGTAATCCTGTAGATTACAACATTGGTTCTGTTATTGGTTGTACTATTGGGATTTAGAAGATGAGTGTGTCTACATAAATGATAAGTGAAGAATATATCAAAGAATGGTGGAATAAAAAAGTCACAAATTATATCCATAACTATGGCATAAGAGATAAATTGTCATTAGCGAGATCCAAAGAAATATTCTTTACCGAAACACACCATAAGTTTATTGAAGCTGCCACACTTGAATTGAAAATTTGACCACATTAATGAAAAAAAGACCGAGCTAATGAAATATTGTTAATGCACAAACTCAATAATGGTGAATGTACAAATTTGTATGAGTGGCTAGAAAATATATGTGACAATTTCTACGAAGAAAAATCCATTAAAGAAAGGACATTTGTCGCTGACTTCGAGAAACAATTATGCGATGACCTCCGTGACTCATTCTTCATTACTATACCAAATTTTTTATTCAAATTTTTTATTAAGCATGGAGTAGGCCATATAGTTGAAGCACGACTGCCTTTGGAGACTGGAATAAATTTAGATTGGGAAATATTTATCCAAGAACACTAGTGGGAGTACTTTCTTAGTAAATGACCCGAGCAGTTGAAACTACCTCTGTCACCCTACAATAGTCAAGTCAACAATGGGTGGGTCACCTACCATATGAATATGATTAGATAGAGAGATGACCATAGTTGACAATGAGAAATTAAAATATGAACCTTTCTAAGAAGACTAGTCCACCTCAACGAAATATAAACATAGCCAGTTATAATCCCTATGCACATTGCAAACATCCAAAAGATCGAAAGAGAAAAATATTTAAAAGACACGAGGAACTTAGAGATATTAGGAGTCCACTAAGAGGGAAATATTGATAAAGAAACCAGAAAGAAAATTCGAGATTCCAAAAGTCCTTCCTGATTTGGGGGAAATTAAACCAGTGAATGGAGAAGGTGAGGAGTCGACGCTAGTAGGGGGTCCTCAATCAATGGAATTGAACCCATAGTTGAATATTGCAATACTTGGCATACTGAATCCTCTATCTGTTATACTAAGGATTATATCGAATGGACCAAGTGTTAGAGAATTTGTCGAACACAACTTGGGACCTGGACCGTGTTCCAGTATCTTTTACATACATCTCAATGAGCATCTGAAAAGTCAGAAACCCAACATGTTGGAGAAGATTCCGTAGAAGAAGTTAAGTTGTCGTAGGAGTCACACTCACTCTAGATAATAACTCGGTCTTCAACCAATAGTTCATTAGTAGAATCATCATTGTTGAAACTAGAAAGAAACATTCCCAGTAATATTCCAGGTAGCAATATTAATTTTCTCAATATGGATTACACAACTCAAATAAATTGTCTCATATATGATGGATATGGAGATCCTCAAAAACATTGATTTGTATGCAAAGCAATTTCGGAATATTAATAATGTTGTAGATTAAAATAGACAAATATAAATGTTTATAAGAGGTCTACGGGATAGAGCACTAAGTTGGTACATGAACTTTACTAAAAATGGAGCAAATACAAAACAAGAAATCAAAAATAACTTCTTGGAATTCTTTTGAATGCAAGACAACAAACACTTTTCCACACAAAAGCTTAAATCCATAGCACAAAGAGTTGGAGAAATGGTTTGTGAATATGACAAAACATTCAAAGATATCCTTAATTAGATGTTATCCAAGATGGAAGAATCCATCCTTATTGAATGGTTTGCCGTTGGTATACTACCACGTATAAGGACAACATTGGCCATGTGCGACTTCAATACTTATGATGATTCTCTCAAGAAGGTGCATAAATTTGAATCAAACACCGACTACTCAAGAGAGCCATCTGACCAACAGGTCAAAGAAAATATAGAACATATGCAATAGTCGTTGCAACAGTTTTCATTGAGGAATAATGATTTATGGTGCACCAACTATTTAACTAAAGGCCACATGAAATATTATTGTCGATACAACCGACAACCTATCTACGAGGACAAGGGATATTTTCCAGAAGAAAGAATATATTTGCAGGAAGAACCCCAAATTTTTCTCAAGGAAGACAGGCATGAAAATTTTAGACCTACATAGACATCATACTTCTTTGATATTTGCAAAATATTTGAAATACATACGATAGTCGAATGTACATATAATGTTGATGTAGTCAAACTAAAGTGGTGTGAAATCTGTCCAAATACCCAACATAACATTGTCGACTATATCAAAAATTTGGATACCTAACACAACCAACATATAGTCTACCAGAGTAAAGCAAGGGATAAAAATAATCAGAGACAACACAAATATAATCGACATAATGAGAAGCGGAACAACGTAGGGTATAAAATTTGTGGAAAATATTGTGGTCAAGAATGCAAAAACTATAACTAATGTCAAGGCAGATCAAGATGCTTTGCTTTCTACAACAAAGAACATTTGAGTCCCAACTTTCCTTAGAAATACAATACAGATCTAAAATTATGTACTAAATGGGGTGTCAAAGAGCATTCCCTACAGGATTCCCCTGTCATGCTAAAAAAATTGTCAATAAAAAACAATCTTAATCTTTTGTCCCGTGTTCCAAAAAATGATGTAATTAAACATAAGAATTTGCACATTGTTACAAAACAAGGAAAAAAAATTGGATGTGATAATACACAAGTAACAAAGTTTCCAAGTAAGGATTGCAATTTCCCTCAGATTAATCAACAAAAAGATGTATTTAATAATGCTTCAAGATTTTTTGAAGAAATAGCACAAGAAGGGGATACTCAAGAATGTAGAAACAAAACATTGAATGAATTAATTACAATTACTTACAAAAGAGGAAGTTGTTGCACGCCTTATTGATCTTATGTATACCATAAATAAGGACACCAACAATGAAAAAATTCCCAAAAATTTATGCATCTTGAGACAAAAAGAGAAAACATATATCAATCCTTTGTTTGATCTAGACATCGACAAGTATCGTCTCTCACAATTCATTATCAAATTTGGATCACAAGCAAACATCATCACAAGAGAAATGTGGGAATGACTTGGTCAACCTCGACTATCTGAATCGGGTATTTATCTTAAACTTGATAATGAAGGCCTCATAGAAACCATTAGCGTATGGAAATCCATGAACATGAGATTTATGGTCATCCAATCACAAGTTGAATTCAAAATAACCAACCCTCAAGAGGGAGTGACATCTTTTCCAGCTTTAGTTAGTCAACCATGGGGCATAAAAATGAAAGCGTCTATATCACTTGAAAAGGACTGAATAAAGCTAAAAGGTGATGGAAAAAAAGTAATTATTCCTCCATTAAGGGAAAATCTATGGGAGGAACTAGATGACAAAGAAGGAGATATAAGAAGACTATATCAAATAATTGGTAATAATGAATATTCTATAAAACCAAAAAAATATGGAGAAATTCATCTAGGATTCCCTATGTCGGTCGATCATAATTTTGACACTAACTTATACGAATGGAAGTTAGAGAATTATGAAATGCATGAAAGATATTATTGGTCGATTAAAGCCATTCCTCGTCGAAAAGAGAAACAATGTCTTGCAATTTCCATAATACCAAAAATATTTGAGAAAAAAAAAAGTATCTAACACTAGCACCAAAAAAAGTGGAACCGACTGTTTTTCAACCACCACTATAAAAAGAATGTGACTCTCCTATCATGCACATCGAACAAGTATCTTGAAATGTTGAAGAGCAAGGAAGATTGCAAATTCTAGTATAATTCTTCACTGGGAAAGTGACGAGATGGTGGGAGATCTATCAATCATGAATGCACATGTGGACTATTGCCTCGAATTATTTTATCAAAATATTTGGTGGGAAGAAGATGACGACAGAAGCCCAAAACCCAAAATTTGTGCAAGGCATGGATCCATACATTCACATTGACAAATGACAAAAAAATGGAGGAGACCGAGCTATAACGATGAGAAATTATGGCCACATTTATTTCATGATACACTAGAAGATCTTCCTAAAAAATGGTATAAAATGGAGGAAGCGAAGGGTGGAACTTTCACTTGGAAAGAACTAAAGTAAAATTTTATAAAAGAATTCTCGTTATCCCTAGTGAAAGAATGCATCAAAGGCGCAATTGAAGAAATCAAGAAATTCTTAGAGCCAAAGAACAACGCCAAACCGACCAAGGAACATCGATCTAAGATGACATATAATACTATTATTACTAAAGCAATTCGGTTATCAACACGACTAGAATTGGAAAATGACAAAAATGACGATAAAAGATTCCACTGGAAGGAAAACCATCTATTGGCAAGAAAACCTGTCAAATTTATATTGAAAGTGGTTCTAGAAGAGAAAATTGATCTAGAAAGACTTACAAAAAAATAATTCCCTCCCACCTTCACAAATTTTAAAGAAGGGAATCGACCAATGATTGAAGCAAGGGCACTAGAGTGGATGGATACACAACGCAAGATTAAAATAAGTCAATATCTCAAATGACGAAGATTGGGGACTATTGGGCTGAACAACAAACAATCGATATAACTAGCTTACTGAAATAATATCAAGATTTTTTTTTCCATATATAATAAATAATTTAAGGGTCTAGTGCAAGAAATGGGAGAAATGAAGATCGACATCAAACTAGATTCCAAACCAGTGAAAAAATGTCTATACAAATTGGCACAAAAATATAAAGAAATAGTCAAGAAGGAAATAGAAAACATGTTGGTAGCTAGAATCAGCTGTCATGTAGATTAATTGGAATAGGATAAGCCTATTGTCGTAGCCGAAGAAACATGATCTGAAAAAACTGTGCATTTGCGTTGGCTTCCAAGGATTGAATAAAGTCATGTTGACCGACCCTTTTCCTATGCCCTTCATCGATGATATTATTAACAAATTCATCTAAAATGAATGCTACTCCTTCACAAATGGGTTTTCTGGTTACATTCAAGTCCCTATTGCCAAGGAAGATTAGCACGAGACCACATTTTTCTGTGAATTCAGGTCATTTGATTATAAAGTAATTCTCTTTGGATTAAATAATGCAGCAGCAGTATTTTCAAGAATCGTTGTTAAAGCATTCCAAGAGTATATATATATATATATATATAACGATGGTTATCTATTTCGACAAGTGGACAAAATACTCCTTACTTTGTGACCATATCCAATGTCTTCGACTCGTTCTAGAATGATGTCGACATATACAACTGTCATTGAACATTAAAAAGTGTTTATTTGCAACACCCATTGGAATCCTCCTGGGCCATGTCACCTACAAAGATGGTATCAAAGTCGAATTTGCAAATATTAAATTTATTTTCAACTTAAATCCCCCAGTCAACCCAAAGAAGGTATGAATACTCCTGGGACACATAGGATATTATCATTAGACACTAATATTATACAATGCACCCTTCAGAAGAATTGTTAAAATAAAATCAAGAATTCCAATGGTCGCATGAATGTGAGGTGTCCTTCAAATTGCTCAAGAGAAGACTAGTTCAATCCCCTATTCTCTAGTCTCCAAACTGGTCGATCAAATTTCACGTCCATATTGATACTTCTGGAATAACAATCAGTGCGATACTCACTCAACTTGGAGATAATGGAATGGATTACCAAATGCATATGCCAATAGAAATATTAAGAAATACGAAAGGAATTATTCAAACACAGAACAATAATCCCTCGACATGATATTTGCACTACAAAAGTACATGCACTATCTACTAACTAATCCATTCATCTTTTACACCGACTATCAAGCTCTGAAATATTTAGTGAACAAACCTCTCCATCACGGTTGGATATTCTTATGGATCCTTCTGTTTCAGGAATTTGAAATTGAAATAATTGTTTGACCAAGATAGACAAACGTTGGTCCCAACCATTTGACCATAATTGAAACAAGAAAAGAATTCAATGGGATGGACGACGATCTACCCAATGCTCACTTATTTCGAATGGAAGGAGTGGCAATGGAACTAGAGGATATTGCAAACTTTATATAAGAGGTTTGAGCACTAGAAGGAATGACAGAAAAGAAAAGAAGGTATTAGAAATGAAAGTTGCACCTTATACTCTAATAAATGGTTTCTTATACAAGTTGGGACCAAACGAGATACTTGAAAGATGTGTACTAGATCGTGAACGACAAGATATCATCGACAAAGCACATAGAGGATCTGTAGGAGGACACTTTTAGGTTGACACGACCGCAAGAAAAAAATTTCAATATGGATTATGGTGGTCGACACTTCACAAATATTGTCGAACACATGTGGGAAAATGTGATAAATGTCAAAGGATGGGTCGACCATTGCATAGTAATGAAATTCCTCTATTATCTGTTAATCCAACCCTCGTGTTTGAAATTTGGGCTATCAACTTTGTCAGCCATTTCCCTATCGTTGGTCATCATATGAGAGCACGATATATCATCACAACTGTCAAATATGTCACTAAATGGGTCGAAGTTGAACCAATGCAAACATGCTCAAGTGAGGTAGAAACAAATTTTATTTATGAAAATATAGTCACAATATTTGGATGTCATGTCACTTTAATAAGTGACCAAGGCACCAATTTCATCAATAAAACCATAAAATTTCTATTAAATGAACTTATGATCGACCATAAAAAAAAATAAAAGCATACCACTTGTAGTCAAGTGGAGCTATTAAAGCATCCAACAAAACTTTAACTAAAGGACTGGCGAAAATATGAAATATTGAGAATGACGACTGAGATGAAAAAATATCTACTATTATATGGCCCTATCGGACAACATACAAAAGGTAGACAGGGAAAAAACCTTTTAAACTAGTCTATGGACAAGACGCAGTTGTGCCCCTCCTTTTCAAGAAGAAAGCACCAGTCATAGAAGACATGATTCACTTGGATATTACTAGAGCAAAGGAGGGTTGGAATTTTGAATTAAATAAACTTAAGGAGCACCGACGAATGGCAATTCACCACCAAGAAGTCCAAAAAAAACAACAAAAAACCTTCATGATCAACATATATAAAGGAAGGATTTTGCAGTCAGTGACCTTGCACTATTATATGACAGTCAGATAAAAGGAAAGGCCAAAATTTTGCACATTTCTTGGCTAGGGTCATATATTGTTGAAGAACTAAACAGTAATGGGTTGGGTTCAATTAAGGACGATTTTTCTTTAAACTTGTTAATGGCTCCCGACTAAAAATATATGAGTATAGAATGGGGGAAACACCAACCCATAGTCATATCACTATTTGGTGGAACATTGCATCCCCAGGTTTTCACATGACTCTTCTTTATTTCGTAAAATTTGAAAAAATAAATGGTTAAATAACGACTTCTACTATAAAAAGGGAGTTTTATAAATGGCTGATGGCAAGCGATTCAAATGAAATGATTGTAGACTAGAAAGCAAAGAAAAATTTAAGAGAAAAGGGAGTGAGCTAGCTATGGAGCAATCCTCCCTCCATCGGACGGAGGAGGAGCAAAGTCAACGTTAACTTTGCTCCTCCTACGTCCGATGAGGGAGGATTGCTCCATAGCTAGCTTACTCCAGAGAAAAGTACAAGGAATTCACATCAAAATTCACCTAGGCCTCACCGACGAGAAGTACCACCTAGGCTGCTAGGCTTTCACCAACCAATCAGGACACCACCGAACAAGTTGACCGATGAAGCGAAATTTTCTTGCAACACAACCCTACAATCGACCGTGTCGACGAAGCTACAAATAGCGTTTGTAATATCTTGATCGAGGGGACACTTCACACATGTGACGAATCTAACAATTGTCAAATCTACAATTAATGCTTCACCTACACACCAGAATTGACTGTTATCCAGTTCACTTATAAATATTGAGCTCAAGCAAGATTGGGAACACTTCTGTCACAAAATCAAACAAGTCCACTTATCTTCAACCCCATCAAAATATTCCAATTTGTCTCATACCTTGCACATGATGGCTCTGAAAAAGAGGCACTGCTACCATGATATGGATGAAAGAAGCATAGAAAAACCTACCCGATCCAGAATATATTTCAATGGTGTCGTTGAAAGCACAAATGTTGATAATCCATCGAGCACGTACAGTGAAACATCAATGGAGAAGATATTGGAAAGAGCTGTGAGAATGGGGTATTTAGAACAACAAATGGTCCGAGTTTGAAGAGAAATTTTCTGCTGCAAAAACTTGTTCAACACTCATCTACACGAACGACTGCATCCTTAATAATTTGTTCATGTAGATGAGTGTTGAACACCTGCATAGAAAGATCAAACTCATTCTTGTAGATGAGTGTTGAACACCTGCACAGAAAGAACAAATGGTCCGAGTTTGAAGAGAAATGGGCCAGCTAAATGGAAAATGGTACTCCAAGAACCAGAAGATGAAATCTAGGAGCTTCACCCACTGGAAGAGCAAATCATTAAGGATGCAGTCGTGCGGAAGAGCACCAACCAGATATTTTTGACACTTTTCATGATCTAGACTTTCATGAATCCTGGTGAAGATGCCTAACCTTTTTCCCAATTAGAAAACCATGGTAACAATGCATCAGGTTTAGGAAGCGACCACTTATCGTGATATTCCATCTTTACCACCACCTGGATTCGACATTCCTGACTAGCTGGTTATTCCCTCCACAAGTTGAAATCTTGTCATTTTTAAGTATCTTAAGAAAACTATGCTATATGTTTCAAGCCCTTTAAACAACTGTGAAACAAATCACAAATTAATTCACTCTAAGAAGGGAATCCCATTGAGAAATAAAATCGTTCTAGTATAAAGGTAAATGTGCACTTACTCAAATCAAAGCATGGTTGGAGATTGTTTATTGTGAGAATCATATTCTACTTCCTCCAACTCTTTCATAGTACCATTTGAAAAACTAAGTCGTGACTGAGGATTCCAACATTTATCCCAGCTTCCAGTTGTAGGTTCAAATGTTGGATCGTTCAACCACAAGATGTACTACTTGATTTATAACTTGCATAGTTTGGTATAGAATCTAATATATTGGTTGTTATCATCCTATCCCCAAATGAAATCCATGAAGGGAAGGAATACACCCCTCTGCAATATATGAACCGAGAAAATTTCTACCATCAACAATCAAAATCTTCCCGTTCATAAAATTCGATATTGGAAAACATGAATGATTTTACTTCTGCATTAGTATCTGATATTTATATGGGTAAATCCATATTTGGTCTCCCCTTATTGGCATCCAAAATTTCCAGGGTGACTTTTTGGTACACAGTTTTCCAAAATTTATGAAATGTGACTATAAAATATTGGTCCACGGAAAATTGTTTGTTGGATTAGGAACAAATTTGAAAGTAATATTAGGTATACCTTATGATATTGGTTAATATTCAAAGGGAGAGAAAATTAATAGTAATTCAAAGAGAATGACCCCACAAGACCAAATGTCTGCAACTGTTCCATAGTAGTTCTCACTAACAATTACCTGCAAGCCATAGCAATATGTCAAATATTAATATATGAAAAAAGGAATATGATTTAATTATCAATATCTAACAAACTCATAGGAAGAATCTGATTTGTATACCTTAGTTGCAATATAATTTGGGGATCCACAAGTTGTAAGTATAGCTTCTATGTGCACAAAGTGTGTTTAAACACATTATTAGTATCTAGAAACAAGTTAAACAGGAACAAAATGAAATTTGATTACTTTTTATTTTAGAGTAGCCATTGTCCATGTTTTGGAAATGTTAATGTTAAGTAGATNTATATATATATATATCCACCAATGTTTAAAAGAAAAACAATCATAGCTAAGAAGATAAAAAATATATTTTTCCAGAACTATTGATAATATATATATATATCCACCAATGTTTAAAAGAAAAACAATCATAGCTAAGAAGATAAAAACAAAAGCATTAGGTTGTTCATATTGCTTGTTTGCTTTGACTAATTTTTTTCTAAACGAAATATGAGTTGAAGTCTTAGTTTCATATCAACTTGTATATTTTATGTCCCATTTGATAGACATGTTATGTTTTCTGTTTATTGGTCACTATTAGTTTAAAAATTAAATAGGTCACTGTTAGTTTAAAAATTAAATAGGTGAACATAGTTTTGTGGATAAAGGTTGTGATATTGAAATGTTAAGAAAATAGGTTCTCTTCAAATATATTATGCAAATGAAATACTTAGTACAAAACACTCAGTCCAAACCAAGAGACCTTTAGATTTATTTTAGCATATAAGAGTATGTTTTGAGGCTACTCACTAAAACCAACATCAAACTACTACATGTTTTTATTTTTGGGGGCGAGGGTTTCCTTCCTCCCCCACAAGTGACTTTTGGGGGCAATCTTGGCATTGGAGGTGGTTTTGACTAAACCACCCCTAATAGCACTGACGTTAAAAGTCTAGGATTTTAGGGGTGGTTTTAGAATAGATCTAAATCCAAAAGTGAATTTTGGGGGTGGTTCTAAACCTCCCCATATATACCTACAGGGGTGCTTTTAAACCCCCTTGTAGATACCTACAAGGGTGGTTTGGAACCCCCCCTGTAAACTCCCTCTTACAAACCTATGGGGGCGGCTTGGAGCCCCTCACCCATAAAATCCCTCTTACAAACCTACAAGGGAGGTATTGAACCCTACTCTTGAACCCCCTCTTACAAACCTACATGGGAAGTTTTCAAACCCCCTCTTACATACCTATGTGGGAAGTTTTCAAGCCCCCTCTTTAACCCCCTCTTATAAATCGATGGAGGTGTTTTGGAACCTCCCTCTTAAATCCCCTATTACAAACCTATGAGGGGTGTTTTGAATTCCCCTTTTAAATACCTACGAGGGCGGCTATGAACCCCCCTCAAAGTAACATACAAGGGAAATTTTGAACCCCCCTTATAGAAACATATGAGTGTGGTTTAAAACCCCCTCATAAGAACATACAAGGGCAATTTCAAACCCCCCTAGTAGAAGTGTATGAGGGAAGTTTAGAAACCCCTCATAGGAACATACAAGGGAAGTTTAGAACCCCCCTCTTATGCATACAATGGTGGTTATGAACCTACGGGGGAATTTTGGAAACAACCTCACAGTGACCTAAAAGGGTGGCTTAAACCCCCCTTCATAGACTCCTATGGGGGAAGTTATAAATCCCCCTCATAGAAACTAATATAAATCATCACAAGAAATATTTTATTATAAATACATTGCAATATCATTAGGACATTGAGGAATCAAACCACCAGCATCCTGCTTGTAAGGAAAGTGCTCTCCATTGAGCTAGCACCCTTTAAGAATTTAGTAGAGGAAAAATATTCACACCTAGACTGTATCATTTGTATTTCTAATAAAAGAAAATAAGATCCAAATAAATTCATGCTTAAAATCTAGTTTATTTTTCCAAACACACTAATAAGCACAAAATCTACCATGATCAGGCAACAAAATATCCAAAACAATTATGCAATCTATTAAATTAGTCTGCAAAAGGGTCTTTGAGAACAAGATAATGTATTGATGCGTACCTAATAACCTGAACTTGACCAGGACAAGCAATAAGGGATGTGTTTAAGGAATAGTTGTAGAAGTCAATTGAGGATGTGTGTGTTGCTACATAAATGTTGATATTCATCTATGATTTGATTTTGTTCAACAATGAGATGGTAAGAGAATCAAGGACTATTGAACGAGCATCACACCTTCATTAAACAACAAATAGAATACATTGAAATATTCAAAACTCTACTTTAGCATATCATAATATAAAAAGGCCCCTTTGTTGAAATAATCAAAGAAATACTACCTTTTCACACCAAAGGATTTGATGAGAGTGTCATATTTTTCAACCCCAATACAACTATTGATAACATTGTACATAACATTGAAATTAATAGTTGTCTTGGGGTTGAAAAATTTGGCAATCCTTTCCCTGTAGTTATCCATTTTTTCCTTCAATAAGGTAAGAGGAATTTTCTGTTAAGACTCTTACTTCAAGGTTTAACTCAATATGCCCTTTTTCCCATGTCCTTTTTTCCATGGATTGATCCATAATACATTTGAAATTTGTATATATCAGGAAATACAATGTTTGTAAACAACATCTTAACCACATACAATATTAAATCCAAATTGATCACTATGCCTATATGGATTCCTTTCAAATGACTTGTTGCGGCGAGAGGCACTCTACAGCCCAGTATGGGGGAGATCTTGTAACGTGATGTAACGTTATTAATGCTTGTAACATGTCGGCAAAAAATAATAGTGATAGTTAATATTATGTGAGAGATCTTGTAACGTGATGTAATGTTAGTAACATTTGTAACATGTCGGCAAAAAATAATAGTGATAGTGAATATTATAGGAGAGATCTTGTAATGTTTGTAACATGTCAGCAAAAAATAATAGTGACATTGAATATTACGGAAGAGATTTTGTAACACAAAATAAAAAATAGTATCATTTTCGTAACGTTATTTTTATTAATAAAAAATAAATTTTCTAATAGGCCAAAAAAAATGTCGGCCACAAAACCAATCTAATATGGGGGAGATGTTGTAATATTCCTACCTAACAAAACAATAAAAAAGTAAAAATTTAATTATCCATTAAAAAAAATATGTGGGTCAAGAAAAAAACACGAAATTGAATTATCCACAAAAAAATGTTGGCCTTGCACATGGTTTTATTGACCCATGGTTTTACAACCATGTGCAATGTATTCTAAACAACCCATGGTTTTATTGTACATGGTTTAGGAGGCTTTGCACATGGTTTTTAAACCATGTACAAGGCCTCCTAAACAACCCATGGTTTTATTGTACATGGTTTAGGAGGGCCTTGCAAATGGTTTTAAGACCATGTGCAAGGCCTCCTAAACAACCCATGGTTGTAGGAGGGCCTTGCATATGGTTTTAAAACCATGTGTGGGGAAATGATGCAATGTTCGTTCCTCACAAAATAAAAAATAATAAAAAATATTATATGTCGGCCATAAATAATATTAAATATTAATAATAATATTATATGTGGACCTTAAATAAAAATATGTGTCTTTTGGTTTGAATCAAATCAATGGATACCTAAGAAGAGGTTTGCACCTCGAGAGATTTGATCCATCTCGGTGCTTGATAAAACCTAGGATTTGACTACGTTGGATTACTTCATTGTAGAAGTCTCCCAACCAATGGATTTATAGTCACAATGATATTCATCATATTAAGGCCTAGATATACAAGCATCAATTGCCTTCAACATTAAGTTGTCCCAAATAACAAAGTCACCCTTTCAAAACTATCTGAGATTACATCTAATATAATAAGTTTCTCATGCAACAATATTTTTTTTAGGAGTTGTAATTAACTTAGATGTACTTACCCTTTGTTGGTCTAAGAACTGCTCATCATTTGTTAGTTCTGCTCAATGGAAAATCAATGCCAGTTTCTACAATGAACGTAACTCCAAACAACATTAACACATGTTTTCAAATAGAAACCACTTTGTTGTTTCACACTTCTATATATATATATATGACATATTTGACTGATGCCATAAAAAATTATAAATTAAGACTTTAGAAAAGCAAGTTATGGCCTTTAAAAAGGTAGGTTTTCAAACTGATTAAAAACAGTTGTACTTATGTTCCATTCGTCTGTATTTTATTGTTTTGGGTAGGGGGTGAATCCACGGACCTGGGTAACACTTTTTGGCAAGCGCATCTTGCCAAAAACAAAAAAACATACCTCGGTCGAGGGCTTTATAAACCCTCGACCGAGGTTTTATAAAGCCCTCGATCGAGGTATTTTTCAGCCCTCGGTCGAGGTATTTATTAACCCTCGGTCGAGGTATTAAAACCTCGACCGAGGGTTAATAAATACCTCAACCGAGGTATGTACCTCGGTCGAGGTACATAGCTCGACCGAGGTCCATACCTCGGTCGAGGTATCTTTTTAAAAAAAAAATATAAAATGGGGTCGCGGAGGCCCCATTTGTCATTTTCAATCGCTCGACCGAGGGACAGAGCTCGACCGAGGGACAGAGAACTCGACCGAGGTACAGCGACCATCGCTCCAAAGCAACCCATCTTCGTCACAATGTCAGAGCAAAGAGGTAACCATTTTCAATTTAAATGGAATTTAAACAGAGCAAAGAGGTAAGCATTTAAATTGTGGAATTTAAATTTTTTTTTTATAAATTTATAAAATTTGATAAATATATATTTTTATAGTTTTGTTTTCAAATTTAATAAATGTGTGTTTTTATAGTTTTGTTTTCAAATTTAATAAATGTGTGTTTTTATAGTTTTGTTTTCAAATTTAATAAATGT
>LPNX010238804.1:65618-177303 GCA_001517045.1 Pseudotsuga menziesii | reverse complement strand
ATGCGTTTTGAGGGCTTCTATCTAGCACATGAGTAAAAAATCAGGTTTTCATCACCAAATTTGGCCAAAAAGTGTTACCCATCTTCATGGAATCACCCAGAAGTAATTCTGAAAGAGTTACATTCTGGACCAGCAGGAGGTCATTCTGGACCAGCAGGAGGTCATTTTGATGGAGAGACTACTGCGCACAAAATTCTCAGGGCTGGTTATTATTGGCCCACCTTGTTTCGAGATTCCTATACTTTTGTCAGAAAATGCCAAGAATGTCAACTTGCTGCAAGAAGGGTTAAAAAACCTGCTTTTTCTTTACAACCTGTTGCGGCTGAAAGACCCTTTCAGCAATGGGGTATTGATATAGTAGGGCCAATAAATCCTCCCTCATCTATGCAACACAAATATATAATAACCGCAACCGATTATTTCACTCATTGGGCGGAAGCTGCACCGTTAAGGATTGTAAATACCAATCAGGTTATATTATTTTTGGAATTCTTTATCATAACAAGATGTGGTATTCCAGATTCCCTCGTCTTTGATAATGCTTCATATTTTTCATCAATTGAGTTAACTTAGTTTTCTTTAGAGAAGGGAATAAGAATCAGGTATTCAGCTAACTATCATCCCCATGGGAATGGTCTAGCTGAATCAACAAACAAAAATTTATTGAAAATTCTCAAAAGAACTATTTCAGTTCACCATCGTAATTGGCATACAGAATTGATCAATGCCCTTTGGGCAGACAGAGTAACTCCTAAGGCTGCGATAGGTAACTCACCATTCTTCTTAGTATATGGAACTGAAGCTATTTTACCACCAAATTTGTTCTTACCTTCATTACAGTTAGCTCAGTCTGTTCAAGATGAAGAGTTCCCAGCAATGGAAAAGAGAATTAATACTCTGCCAAAGCTTGAGGAAGAAAGAGAAAAGTCAAAACAACACTTTACAAAACATCAACAGATTGTGAAATCTTGGTTTGACCAATCCTTTAGTTCCAATCGAGAATTTCAGGTGGGAGACTTAGTTTTAAAATGGGATAAAGTTCACGAGGAAAAGGGAGATCATACTAAGTTTCAGAAACTGTGGTTAGGTCCCTTTGTTATTTCTGAGAAAATAGGTCCAAGTACCTTTCAATTGCAAACACTTGAAGGTCAGTCCGAAACATTCCCAATGAATGGACTGATTCTGAAAAAATATTTCTGTTAATATTTTCTGTCTTAAAATGTATATAATTTTTTTGTTGTTTGTAAATAAAGTTATATTTTTATGCATAAACCATGTTTGCTGTTTGTAAATAAATTTATATTGTTGTATATAAACTGAATTATAGTCCAGAGAATTAAGGATGATGAGAAATTCATAAAACTTTTATAACTTTCAAACATCATTCTGTTATTTTTTAGTTTTAGTTCTGTTGAAGTCAAATATTTCAGACTGTCAAATTTTTGTATATAATCAGTCAGTAATCTTTAGTTAGCAACTGAAGAAATAAATGTAAATAAATAAATCTTCAAGTTCAAAAGTCAGTTTGCTCATGAGCCTGAAAAATTATGATATTTGACTGAAATCTTTTAAAAATTTGTTCAGGATGATCAAGGTTTCTTAAATCTATAAAAGACCTATCATTGTTTTTATTTGTAAGTGTTGCTCAGATTATTCCTCACCTTTTTATTTTCTTATAAAAGTGGGGATAGCTTATTAAATATCTTCTTCGAAGCTTGTACTTTTGAAAAACTCTTACAAACCTCTATCATCAGTCTTCAAAAGTATTTACCATCTGAAAACTATTTAGGATTTTTTCCAGTCAATAAAATGCTAAAATGAGAGACGGAAGGTCTTAGTAATAAGCCGGTCCGATCAGAATCACAAATATCACTAGTATGACATTATTAGGAAACTAGTAATGGATTTTGGTTTAAAAACCAAAAGATAAGGGGTCTCATCACGAGCCAGCTGATTCATTTTCCGGTGATATTAATGACTGACATTACCATTTGGTTACCATGTTAGGTAATGATCTCTCATTTTATGAAATTTAAAAAAATGAAATTGAAAGAAAAACATAAATTTTGACTGAAGAATAGGAGGTCTCATCACGAGCCGGCCTAATCATGATCATCAGTGTTGTCTGGGATAACTTCATTTCTGATCACCAGGGTGATGGCTTTTGATTTAAAAATTAAAATACAAGAGGTCTCATCACGAGCTGGCTTGCTTATTTCAGACAGCTCTCATGAATGATACTATCACATTGGGACACCATACCCAGATAGTAGTCTTCAGTCAGAATTATTGTTTAAAGAAAAGAAAAGCAAACAAAAAGAAAATTATTATGTTTATGGAACTGATTCTGGAAAGTTTTCAGAAAAGTAGATTTCTATGCTCTATGCTGATGGTGCAGGTTATTATTACTATGAAGTACTTTGTTTCGATCAAGATATTTTTAAGTTTATCCCTAGTCAAATTTCTGTTTCAAAAGAAGGAATATTTCTGAGTTATACTTACGAATATGAATAAAATAATGGTTTTTATTTAGATAAAGAATTCTTGATTATTTTTAATAAGTTTTAAGATTTCGGTTATATCATTGTAAGTTGTATGAGCAGAGATAACTTGTTCGCCCAAGTTGTCGCCATTTGTTGGCGGTCAGCCACAACCCCTTCATTTCTCATTAGGATGAAGGGAAATCAGCTCTCTTTTGTAATTTACCTATTTAAATTATAAAAGAGTGCCTTTAGAATCTTTGATTCTGAAGGTACTCTCAATTGGAGAAGAGTAAGATGACATATTAAGAGTTGATGAAAACTTTTTGGTAATTAGCAGCTGTCAGTTTCATAAGTCAGTTTCATAAATTTTTATATAATCAATTTTATCATTAAAGTTAAATTTATCTGATTATATATGATTTAAGAAACTTAAAGGGATAGTATGCTAAATGGGAATCAATGAAACACATTTTGAGTTTATTTGAAGTTGGATATGGATGAGGTATTATGAGTTCTAAACTCCTAGAACTAAACGTGACTTATTAAATTAAAATTCTTATTAAACCTAATGTTCACATTTCATATGTAATATCTTACCATGACATTGTAAAAATTTGTATATATATAGTTAGTAAATAAATGGGTGTCGTATGGGAATTTTCATATATTATAGTTTATAACTTAGTATCCTATCAAATTTGATATAGGATATTAATCGATGGGAATTCAGAAAAGTTTTAAAACTAGATTTATGAAATTTTATGTATATACATACCTAATGGTAATGAAGGTCATTAGTTATTTGTCATACAAAACATTAGGTTGTATGGTTTCGATACTATATCACCTTGTCCATAAACGTGACCACCTTTAACAAAAACTTGGAAGAGACCATTAATTGATAGAGTTTACAAGGATACATCACCCATATGTCGAATTAATAACGCCTGTTACTTGGATCGCTGCGTTGGCATGGATATTTGGCTAACACCTCATGATTAACTGACAGCTGTGAATATATTGATGAATCGAATCAGCAGAATTTAATGTTGATAACCCTTTCATTTCGTAGCAATGTACGAGTTCATCATGACCACTGTGTGTAATCAATGTCTTGACTTACGATCCATCAATCAAACGATCCCTGATATGTCGAATTGGTTAATTTTTATTGCTAGTCGTGGCTAGTAATGCATGTATCATAACAGAACGTTGGCTATAACACTCATCATGATCACTAGGTTCGACTAAAATGGCCAAATCCAGAGACCTCATATCTGTCAGATTTGAAGCATGTGAAGTTTTCGCATCATGTCATTCACTTGGATACCTATCCCCTCCCTCTTCACATCTCCATTCATTCCATTTCAAAACCAGGATAGTGTCAAGGAAGTTATGGCTCCGTTGAATCGTTTTGAAATCTCAGGTTCAGAGCTTATAGAAGCAGATGAGAAGGTTGCCCTGCTATTTGAAAAGGTTCGATGGGGGCAATTCTTTAAGTGTTTTGATGGCCATAACGCAGAGGTGACTAAACTGTTTGCTTTGAATTTAAAAGAAAACGTTGCACAGATTGGGGGTTTTAAGTTCATCATTAATGAAGCCAAAATCGTAGAGGCTACAAAGCTCCCACAAATTGGAGAACGCTGGTTCAAAGGTGGTAAGGTTAATAAAAATAAGTGTCTATCCTTGTTGCTGCCACTACCAGATAATGCAAAACTGAAGATAGGGGTTTCTGTCAAGTTCCTGAAGCCTGAATGGTCAGCCTTCTACGAGATTTTGGTCAGGTATGTGTCCTGTGATGGACGTTTTTCTCACCTACACTAT
Source organism: Pseudotsuga menziesii (assembly GCA_001517045.1). NCBI lineage: Eukaryota > Viridiplantae > Streptophyta > Pinopsida > Pinales > Pinaceae > Pseudotsuga > Pseudotsuga menziesii. The sequence continues at coordinate 172,996 of LPNX010238804.1, read as the reverse complement.
TACCAACTAAGATTCTTGTTAGCATTAAAGGGCTGTAGGCTTAATCTACCATTTTATCTGTGGCAAAGTTTGAAAAAAATGTCGCATGCGGTTCAAAGTTTCGATAACCCTGATAGAAGTTTATTTCACCATGGTTTAGTCAAAATCATAATACAGCATCAACTGTCTTTGAATGGTAAATCATGGGATGAATTTTTAACTGAATGTCACTTGGGTCCGACTCAATATTGGTCGAACCCCTCCCCAAAGACTCGTAAGAAACGAAAGGCTACTGTAAAGCCCGAGGTCAGTTATGTCCCTGAGACTGAATCAGCGGGTAAAGGGCTTGAGGAAGCCAATCTACCCATAAATGCTGGTATCAGTAATGATGATGTTGGTAATATAGTTCCCTGTTGCTCTGAAGCAGCTTTAAATTGACCCTCATCTGATAAATGTCATAGTACTCCTGCAAAATCAGAGGACAAGTTAACCGAAAGCAAAGATATTAACGTTGTTGATTGTAAAAATCTCACCGAGCCAAAGAATCCTTGTAAACATAGCAAGGAGTCTATGCATAAATTAGACCAACTAGCACAATTATGTTGTGATAGTGGAGGCTTTGAATCAAAAAATTTGGTATTTGTTCGTTCGAGAAGGGTTACTAGAAGCATGAACAATGTACCTACAATTCCTACTTCTAGAGCTAATCAACAGGGTGCTCATCCTTCGATTGTCCATATTGAGGACGACGTTCCATCATCAGTCCCTGACACTACTCATATAAATGATCCTACTCTTATAAAGGATACTAGTGCAAAATTGGGTAAAGCCGAGGTTGCTTCACCGTATATGGACACCTGTAGTTAAGATCCTGAACCATCGTTTATCAATCTTCAATCATCTGGTCAAAACATTGAAAACCGTGTTCCTCCTTAGGCAGCCAATTCAGGTCACGAAAATGAAGAAGAAACTCTTCAACAAGTTCTGGACGGGGCATACCAGACCAAAATTATAGAATTAAAAGATGAACTTAAACAATGTCAATCTAATGCCGCATTGGTAGAGGAAGAAAATAGGACATTCAGGGAGGAATTGTTGAACTGGATTAATAGGTGGAAAGAAGTGAATGTAAAAAAGAACCAATACAAAAGGGCGAAAAATTCAATGATAGGTACCAATCAACATCTGCTTGAACAAGTAGAAAAACAAAAGTTAGTGATTGTCAAGCTTAAAGCCAAATTAGCCGAAGCCAGAAGAGTAGTCAATCTTCAAAATATAACTTGATGGTTACTCTCATTTTTCAAAGTACATGGGTTGCTTCTCTGTCAAACAGGTAATAAAATTTTTGTTATGCATGCCTGTAAAATCAAAGATTTTACAGGCACACATTTAAATTATGGTTTATTTCGTTATATCTATTTTAATTGATTTTTAATAAGATGATTTGTTTGTTTAAACACAGGAGGATATGTCATCGTTCTTCTCCACAGTTTCAAGACGTTTTTAATATGTTGGTTGGAAGACGTGGCTGTTCATTGAAGACTGGAATTTCAACAGCGGCCACCAATTTGTCAGTTCCTGTGAACCAGCAAATATTCAGACTAGTCGTTTTTATTATTATCCTCTAGTGATAGGTGTCTGATAAAAGGAGATTCGATTCTCTTTGAATAGTTATAGGAATCCTATAATGTTGCATGTAGCATTGATGGGAAAACTGAATCGAAAAAACTGATAGTATTATATAAGTCAGGAATTTTGATGACACTAGGGGATGGAGTGACTGAAGAGAGACATACTTGAGATATATTTTGATGCTGGTTTTATTTCCTTACTGAAGTTTGATCTTTGGATATGGGATGTAACTGGAAATCTCCAAGTTGATATCATGACTGGTATTGTTTTGGATACACTCTATATTTCAGTATATGATCTTCTATTTTAATAATTAATACAATATGCTTTGTTATGCTTGTGTTTATTTATAATTTTCACTTTGTCAGCCCAATATTGTGTTTGAATTAATATGTCATTGTGACTGAATTTATTAGTATTTTTACTATAAATTCAAGATACAAGGATATTCATTTATGTCTGTTAGATATCATTTGTATTTTTGCAGTGGTTTCATACTGGACATTATCTCTTATTCAAATATCTATGTTGGTTATTAGTTATTCAAATATCTTATATTAATTAATAATTAATATAGTATTCAAAATCGCTCTCAGCTGAGATAGGATAGATAGGATAGTTAAGATAGTTTAGGTGTTTATTATCTTAGTATAGTTACATTTAACAGTTGTTAAATCAATTTGTGTAATTTTTAGCATAATTTTAACAGACTTTATATTTAGAAAAACTCTTCAAAAAATCAAAGTCTTTCCTTAAGAAAGAAATTATAGGACAATTTAGGTAGTTGAAACTAACTATAGGATTCATTTAGGTAGAAATAACATTAGGATAGATTTTGCTGAATTTTAGTTTCTCCTTAAGAGAAAATTTTAGCTGGTAGCAGGACCATAACCTGCGAGGTTTTGCTATTCCAAACACATCGAACGCTGCTTTAAGCTGATTGTGTGGGCATAACCTCCTCGTTGTCCAAGGTCAAAAAATCGGGCCAACAAATGGCGCTAGAAGGAGGGCCTATTAATGAGTAATGGCAAGTGAAACTAATGAAACATTTCCAACCAGCCAACATCCTCCAGAAGTCAGTAGATCACCGTTTATATAAACTGTTAGGAACATCCTTGAACGTGATCCTCTCACATCTCCATTTACTCCTGAACAAAGCACGCAAACTTTAGAAGAATCATGACATATTCTCACCAGAGCATACGCTAATCAACTTGGTATATCTCCAATAGATTATGGTCTACCTAGACAACGGTGACATAATCCACAACTGACCATAGTTACTCAAAATTTGGAAGTAGTTGATAGCACTCCCCGTCATCAGATTGAAATTCATCAAAGAAAAAATACTCAAACAAACACTGCTAGAAGATTAATTGTGGGAGGCGGTTTTGATCAGCCACCTTCTCCTCCTGAATCACCACCTGATAGTCCAAGACCATCTAATTCAGGAAGTTCCTCAAGTTCTGAAAGAAGTCCTATGGAAGGAAATGTACCTGTAGGAGGAGGAGGCAATCCTCCACCTAATCCACCTAACCTACAACTCCCTTGGTTAAGAACAGCTGCTGTAGTTGTCCCTAGTGCAGAACACCCTTTGCCTAAACATTCAGATAAACTTCTTCCTAAGTTTAACCCAGATGACAAAGAACCTGTAGAGGTGCATGTTAACAAATTCATGTTGGTTATTCAAACCCTGAACGTTCAGCATGAAGATGTAGTTTGTCGATTGTTTCCTCTAACTTTTGAAGGAAGAGCTTCTACTTGGTATTTTTCGTTAGTTCAGGGATCAATCAAAAACTGGGGTGAATTTAATAAATCCTTTCTAGATAAATTTGGGGAGGATAAGACACCCGCTCTTTTAGCCCTAGAATTATCTAGGATTAAAATGGAGCCTAAAGAAAGAATCAAAGGTTTTTAACATTAAAAAACAAAATTCCAATCGCTTCTCAACCACCCGAAGATATAATTATTGAAAATTATACCTCAGCTTTACCGAAATATTCTAGGATGTTTGTTAAGAGAGCTGGGAAAACAACATTAGTAGAAACTTTTGAGGAAACCATTAAAGTTGAGAAGGATTCTATGTCCTATGAACCAGATAGAAGTGGAAAATCTGATACTTTTCCCCGTAGGAAGACTAAAAAACTCAATTCAGAAAAAGACAAAGCATTTGACATAGAACAACTGCAAAATGCTATTCGAACATTAACCAATGAAATTGTAGGTTTAAAGAAAACTAATTCTGAAGCTTCTCCTTCTAGGGGATATTTCAGAAATAAATTTAGGCAAAACTGGAATGCAAATAATAAAAATACGCCACCTGACATAGCGGCAAATGAAGAGATTTTTAATACAATTCGAGCTATTTTATTTTTGTCTGAAACTCCGTCTAGTCAAGAAATAACTGAAAACGAAGAAGAAGAGGAATCAGAAAATGATGAAGAATCAGAGGAACCTCAACAAGTTAACGGTCATTTCTGGGATAGTCTTGTGAAAGAATATGAGAGTAAAAGTCCACCTAGAGGACAACATGCCTATAATACTCGTAGTAGAGCATTTGCAAACAACCTCGGAGCTTTGTCAAGTTCTACTACAAATAATGACAACAATAATTCACAACCTAATAAACAAACTCAACCTGGCAAGCAGACTCAATCAACCAAAATTACTCAGCCTATTCAAAATGCTCCTAAATTAGATTTACAATATGATATAATTGAAGATTTAAAGAAGACACGTGCAAACATCAGTATGTACGACCTTCTTCAAATCTACCCAATGCCTAATAGTCATATTATAAATCCAACCATGAGTTCCATTATTCCTAATGCAAAACAAAATGTTGCTACAAATAGTTCTAATAATGATTCAACAGCAACTGAAAAAGGAAAAGCAACGGCTAATAAATCTTTGCTTATAGGTAAGAATTCTAAATCAACCACACCTCCATTCTTACTTACCTTTGAAATTTTCAATAGGAATGTTCATAATTGCATGGTAGACTCCGGAGCATCCTCCAATGTGATGCCTTTATCAGTATGCAAAAAATTGAATGGGAAATATGTTCCATCTAATTCTCAAATAACTCAATTGGACAGGACAAATGTAAAGGTTGTAGGATAAATGAAAGACGTCTTAGTCAGGATTGCTTGTAACCCTTCAGTTTATCAAATTATAGATATTGTTGTTGCAGATATTCCAGATGCATATGGGCTATTTTTAAGTAGGGATTGGTCTCAACAACTAAATGGATTCTTTGCCAGAGACTGGTCAACATTATGGTTACCTAAGAATGGAAAGTCAAATCAGATAAAGATAAATAGAGAAAGATATATGAAACATACTGTCACAGAACTGCATGATCCTAGCGAACCTGTTTTATTTTCAGATTGTATTATGGGGAATTACATGTATGTATTAGGATTTGGAAATTTTAAAGCTGAAAATTCTACCCTTTCTGAAAATAAACAGCAATCTGAAATTAGAAATGTGACATCTATTTTTCCTAACTCCACTCACGAAAACCATTAATGATGTAGATAATCTAAATATTGTGAATATTATAGAAAGTAAAGTGGTTGTGCATAGTTCTATCTGGACTTTATATTTTGATGGTGCGAAATCTAAAGAAGGAGCAGGAGCTAGTTGCCTACTGGTGGACCCTCAGGGAAATAAAACATGTATAGCTTGTAGGATGGAATTTAATTGTACAAACAATACGGTGGAATATGAAGCTTTAATACAAGATTTGAAAAAAGCAATTGATTTGGGCATCAAAGAGTTAATTGTATATGGTGACTCCGAGATCATTGTCAGACAGGTTCGTAACTCCATTCACTGCCTATCTGAACATTTACAGAGTTATCAAAGAGAGGTATGGAACCTTATCTCACATTTTGATGCATTTAACATAAATTTTGTTCCTAGAGGTCAAAATCAAGAAGCAGATTTGTGGGCAAATGTAGCATCAAAGTTAATTCCGTCAGAAAATATTTCACCAAATTTATTTTCAGTTGAGTTGATTTTTAGGCCTTCTATACCAGATAACATTTTTAACTGGCGTGTATTTGATAATTATGTGCAGGTACTGAATTTTATGATGAATGAGGATACCTTTAAGGATTCAGCAATAGACGAAGTCACTCATGATGAAAATATGTGGGATTTTTTGGTAATAAATTATTTTTGTTCAGTTGAAAAATCTTTTGAATAGGCAAAACCAGTCCCTAATTCAATACTAAGATTAGAAAAGTTGTTTGATCCGTAGGATAAATTTAGAAATGTCCCTAATTGTAAAACTAATAGCTCTCAAATGAGGTATGAGACCATAAATTTAGGAACAGATCTAAATCCTCAAACTGTAAACCTAGGAGTAGATTGCAACCCCGCAGAAAAAATAGCATTTATAAAATTGTTTAAGGAATTAAAAGATGTCTTTGCTTGGACAAATGATGACCAGGAAATCTTCAACACACAAGTCATGCAACATATAATTCCAATTAAACAAGAGTCAAAACCTTTTCAACAAAAGCTAAGGAAATATCACCCGTCACTAGAACCAACAATTAAAAAGGAACTCAATAAATTGTTAGCTGCCAAGATCATTTTCCCCATCAGACATACTCAATGGGTGGCAAACTTAGTTCCATTTAGGAAGAAAAATGGGGATATTAGATTATGTGTAGATTTTAGAAATATGAATAAGTCTTCTGAAAAGGATAATTACCCAGTTCCTCCCATGGAACAAATTCTTCAAAAGGTGTTTGGGGCTGAGATACTATCACTTCTCAATGGTTTCTCAGGATACAACCAAGTATTAGTTTCCCCAGATGATCAATTGAAAACTGCTTTTAGAGCTCCATGGGGAACATATGCCTACCGCAAGATGCCTTTTGGGTTAATCAATGCGGGAGCAACTTTTAAAAGAGCAATGGATATTGCTTTTAGAGGCTTAATTAACCATTCAGTCGTTATCTATTTGGATGACATTACTGTATATTCTAAACATCGACCTGATCACCTTAATCATCTCAGAAAGGTATTTGAACGATGTAGAAAATTTGGAATATCCTTAAATCCTAAAAAAACAATATTTGTTGTTTCAGAAGGTATTCTATTAGGCTATGTGGTTTCAAAGCATGGAATCATGATTGATCCTGAAATAACCCAAGCCATTTCAAAGATAACTTATCCTTCTAGCAAGAAAGCAATGCAATCATTTCTCGGAAAAATAAATTTTGTTAGGAGATTCATTCCCAGTTTCTCTGAAATCATTCGTCCTTTGCAGAAAATGATTAAGAAAGATGTTGTTTTTAATTGGGGACAAACTGAAAAAGAATCATTTCAGAAAATTTTAGAAGCCATTTCAAAAGCTCCTAGCCTCCTAAGCCCATATTTTAATAAATATTTCATATTGTATACTTTTACTTCTGATATTTCATATGCAGTAGTTTTAACCCAATTAAATCAGCAAAATAACGAAGTCCCAATCTCTTTCATGAGTTCAATCTCTTTCGTTAGGGGAATTGAAACTAAGACCTCAGCTCTGATACCATGTGAGAATCGCTTCACAGTGAGATCTAGGAGCTAATGAAATCTTCACAATCTAAGTTATTGAAAAAATATGAAAGAAAATAGTAAAAGAGAACACAATAACACACATAGATGGTGCCAAAAATTGATCTTTATATTAGTGTACAACCTGTATATATGTGTGGTACATACTTATAATACAATGGGGAATATTCATGATCCCTTGGATGTCATCTAGGTGCATACAAGTTCCAGGATAGGATTTGACCCCTAAACCCCCTAGGTTGACCAATAGGTTCCCAAACCATACCAATTAGTCACGAATGCAAGTGTGAACATTTATGGAGGCATGGTGGATCATAAATGAAGGTATTCTAGGAATGGGTGAACACATGTGTGAGTGGGAGAGTCTCTAGGAGACAATAAATGCCCAAGAAGACCACAAAACAACCACATTCACACATTAGCACCCCTAGTCAAACATATTCCCTGAATTAAGGGATAAGGACTGGTATTTCATTAATGAGGGTTCCTGGGTTGTCAGGATGATCAAACTAGAGCGGCTCAACTGTCAAGATGATCAAAGTGGATCGCTTCAACTGTGAGTTAATGAGCTAGAAATAACCTAATAGACCAATATTGATCAATATAACCTAAGTAGGATCATATAAAATAAGTACAAGACAAATGAAAATGCATCCTAGGTGTAATACTATGGTACTAAGGCAGATTAATGCTCTAACAAATTTCCTAGCTGGGCCTTTGCGGAAAAATTTGGACTGAAGCGATCTCACCCCTAGGAACTACAAGGCCTAAAAAAGTTCAGAAGAGGATAAATTGAGGGAGGAAATGAGTACCTAGACATAAATCAAGAATAACCCCTTTAGTTGTGTCTTAGTACTAGAGGCTACCCTTTCAAAAGAAGCATGTTTGTCTTCAAAGATTTATCTACTTCTAAGAGCCAAATTTTGCAGTGGACATACTTTGGAGTAGCTACCTAAAGGCTTTCCAATGAAATATTATTATTAAGAGATCCCAGAAAACATGCATACCACCCTTGAAAAATACCTTCTATTTGAGCAGGAAATCTGAAATCAAAGCATAATTCTTGAAGGAAAAAACCCCAAACTTTAAAAGTGAAAGGACAATATATAAAGAGATGGGTGGTGGTCTCTTAATTACACTTGCATAGAGTACACCTACTTGGTCCTCAATCCCTCTTCATATTATATTGTCATAAGTTAATATTTTTTATCATTAACAATTAGAGAGAAGGTACTGAATTTAGGAGGGATGTTAGGCTTCCATACCTTTCTCCAAATACTAGATGGGGTAGGAGATATGATACCCATAAGAAAGGCCCTATAGCCTTACTTAAATATGAATATTCCTTTCATCCCCAATCTCGTAGAATCTCTATCTATGTGGTGAGAAGGATTTTACCATTCATATGAGAAAGGAGCTCGTGATACTCGACATCCAAATTTTCAAGGACTTCCATACTTTTCTAGTCCTTCCAATTTCCATTTTCATGCTAGATAGGGAGATCATATAATTTGGTGATGCCTTTCTCCTATAACCATCCTTTGATCCCATCATTATTCTCTATCTCAACTAAAGGAGAGCTATTATGAATTATGTCTTCCCATATGTCAATATTTCTTGCACTTGCTAGCACCTAGTGTAACTGATCCCTAATTAATGAGAAATTGACTTGTATAAGTCCCAAATCCATGAACATTGTCCCCCAAGATTAAAATCAAGATACTGAATCCTGGGTTATTTTATGTATTTCCTGTGTATTACCTATTTCCACTATTATTCCTTCCATTTAATTATTTTCCAAAGACGCTTAGGACTGAGGGCTAGGTCCATTCCCCTTGGCTCGTTAATTGCTACTCGCTCTTTATATTTCCAAATGTGGACAATCTCCCACTTTATAAGATGGAATTTCTTTTGACCATATTTGCAACCTTTCCATAAAATCCTTGTGATATATTTACTTAGGATACTCATTACCTACTAGATCTAGCATGGTGGAGCAAAGAAAAATTAGAAGAGATGAGATAACTGATTTTACCAATGTGATCTTCCCTACCATATTTAGCCATTTAATTCCCCATGAGAGGATAAGTTTCTTTATATTTTGAATAGTTCCTACCAAATCGCAATATTTACTTTTATTAAGTGAAATAGGAACTCCAATATACCTAAATGAGGTCCAAATATTTAGGCCTTTGAAACCTAGAGTCCTTGTGACCTCAGAGGTGAGAGCAGGTGTGCAATTCTAACTAAAAACACAACATTTTCCTTTGTTAGTTTCTCCACCATAATCTAGAAGGAAGATAGATAATACATCATTGAAACTTTTGGAAACCCTCTGAGAGGTACATCTAATCAAAAATGTCTCATCATTGAACTAGGCATGGTTAGTCACCTTAACTCCACAGACAATGAAAATAACATGGAGGGATCCTTCCACCATTTTCTGTTAGATTTTTATCATTCAAGCTAGCATTATCTTAGGATCTTTAACTAAGAGAATAACAAGCACAACAATCAAACATAAGAGACAATCGACACAAATATTTTCCTCGGGGAAACCATAAAGGAGAAAACCCTGCAACTTCCTCAGAGATAGAATCAACACCAAAAGAAAAACCCCAAAACAATAAGATGATCTCTCGACAACAGTAGTCTCTCTTTCTCTTGTCCTAACAACTTCTTCTCTCTCAATTATGTGCTACAATTGAGTGTGAGTGAATGTGTCATAAATAGAGAGGCTCACTCTCTATTTATACTAATTCCTGGCTTGATAATAACTCACTAGGGTCGAATTCTCTAGGAGAGTCTAATAACCCTAGGGCCCCACAACTGTGGGGACTTTAACCCTTGATCAATAAGGAGGGTTACCCACAATGAATTTTTTACATTATTGAATCTACCGATAGGAACATCGGGGTATGACATGACTCAATTACATTACAGATACTTCTCGGAATAAACATCAGGGTACAATACATAAAATATACAAGTGAATAGATTTCAAAGTTAAAATTACATCAACACTCCCTCTTAACTAGAAAGGTATTCTCTCGACACAATTTATCAGCACAAGTCTTCTTCTCTGTATCATCTAGATCATCGTCAAGTTATCTTCATCTTCAATTAATCTTCATTTCTAAATCTGGATCAACACTAGATCTAAATCATCACTGGATCTGGATCATCACTGGATCTAGATCATCACTGGATCTAGATCATCACTAGATCTGGAACATCTCTGGATTTGGATCATCACTGGATCTGGATCATCACTAGATCTATATCATCATTGAATCTAGAACATCTCTAGATCTGGATCATCACTGGATCTGGATCATCACTTGATCTAGAACATCTTTGATGGATCATCATCACAGGTGCTATCTCTTGATTCTTCTTGCTATAAGAAGCTCTACAAAGCCAGCCCTTTTTCATGTTGGTTGTAGGCCTAGCCTCCATGTAGGTCTTCTTCAGTGCTTATATCTGACCCTAAGTCAGAATGGCCCACCCAACACTTACATATGACCATGCAAGGAACAAATCCACCATACATGTCAGAAAGGCATGCCCAACACTCACATCTGACCATGAGAGGAACCAATCCAGTCATCTATGTCAGAAAGGCCCAGCACTCACATCTAACCATGAGAGGAACCAATCCAGTCAACTATGTCAGAAAGGCTATGCACTTACATTTTACCATGAGAGGAACCAATCCAATGATACATGTCGAAAGGGCTCTACACTTACATTCAACCATGAGGGGAACCAATCCAATCATACATGTCAAAAGGGCTCTGCACTTACATCTGACCATGCAAGGAACCAATCCAGCATGTCAAAATGGCTCTCCACTTACATTTGATCATGTGGGAACACATCCCCCAGTCACATCAAAATGGCCCTGCACTTATATATGATCATGTGGGAACACATCCCACAGTCACATCAAAATGGCCCTCAACTCTAGGCTGAGTATTCCTAGTAACTGACCAAGTGCCTCCATTCTCCCAGAGAATGGCCTTCAGCACTTATATATGATCATGTGGAAACACATCCCTCAATCACATCAGAATGTCCCTCAGCTCTAGGCTGAGTATTCCTGGTAACTCACCAGGTGCCTCCATTCTCCCAAAGAATGGCCTTCATCACTTATATCTAATCATGTGGGAACACATCCCTCAATCACGTCAGAATGGCCCTGCACTGATCATGTGGTAACACAACCCACAATCATATCAGAGAATCTCTGCACTTACATCTGACCATGGAAGGAACCAATCCTTTCACCAAGTGAGAATGGCTCACGGACTCATCACTTCCCTTTGGAGGTAACCTCGATCTGGAGAACACCAAGCTTCTCCCTGAAGTACTCAAAATTCACTCTGGCTAATGGCTTGGTCAACACATCAGCTATCTGTTCGTCTGTCACAACATACTGGAGCTTCACCACTCCTCTCTACACCATATCCTTGATATAGTGATATTTGATCTCGATATGCTTCGACTTGTCATGGAACACTGGGTTCTTCGACAACTTCAGACAACTCCAGTTGTCGCAATATATATAAGTAGCATCCAAATGGAGATCAAACAAATCAGATAGTATCTTCCTCATCCATACTGCCTCACAACTAGCTGAACAAGCTGTGACATACTATGCTTCAGCTGTACTCAGTGCTACATAGGACTGCTTCCTGCTAAACCAAGAGATCACACCTGATCCCATACTGAAGTTCTCTTTCTATCAATGGCACTTCCTACCCAATCTGAATCAATGCAACCTTCCAGGTTAATCTTCTAATTTTCTTCATACTTGAGCCCATAATCAATTGTACCCTTCAGGTACCTCAGAATATGCTTTGCAGCAATCAAGTGAACATGTCTAGGATATGTCAAGAACTGGATCAATGTGTTCATAGCAAAGAAAATATATGGTCTCATATTCATCAGGTACATCAAGGACCCAATCATCTAATGATACATTGTAGCATCAACTGACTCTGATGAAGCCTTACTTAGAAGATTCAGGTTCGATGCCATAGGTGTGGTCATGGCCTTGCACTAGTCCATCATCCCAAATCTCTTCAGGATCTCTACTGCATACTTCCCTTATTCGAGGGAGATTCCATCCTCATTCTACCACACCTCCATGCCTAGAAAATAGTGCACCATACCCAAGTCCTTCATTTTGAACTCGGCAGCAAGCTTCCTCTTTGTATCAGTAATCAACCAATCTCCACCTGTTACAAACAGGTCATCTACATACAGTAGGAGTATCACTAGGTTACCTTATTCAAACTTGTAATAAAGGTTGGAATTTTCTTTACTTTTGGTAAAGTCCAAACTGGATAGAAATCCATCGATTCTGCTATACCATGTCCTTGGCACCTATTTCAAACCGTACAGGACTTTCTTCAACTTACACACATGATACTCCCTATCATGTGTTTCAAAATCGAGTGGCTGCTCCACATACACTTCCTCTTCTACTACACCATTCAAGAAGGCACTCTTGACATCCATTTGGTGTATTTTCCATTTCATCACTGCAGCTAGAGAAAGTATCAATCTGATGGAAGTGTATCTAGCTACAGGTGCAAAAGTCTCTTCATAATCTATTCCTTATTTCCGAGAGAACCCACGAGCCACAAATCTTGCTTTATATTTCTCTATGCTATCGTCTGTAGCATGCTTGATCTTATAGATCCATTTGAAAGTCACAACAGACTTCCCTGCTAGTCTTGGAACAACATCCTAGACATCATTCTTCATGATCGACTGGTACTCCTCGATCATAGCATCCTTCCATTCTTTCTTCTCTGTTGTGTCTTCATAGTTGGAAGGCTCTTTATCAATGAAGTCACACAATAGTGCTACATAGCCGGAGCAGGACCTGGTTCTTTTCCTCTCTTTGTGCACTTCTTCTGGAGCCCCATATCTTTTTGCACCTTGGATAGCCTCTTGTACCCATGCAAGTTTCCTCTTGTTAGGATTCTTCTCTTGGGGTGGATCTACAGGTTCCTGGGGTTCTTCTATTTCTCGATCTTCATCTTGATTTTCATCATTCATAGTTGTATCTTGAACTCTGGGTACTTTTGTTTCTTCAGATTCTTCAACTAGTCTCTTTCTGGATTTTTTGTAGGTTGATTCTTTGTCAAATGTTACGTCTCTGATCATGTCGATTTTCTTGAATCCTAAGAAGTGTATTCTGTAATATTTCAAGCTTTCAGAGTATCCCACAAATATACCCTTCTTTCCTGAAGGATCCAACTTTGACTTCTTTTATTTTGGAATGTGTATGTACACTGGACAACCGAATATTTTGAAATGGCTAACTTCTGGTTTCTTGTCGAAGAAGACTTCTTCAGGTGTTTTGTTCTTAAGTACTTTATGCAGAGTACGGTTCTATACATACACAGTTGTTCTAGCAGCTTCTACCCATAGATGCATAGGAATATCTTGATCATGAAGCATTGCCCTTGCAGCTTCCATAATCATTCTATTCTTTCTTTCTACAACCCCATTCTGTTGTGGATTATATGGAGTGGTTAACTCCCTCTTAATCCCTGAATCTCTGCATAATTCTTTGAATTCATTTGATGTGAATTATCCGCCATTGTCTGATTGAAAGGTCTTGATTTTCTTTTCTATATGATTCTCAATCAAGGCTTTTAACTCTTTGAACTTGCTGAATTATTCATCCTTGTTTTTCATAAAGTATATCCATGTCTTTCTAGAAAAATCATCAATGAAAGAAACATAGTATACATACCCACTTATTGAGCTGGATGACATCAGACCGCATACATTAGAGTGAATGATTTCCAAGATTCTTTTTGCTTTGCTTTCGCCACTTGGAAATGTCTTCTTTGTGTTCTTTCCTTTCGCACATCCTTTGAAAACTCCTTCATGTTTTGTCTGCATTTTTGTTAGTCCTTCAACAACTTTGCTTGCAAGTGGTAGTGCTCTGTAGTGTACATGTGCAAGCCTTCTATGCCAAAGTTCATTTGGCTCCACTAAGTCATGAACCAAAGCTTGTTCTGGTTGTCCCTTCAATTTGTATAATCCTCCCTCTTTCTCTCCAATTATTATTGCATCGTCAATAGTATTTCCTTTTGGCCACATGAGGACTTGGCCATTTACAAATGCAACCCTCATGCATTTTGCATCCAATGCCGATATGGAGAGAAGATTCTTCTTTTGTCCTGGTACAAACAAGACATCCTTCATTTTCATAGATTTTCCAGAGTCTAGCTTGTAGGAGGATTCACCACTACCTTTTATGGGATATTGGTAGTCATCCCCACTGTTTCACCTTATGGGGTGAATTATGTTCAGATAGTTTCTCAAAATATTCCTTTAATCCCGTCATGTGCTTGGAAGCCCCACTGTCAATAAGCCAATATTTTCTTCCATGTGTGACAGTTCCCGTGAGGGAAAAGATTAGAACATATTCTTCATCACTTGAAGAGTCTTCACTTTCTTGGTTGACTCTTTTTTTGGGAGGATCATCATCCTCAGCAGTGTGAGCATGGTTTCTTCTTTTGGAGTTCTTCTTCTTCTTAGAACCACTCTTATTCATGGGACAATTTCTAGCAAAGTGTCCTCTTTCATCACATGTATAGCATCTGAGTTTGGATAGATCCTTGTTTGTTTTTACAGAATTATCTTTCTAGTGAGAAGGCTTACCTCGGTGATGATGATTGTCCCTTCTATTTTTCTTGGAGTGTACTATGAGAGATTGATATTCATTTCCCATCTTTTCTTCTCGAGCTACTATTTGAGCTTCTTCTTGTGAGCATTCTTCCCAAAGCCTACTGAACTTTATTAGCTTCTTTCTAGCACAGATTCCTTGGATGAAAGAATCCCATGACCTAGGGATACCATTCAAGGTGGTCATCGCAATCTCTGCATTCTCCACTTCTTCATCCACTGCTTCAATATGTTCTTTGATCAAGGAGACCCTTGTAAAGTATGACTGTATGGTTTCCCTATGTTCTTTGATCATTCTGGATCTTTACATTCTTCAACTGGTTCTTCAAAGTCATCTTCCAGTTTATGTTATTCCCTTCAAATAGTTTGGTCAGGGAATCAAACATAGCTTTAGGTTTCTTTAGGGAGGAAACCTATGGTATGAGGTGATCCTTGATTGAATCAGCAATAATCCTCTTATCCATGAAAAATTTCTTCTTATGTAAGGCCTTAGCCTCATCTCCCTCTAGAACTGGAACCTCCTCAGTCATGTAAGAGTCCAACTCATTTTCTTCCAGGACCAGGGAGATCCTATACTTCCAGGCTCGAAAGTTATCAACTCCCTCAAGCTTTTCATCAAGCTTGGTATGATGAGACATCTTAACAGAGAACCTCAAATGGAAATACAAAATATTTAGATCTTATGAGGTCAAGATGTCGAAACTGGATCTGGAGCTGAATTTTTGCAGTGTTGGTTCTGGAGCAGATTAGGGCTTGACTTTCCTGGAGTTATACCCAACCAAAAACCTTTATTATTGTCTCTAAACTTCAATTTTGAGGAGCATATCAATCCAGGCCTGGGTTCACTCAAAAATTTCCACTTCTGTGCAAAGCCCTAATTTCCAGTAGTAGTGTCGGGTCAAAAACTGAAAATGCTCAAAATTAGATTCTGCTTCGACAGAAAGATGCGCCCTAGAGAGGAGAGTCATCCCAACCTTATTTTGCTAAAAATATGTGGAGAGAGATCCAAAAATTAGGAAGCCCTAGTTTTTGCAGCTGCACAGTGTCTCTTCTCTGGTTAGCTTTGATACCATGTGAGATTTTTATCATTCAAGCTAGCATTATCTTAGGATATTTAACTGAGAGAATAACAAGCAAAACAATCAAACATAAGAGAGAATGGACACAAAGATTCTCCTTGGGGAAACCATAAAGGAGAAAACCCCGCAACTTACTCAGAGATAGAATTAGCACCAAAAGCAAAAACCCAAAACAGTAAGATGATCTCTCGACAGCAATAGTCTCTCTCTCTCTTGTCCCAGAAACTTCTTCTCTCTCAGTTATGCACTAAAACTGAGTGTGAGTGAATGTGTCATAAATAGATAGGCTCACTCTCTATTTATACTAATTCTCGACTTGACAATAACTCACTAGGGCTGACTTCCCTAGGAGAGTCTAATAAACCTAGGGCCCCACAACTGCGGGGACTTTAACCCTTGATCAATAAGGAGGGTTACCCTCAATGACTTTTTTACATTATTGAATCTCTTGATAGGAACATCGAGGTATGACATGACTTAATTACATTGTAGATACTTTCTAGAATAAACATCGGGGTACAATACATAAAATATACAAGTGAATACATTCTGAAATTACAATTACATCAACATTTTCTGGTTCATGGTTCTTCTAAATGATTCCTCCATAATAATATAAAGAATCTGAGATAGAGGGAATACCTAACACAACCCCATAGTCACCCAAAATAATGGGGTGGGTGTCCCATTAACCAAAGAGGTGATCCAAGTATTACCTATACAAGCTCTGATCCAATTTATTACCTTCTAATCAAACTTGAAGGAATTTACAACTATGAACAAAAAGTTGTGTCTCAATATGTCAAAGGAATTTTCCATATCCAATTTGATGGTCATACCTTTCCCTTTTATTCCATAACCTGAATGGATTGCTTCCTGAACAATAATGATATTATCCATTATTTGTCTTCCTATAAGAAAATCACCTTGATTAGGGGTAATAACTTTATGAAGCACCTTTTGATCCTACAAGCGATAATCTTCATTAAGATTTTATAGGATGAATTGCACAAAGAGATGGGTATGAATCACTTAATCATTGTGGGCTTGTTTTATTTTGGGACCAAAGTGATGAAGGAGGAGTTTGTATCTCCCCATAGATAAGTTCAGCATTCTACAAATATCCCTTTTCATAAAGTTGCATAATCTTCTATAGAAATCTATGGTAAACTCGTCAAACCTTGGAGCTTTTTTAGGATGCAACGACCAAATTGCTCGCATGTTTTCCTCTTCTACAATCAGTTTGGAAAGGTCATCATTTTCTTCACTGGCTACCACAAACATAATGTTGCTACACAGAGTGACTTCATTTTCCTCATCCTCTGTCACATCCTCTGTGTACAGTTGCTAAAAAAAATGAAGGATTCCTCTTTGATTTGATGCAAAGTGTAAAGATTCCCTCACTCACTATCCAATTCGAAGAGGGTGTTCCTTCTCATTCTTTCATTATATTGAATATGGAATTTTTTTTGGCCTCTTCTTTTTGTAAGTTTTAAACCTATGTAGATAAGCAAATCATGTAAATTATTTTAAGAAAAACATAGATTACACCACAACACTCACACATAAAGCATATAAATTTATCCTGGAAAATATTAACTGAGAAAACCAACAAACCTTGGAGCCACACCTCATATGTTCTCATTATCATTATGAATCCCTCATAATACAAAATGCAGGAATTCTGCAGTATCCAATACCCTAATCCCTTCACCTAGATTAGAAAATAGGCTTCAATCCCTTAACAAACCCTAACAAGAACACCTCCCCCATCCCATACATGAAAATAATCCACTCTTATTCTTCCTTCCTTTCCAATTTTAGAATATTTTCTCCTAATTATTTTTCCCTACACAAGACCCTATTAGTGATCTCAACATGATCCAAATGGGATTGTAGTTTCTCCAGCTCCACCACAAAGTTGCACCTTTCCTGACCAAGGTTCACAAGGGAGGTTTCCCACTGTTTGATAGTATTGTTTGTTAAATGGAGCTTTGAATCCCATATGAAGCTCGGGGTGCCCTCAACATGTGATTTCCACACATTGGCAACATTTTTAGTCACTTCTTCCTCTTGAAGCGAAGAGGAGCTGAACTTGAAGGGAATAGGACCCCTTTTTTTCAATCTCTAAATTCTAAAATAATCGGATAATGATCCGAGATAGAGGAATGGAGAATATTGGAGTGAGGAATAGTGATTTTCAAGATAAAATGATTGCTTACTATAAATCTATCAAGCCTTGCCATAATGTGCCCAGTCCCTAATCTTCTTTTGTTCTAGGTGAATATCCCATTCACTAGTTTGATTTCTATTATCTTCCATATGGATTGTAAGTCGTCCACTCATTCTCCAAAGGGATCTCTGACCTTCAATCCACCTCTCCTTTTTAGAATAATAAAAAACCCATTACCATACTTGGGATACATTTATTAATCTTTATGGTCAATTTCCTAGGTCCTATACTAGCTAGTTGGCATCCACTTGCACCACTTGGTAAAAAATTTCCATAAATTCCTCCAGGGGTGCCTTTAAATTAATATAGATAAGACTCTTCCAGCTATACATATTTCTGAGTTTAGTAAGTGTGCTTTCCTTCCTTATCCAGACTTATACTGCTTTTCAGCAACTTTAAGGTAAAAACGTGAAATCTAGTCACATAAACTTCTGTGTTTTTGCATAACTCTTCCTCCTTATTTTTTTCTCTTAAAAGCATGAGTATATTTACTTTCCATCACTTATTAGCTGACATACATCATTCATCCAATTCGTGACCTTCTTGGACTGATTTGGAAAGTTTTTTATGCACCTATGGGTATTTTTTGACTTTTAGTAAGCTTGCTATTATGAGGATTCAACTTTACTCCTTAAGAATTTGAATCCCTAATATAATGATATGTTTGGAAAGCCTATTATTATATAATTTTTTCTTATATAAACTTATGAAATGAAAGTTAGTGTTATGCACCAATTTCGGTCTCCAATTTTGAGTGGATCTTTGCATGTCTTCTAGCGATTTTTGTGAGTTCAATTGATCTAAGACTAGACTTAATTTCCACATGGTATCATAGCTCCTTTAGCTAGATTATTCTCCTCTAATTTTTCTTTTGCGGGATCAATCATCACTCTCTCAAGCAGGGATAATTTTAGGGGCGAAATTTATCCCATGGGCTATTTTTCATGTTTTTCTCCAGAACAATATTCGCCATTTTACAGTTTTTGAAGCCCTGTTTTGCCCAATTTTGATGGGGTAAACTTTTTTCACCCTAAAAATCACCAAATTATTATATAAATGATATAAAATCCTTCTAAAATAAAATATTTTTTGAAAAATATCGCCAAACATTTTATCGTTGGTGTTTTAATAATTGGTAAGATTCACCAATATTTATACACTTTTAAATATGTATGGTTCCTTAAAATCATCCCTGCTCTCAAGGAGCACACTCAGTATTGCTCAAGGTACAATTGCTCAAGAAATAGATCAATCTCACCATATCATCTTGACTCCATTCAACTACTTCAAGTTAAAGGAACAAATGGAGATTAAGCTTGATCCTAATGCTGTTGTAGAGAATATTAAGTTGCACAACAGAAGGGATGAGGATTATGGTCTCTTGTGTCTCAACATTTCCAGAGACCTTCTTTTCCATCTAGATGGATTGGCATCACCAAATGAAGTATGGGAGAAAATCCAAACCTTATTTGGAAAGTCATATGAAATGAGGGTACATTCACTAAGAATGAGCTTGTCGTCCAAGCAATTTTGAGTCCTTACAAGTCTTCTTCTCCAAGTTCAAATCTCTTCTTCTTCAACTAAACCAATGTGGTATTGAAAAGAAATATGAAAAACTAGTCTTGGCCATACTTTCGAATCTTGGCCCTGACTATTTTGTGTTTGTATTGACCTTCCATTCTGCCAAGTTGATAGTTCAAAACTAGAATATGCCTTCACTTGCATAGTTCATGGAATCCTTGAACTAGGAGCAAGATAAGTTGGTCATGATGGGCACCATCAAACCTTCCAAAGATCGAGCTTTGGTTGTTGGAGATTCAAATATGGATTCCAAAGGAAAGAAGGATAATCCAAAGAAGCCTCTTGGTCAAAATAAAGACAATTCCAAGTCTCATGAGGAGTCTTCAAGATCCAAGAAGAATTCCCAAAAGAAGAAAGGTAAAGGTGAAATGAGCAATTGCACATACTATGGTAAGGGACTCCATCCATAGAGCTCCTATATGAAGAAAATAATTGATATGTTGAATCAGCTCCTTGAAAAGCACAACATCTCTCTTCTTGAAGGCATAAAGAAGAAGGAGGGTGCATCAAATTTTGAATACAATGAGAGATTTCAGGCACTCGTTGCAAGAAATATAAGATCCTCTTCCTTTATCATTGATTCTGGAGCTTCAAGACACATGGATTTGACAAGGGAGACCTTCTCCTCTCTTGATGATTCGAATGGTCCTAAGATTGTATTATGGGATGATTCTGAAATTGAATGTAAAGGGAAGGGTAGAATAGATATTGACCATGGTTCTTTCAATAATGTTTTGTATCTCCTAGGTCTTGTTTCCAACCTCTTGTCATTTTATCAGAGGACTCACACTAGGTCACCTAAGAAGGTTGTATTCACTCCCAATAATGTTGAAATCATTGAAATGTTCTAATAGTAGAGTCATAGCAAAATATTATGTTGATCATAGCTCTAAAGTGTACAAGTTCTCACACTTCATGCCCTACTCAAACCCCTCTTCTCTCCTCACTCATGCTAATGAAGCTATAAATCTATGGCATGAAATGTTTGGTCATATTAACTACAAATACTTATCTAATTTATGTGACAAATACATGGTCATAGGGTAACTTACCCAAAGTTAATTTTTCTAAAGGAATATGTCAAGGATGTATTCTAGGAAAACACCCAGAGCACAAGTATGAGAGAGTCGGTCAAGAGAGGACCTATGCACCCCTTTAGCTTATTCATAGTGATATAGATGGTCATTTTCCTCATATTTCAATGAGCCAAGCCAAATATTTCCTAACCTTTATTGATGACTTTTCCATCTATTGTAGGGTATTTTTCCTCAAGCACAGGTCAGAATGTTTTGACCTCTTCAAGGGTTTTAAAGCCCTATTAGAGAACCAATCCGGAAGAAAGCTTAAATTCCTCATATATGATAATGGTGGTGAATATGACAAATCTGAATTCATACAATTTTTTGAAGATGCAGGTATCCATATGCAATTCTCTATTACTTGCACAACTCAACATAATGGTGTTGTTGAATGGAAGAATAGATCTCTCAAAGAGATGGCCACTTGCATGATGGAGTCTAAAAATTTTCCACCAAACTTTTGGAATGAAGCAATCAATTGTGCACTATCTATCTAGAACAGGGTTCCTCACAAATCATTGGATGGAATCACTCATTTTGAAGCTTGGAGTGGACCCAAGATTGATGTGTCCAACTTCTGGATTTTTTGCTCTAGAGCTTGGGATAGATTTCCATCTGAAAAGAGAAAGGATTTGGAACCCCAAAGTCAAGAATGTCTATGTGTTGGTTATTCAAACTACTCCAAATGGAACAAATTGATCAACATGAGCACTCAAAAATATTTCATTGAAAGGAATGTTCAGTTTGAAGAAGAGCCTATGTCAGCAGCAGAGATTGGAGAGTCCTCTTCACCACTACCACTTCTTATATAAGTGAAGACTCCAATAAGTTTTCTGATTCTGATATTTCTGATAATTAATATTTAATTGCATATCATAACACTCCAACATGACCAAAATGGGTAGCAAATACCATTTAAGCAGTCAGAGAACTACCTGGGAATCCTAGTGATCCTAGAAGAACTAGATCTCAATTCGAGAGTGCCCTTTCTCTCAAGGACCCATCCTTTGTTTAGACGTGTTATCTGATGATTGAATCCGATCCAAAAAAATATTAATAATATTTAGAATATCCAATATTTCAAACAACCATGAAATAAAAATTACATTCGCTCCAGAAGAATGAGAAATGGGAACTAGTCAATCTTCTACCATGGAGAAAGCTAGTGAAGTGAAAATGGGTATTCAAGAAAAAGTTTGCTGCTGATGTATATCCTATGAATTATAAGGAAATTTTAGTGGCCATGTTCTTCTCCCAATTCCAAGGCATTGAATACAATGAGACATTTGCACCACTAGCAAAGATGGACTCTATAAGACTAGTTTTGGCCATTGCAGCTTCCAAGCAATGAGAGGTACATCACATGGATGTGAAGAGTTCCTTTCTACATGGATATATAAAAGAAGATATATATATGCATCAGCCATAATGATTTTTCAATCATCCATATCTTGTATTCTGGTTGAAGAAATCACTATATTGGCTAAAACAAGCTCCCAGAGCTTGGTGTTCCAAGATTGATGGCTTTCTGCTATCACATAAATTTTGTAGATACAAGTATCATCCAAATTTATATTTGAAGTTGATTCATGGTTCAATCATTATTCTTTTCTTTTATGTGTATTCCCTTTTAATGACAGTAAGTTCCATGAAATAAATTGTCTCTTTGAAGGATGCTTTGAACCATTCCTTCTCCATAACCGATTTGGGATTGTTGAGCCAATTCTTGGGGATTGAGATTTATCAATCAACCCTTGGAGTCAAAGTACATCAGTCCAAATATGCTTCATACCTGATAAAAAAATTCAAAATAAAATATTGTAAGCCAATTGAGACTCATTTCCTCTCAAGAGTTAAGCTTGAAAAAGCAAACTCAACTCCCTTGGAAAAAATAATATGTATAGACAACTAGTTGGTTGTATTCTCTATTTGACGCACACTACAGCTGATATTTCTCATGCAGTAAGTGTATAATATAGACATATGGAGCAGCCACATGATATCCATTGGAGGGAAGCAAAGAGAATCTTTCACTTTGTGCAAGGAACCAAAACACATGGGATTCACTATGTTGTAAAATTTGACCTAGGGTTAGTTGTTTTTACTGACTCTGATTGGGAAGGTCATAACACTGATAGAAAATCAAATTATGGATATGTTTTTATGCTAGCATATGGACCAATAATATGGTCAAGTAAAACTAAAATTTCCATTGTACTTTCTTCTACAGAGGAAGAATACAAAGGAGTTGTAAATGCAAATACTCAATGTGTATGATTACAAGGCATACTTGGAGAGTTTGGGATCGAATCTGACACTTCCTCTTTCATTTTTTGTGACAATAAAAATGTTATTCAAATCTCAACAGGCCTTGTAAAGAGGCAGTGAAACAAACACATAGATATCCACATGCACTACATCATAGGACTTGTGTATGATGAGGTCATTGATTCGCACTATTGCGCATCATCTAAGAAAGTTGCAAACATTTTAACCAAGGAATTATCTGAGAAGACATTCAGCAATCTCAAATAATTGCTTGGGATAGTTTATCAGATGGTGAATACTGATTGAAGACGAAATATCACAAATTTTTTTCATGTTCATGTTTTGAGGGAGGATTTTCCCCTTGTGGTTTTGCCTCTTTCCTTGTTTTTCATGAACAAGCAGTATGTAAAGGGTGACTAAGCCTTGTTGATAATCCCTATATATCTGATATTTCACATAATTCATGCTTAAGGGGGTGTGTTATAATAATAAAAAACCCATTCCCATATAGGATACATTTATTAATATTTATGGTTAATTTCCTAAGTCATATATTAGCTAGTTGGCATCCACTTGCACCACTTGGTCAAAACTTGACATAAGTGCCTCCAAGAGCACCTTTAAAATATTATGGATAAGATTGTTCCAACTATATAGACTATCTAGTTTAGTAAGTGCTCTTTCCTGCCTTATCCATACTTAGACTGATTTTCAACAACTTTAAGGTAAAATGGTGAAAAATAGTCACATAGAAACTACCATGTTTTTGCACAACTCATCCTCTTTATTTTTCTCTCTTGAAAGAATACGTATATTAGATTTCCATAACTTATTAGCTGGCATACAACATTCATCCAATTGATGGCCTTCCTGGACTTATTTGGAAAGTGTTTTATGCAACTAGGGGGATTTTTTCACTTTAAGTAAGACTTCTATTGTGAGGATTCAACTTTCCTCCTTAGGAATTCAAATCCCTAATGTAATGATATTTTTTACATCCTATTCTTATATAAATGTTTCTGATGTACACTTATCTAATGCAAGTTAGTGTTATGCACCAATTTTAGTCTCCAATTTTGAGTGGATCTTTGCATGTCTTCTAGCAATTATTGCGAGTTCAATTGATCTAAGGTTAGGCTTAATTTCCACATGGTATCAGAGCTCATTTAGCTGAATTTTTATCTTCTCTTCTTGATTTTTCAATATCGGTCATCACTATCTCAAAGAGATCATTTAGTGTTCCTTAGGGCACAGTTGTTGAAGAAATAGATCAATCTCACCATATCATCTTGACTCCATTCAACTACTTCGAATGGAATGCACAGATGGAGATTCTAATGAGGAGACAGGACCTCTTCATAGAACCATGGAAATTTAGGCTAATCCTAATACTGTTGCAAATAAGATCAAGTGGCACAATAGGAGGGATGAGGCTTATGGTATCTTGTGTCTCGACATTTCTAGAGACCTTCTTTTCCATCTAGATGGATTGACAAATCCAAATGAAGTATGGGAGAAACTCCAAACCTAATTTGTAAATACATATGCAATGAGGGTACATTCACTGGAGAATGAGCTTATCACACTGAGTCCGACCAATTTCCAGTCCTTACAAGTCTACTTCTCGAAGTTCAAATCTCTTGTTCTTCAACTAAAGCAGTGTGGTATTGAAAAGAAAGATGAACAACTAGTCTTGGCTATATTTTTGAAGCTTGAACCTGACTATTTTGTTTTTGTATCAACCTTCCATGCCACCAAGTTGGCAGTTTGAAACTGGAATATGAATTCACTTGCATAGTTGTTGGAGATTCAAAAATGGATCCCAAAGGAAAGAAGAATTCTAATCCAAATAAGCCTCCTGATTAAAATAAAGGCAATTCCAAGTATCATGAGGAGTCTTCAAGCTCCAAGAAGAATTCCTAGAAAAAGAAAGGTAAAGGTGAAATGAGAAAGTGTGCAAACTGTGGTAAGCACTTACATCCAGAGAGCTCTTGCATGAACAAACAAATTGATATTTTGACTCAACTCCTTGAAAAGCACAATATCTCTCTTCCTGAAGGTGCAAGGAAGAAGGAGGGTGCATCAAATTTTGGGGACAATGAGAGAGTTCATGCACTATTGGAAGCATTGTTATATCCTCTTTCTTTATCATTGATTCTAGATCTTCAAGACATGTGGCTTCGACAAGGAAGGCATTCTCCTCTTTTGATTATTCGAATGGTACTAAATATAGTGTATTGGGGGATGATTCTGAAACTGAATGTAAAGGGAAGGGTAGAGTAGATATTTACCATGTTTCTTTAAAGAATGTTTTGTATGTCCCAGTTCTTGCTACCAACCTCTTGTCAGTCTATCAAATGACTCACACTGGGTCACCTAATAAGGTTTTATTCACTCTCAATAATGTTGAAATCACTAAAATGTCAAATTGTAAAGTCATAAAAAAAATTATGTTGAGCATAGCTCTAAAGTGTAGAAGTTATCACACTTCATTCCCTACTCAAAACCCTCCGCTCTCCTCACTCATGCTAATGAAGATAGAAATATATGGCATGAAATTTTTGGCCATATTAACTAAAAATAGTTGTGTGGTTTTTGTGACAAATGCATGGTCATAAGGTTACCCAAAATCAAGTTTTCTAAAGGAGTATGTCAAGGATGTATTCTAGGAAAACACCCAGAGTATGAGAGAGTCAATCATGAGAGAACCTCTGCACCCCTTGAGCTTATTAATAGTGATATAGATGGTCATTTTCCTCATATGTCAATGAGTCGAGCCAAATACTCCCTAACCTTCATTGATGAATTTTCTAGATATTGTAGGGTATTCTTCCTCAATCACAAGTCATAAGTTTTTGACCTCTTCAAAGGTTTTAAATCCCTAGTAGAGAAACAGTCTAGAAGAAAGCTCAAAGTCCTCAAATCTAATAATGGTGGTGAATATTTCAAATATAAAATCATACAATTTTGTGAAGATGAAGGTATCCATATGCAACACTTTATTCCTTACACACCTGAACAGAATGGCGTTGCAAAAAGGAATAATAAATCTCTGAAAGAGATGGCCACTTCATGATGGAGTATAAAACTTTGCCACCAAAGTTATGGCATGAAGCAATCAATAGTGAACCCTATATATAGAATAGGGTTCCTCACAAATCCTTGTATGGAATCACTCCTTTCGAAGCTTGGAGTGGATACAAGCCTGATGTGTCACACTTCGGGATTTTTGGCTCTAGAGCTTGGGCTAAATTCCACGTGCATCTGTGATTACATTCTCCTTCCCCTTTTTTGTATTATTTCCATGTCAAAAGCAACGATTTTTTCTATCCACTCTTGTTGTTCTATGGACAATGTTTTATGTTGAAGTAGGTATTGAAGACTATTTTTGTTTGTGCATATCATGAATTTTCTCCCTATGAGGTATTTTTCACCACTTTTCTAATGCCTACATAATTTCCAACATTTCCTTATCGTATGTAGACTTCAATTGCTCTCGCTTGTTTAATTTCTTGCTCTCAAAAGCTATCAGGTTTTCATCTTGCATTAGTACTCCTCCCAACCCATAACCTAAAGCATCACATTATATTACAAATGGTTTGGAGAAGTCTGAGGTAGCTAGTATAGGTGTGGAGGACATAATTCCTTTCAAATATTCAAAACATTTATCTTCTTCTTCACTCCACTAGAATGAATTATTTTTTAGAAGGTTGGATAAGGGTACGGTTATGTGTGCATAATTTTGGATGAATATTCTATAGTATCTCGTTAGCTTGGAATCCCCTTAACTTGGAGATGTTAGTAGGTTTGGGTCATTCTGTGATTGATTTGATTTTTTCTGGATCTACCTTGACTACTTCTTTAGATATTACATGACCAAGTTAGGTCACTTCTTCCTTACCAAATGTGCATTTGGACATCTTGGCATAGAACTAATTTGATTTTAAAATAGAGAGTACTTGTTCCAGATGTACGAGATGGTCCCTCCATGTCTTACTGTATATGAGGATTTCATAAAAGAACTAGTACAAAATTTCTTAGGAATGGTTGAAATAAATTATTCATCGTTGCTTGAAATGTCATTGGAGCATTATTTCTCCCAAGAGGCATTACCTTAAACTCATAATGTCTTTCATAGGTTCGAAAAGCTGTCTTCACCACATCTTGTAGCCTTACTCTGATTTGGTAATATCCCAACCTTAAGTCTAATTTTGAAAAGTACCTTGTTCCATGAAGCTCATCCAACATTTCATCAATAAATGGAATGGGGAATTTGTCTTTAATAGTTACCTTATTTAGTCCTTTGTAGTCGATGCATAGCCTAAATGACCCATCCTTATCTCATACTAGTACTACCGGTTTAGCATAAGGACTCTGAATTTCTGTAATCACTCCACACTTCAGTAAATCATAGATTAATATTTCAATCTTTGTCTTATGATGGTGTGGATACTTATAGGGTTTAACATTGACGGGGCTTGATACAAACTTGATTTCGATGACATGCTCGATCTTCTTTTCTGGTGGTAACTCCATAGGGAGATCTTCGAATACCTTTTTGTACTTTTGGATTAGTCCTTGGATCTTTGGTTACCTATTTTGACCACTTCTGAAGTTAATAATTCCATCTCTTGGCATTGTACGACATACAATGGTTATCCCTTTCGAATTAGTTTCTCCATTTTGTGGGATGACACAATTTGTGTGCGAGGGTGTTGGAACCCATACAACTTGCATTTTTCTCCTTGCCACTTAAACTTTATAAAGTGTTCTTGGTGTTTTTCTGAGTATGTACCTAGTGTTTGGAGGCACTGAATTCCTAATATCGCATCAACTCCTCCTAAGGGTATTGCATAAAATTCTAACTCAAGGTTATAGTTTTGTATTTGAATCTTAACTTTGTGGCATTTTCCCACTTTTTCGATCTTCTTTCCATCTGTGACCATTACTTTCATGATAGGTAATAGGTACATGAAAAGGTTAGGGCCACTTTGCAACACATACGTCAATGAATTTATGGGTATTTATCGTGTCGAATAGGATGACAACATTGTTATTTTTTATATGCCCTTAAAGTTTTAATGTATGTGGTTGGTGTATTCCTGTTATGGCTGCGATCGATATCTTGGGTGTTTCTTCATCTTCCGACGACGAAGGATTTTGGATGTCACATGTTTATTCTATGTCGAATTCCTCGTTGTCTGAATTACCTTCCTCTTCTACTTCACATTGATATAGGTTCTTGGTGATCTCTTTTTTCAAACATCTGTGTCTTGGGTCCCATTTCTCTCAGCAATATTTACACTTTCCTTCTTTCATTCGACGGACTTCTAAGGTGGGTTTGTTGTCACTTCTTAGATGTGGTGGCTGGTATTTGGTGTCAGTTTTGGCATTTTGGATGAACTTTTGATCTTTAACATGGTTTTTGTTCCACGTCTTTTTTATTTTTTCCTCAATGATTTTTGCCTTGCATCTCGCCTTATCCAAGGTTGATACATTTATTAGCTCTAGTTCATCCCTTATATAGGGTTTTAGTCTGAACACATAAGTTTGTAGGCACTAACTTTCTATGAGTTCCAGCACATGTGTTGCTTGGGATTCCCATTCGTAGGTGTATTCATAGATGTTGCCTTTTTGCTACAGTCTGGTGAGTTTTGCAAAGAAGTATTTTTCTTTTAAATCTTCAAACCTTTTTAAGAATTCGTTGTTTAACGTGTTCCAATTGAGCTTAGTTTTCCATGTTGTAACCTTTCCACCACATATACCTGTTGTATGCCTGATATTCTAGTTGAATTGAGGCATATTTTGTCATTTCTTCGTTGGATGTGATATTGTGTATGGAGAAAAATTCTTCTTCCTTGTTGTTCCATGCCATGCTCTATTTTGTTTCTCCATTGAATTTTGACTATTCTAACTTGGGTTTCATTTGATATCCACTTATTGGTGTTTTTGGAGGAGAGAGCGGTTGTTCAGGATGTGGAGAATGATCGTGATCGACCTCTTGTTGTGGGATTTCCCCTTTGAGAGGAATTGTATTACGACGGTTTGAACTTGAGGATGGTTGATCTTCCCTTGACACATTGCCAACTAATGTGATAATTATGTCTTATAAATATTGCTTGAGTTTACTTAATCTGGTTGCCAACCCTACTGATATATCCCTTTTTACTCCTTCCATATCCCAAAATATAGCTTCGTTGACCTCATTTTTAACAATTTCTGATAATTTGTTTTTTCCTTTGTGTAGCTCTGCTTCGATTTGGTCGAGCCTTGAGAGTAGTCCTTCAATATTTTTAGAGTCTTGGGCTTTTTTTTTCTCCAAATCCTCCATTCAATTCTTAATTTCATTCATATCGGACATTTTTCTTGTGCAGGTAGGAATTTTGATATATAAAGCTAAAAATTCAGTATATATATACTAAGAATATTACTATAATAAGTAATATATATATATATATAGTAACTTGGGGAAAAAAGTTAAACAAAATAAATTATTATATAATAAAAAATCTATTTATTAAATATATTTTTTGGTAATGTTTCCATGTTGAGGGTCGGTTGCGGGTAGAGGCGTTGATGACAGGGATGGGATGGCGCAAGGTGGGGAGAAGATGTGGTGGGGAGGTGATGGGGAGAAGATGTGGTGGGTTGGGAGCGTGGGTTGGAAGATTTGTAGGAGTTCAAGAAAGGAGGAAAATGTGAAGACAATAGGACGTGAAGATGTCGGTGGGGGAAGATGCATGGGATGATGCAGATGGGGGGCTGTGAGGGAATATGAAGGTGGCATGGAGTGGTGCGTGAGGGGAAGATGAAGGTAGGAGTGAATATGGGAGTGGGGATGTGTAGGAGGGATGTGTGGAGGAGATGTGAGGGAGAGGGAGGAAGGATATGCGATTGAGGGAAGCGTGCAAGAGCAGTGGTGGAGGGAGATGGTGTGTAGTGGTTAAGTGAGGGGATACGGATGGCAATGGAGGAATGGGAGGAATAAGTGTGAAGTAGGAGAGGGGTTACCAAAGGTGTCAAGGAGTGTTATTCTCTGATACCACTTGGAGCGAACGTAATCAAAACCCATAAAAAAAACTTGAAATATCCACAATGAATAGTAATTATTGAATGATGGGTTTTTACAATAAGAGAGAAGAACTTTTATAGGTCTAAACACACTATTTCAGTGGAATGGTGTGACCCTACAATTATCTAAGTAATATTACATGTAATATTTAAATTAATAGTTCTTAAATACTTAGATACATAACATTACTAAACCAACCACACCATCGGCATGGGGTATGGGCTTGGGTTTCTCAAGGTCATTAGTAGACCTCGATGCCTTAAGGATGATTTCATAAAAAATCCCAGACTGAGCGTAGATCAGATCTATCTATTGGACCATGAGAATAACTTTTGATGTGGACACATCCTTAGAAATATAAAGAAGTAAATATTTCAAGAACCACTCCAACAAGAACTAGGGAGGAATGTTAGATTTGATAATCCTCTTTCTCCTTCACCACTCCTGAATATGATCAGATATATGCATGGCATTGTTTTGTCAAAAATTTGAAAACAATTCTATGCTGACATCATATCGAATTGGAAGTTGAAAATTATTTAGAGACACAGTTTCTAAGTCAAGGAAGTTATCATACGCGACTGATGGGAGCTCTATGTACCACTTAGCCTCTACATTAGCCAACATTATTTGAAATAGCCTCAACCAAATGGAGTCATCAATCAGTGAGTTGGAAGAGAACCGTAGCTGAAATGTGGTGATGTGAGCACCTGGATCCTCACTAGTTTCCCTTCAAACTTTGGGATGTCTGAGGGAAATTTGATGGGACATGTGGTCATGTCACATTATGGCGCATGGGGTCGTTCATTAGTTTAGGAAAATCTGGCAAGTTTAAATTTGCGAGGAAAGGAAGTTTCATCCTAACCAGAGTTTGGTATTTAGGAGTATGGGGTGAGGAAGTACCTTCCCCAGGGATTTCCCACAGCCACAGGTTGTGATGTTGTAGCACTATTCTGAAACAGGTTCCACTTGAATGCCAAAGGATTACTGACTTGTGGTGTGTGATAAATAGTTTGGCCAACTCCAGTCCAAACTAGAGTTTGAAAAGTAGGAGCTGAGATTCCCCCACTAAACAATGAAAATGGAGATCTTCCAAAAGGGGCAATCGAAATATGACTAGAGATATGAAAACGGTAACCTGTGAAGGTTTTTTGGTTCCTAGACAACACACCCACATAAGTAGGTGATGGACCTACATAAAGTGTGGATGGAGGAATGTGCCCTCCATTCCATAGAAATACCTAGATAAAAGAAGTGGACCCACTTGGACCACTTTGAGCATTGTGCATGAAAGAAGAAAAAGTATAAGGTACACTGGGGATCCCAATGACCACCCCAATAGGCTGACCTATGGAATTAGAAGGTGATAAAGGATTGACCACTCAAGCACTCAGACAAAGAGGTGTAGTAGATGAAATAGGTCCTGGAGAACTCATCGAGGGAGGGGATACTCGCCAGACAACATGGTTGAAGTAGGGGTAGACATGGATTCTCCTATACTAGACATATCTAGAATCAAGGACACACCAGACACATGTGAACTGAAAGGACAGACTTAGACTATTACAAGATCATTAAAATAAGTTAAAGGTGTATTGTGATTTCTTGCAAACTCGACAGCTTGCAAGTCTTCTATCTCTACTGGTGGTATTTCTTCCTCTGGAAGTATAAGTTTTGGTTCACCTAGAACTTCATAATACCTGTTGGTTCAAAAGAACCGTATGTGTCTAGTCTCCGCCTTTGAGTTGGCCGTGGAGGCTCCACTATCAAAGATGGAGGAAGGTTCTGCAACCTTCTATACCTATGAATAGGATGGTCCTCCACATCTAAAAATTCGACTCACACACCTAAAAGTCCAAACTAAAACACAAACAAACCAAAGAGCACACTAAAAAATTTCCTAAGTATCACAGGCACAAGAGGTAATGGATACACCTTCCAAAGGAAAGTCTGGCATGATTAGGGAACATATCCAACCAGTAAAGATCGAAGACTAGTTAATTGGCATCTCATGAAGAGTTTTCTAGGTGAAAACATTGGAATCATCCAATATCCCTACCAAATTATCACTGAAGGTTACCTTCCAAGTCTACCCTAGGAGCACTGGAAATAGACTTCCAATGCCACCCGTGTAAGAACCTAAGGTCTAGAAACTAAGGCTACCAAATCTACACAAGAGTCCGGCAGAACAATCACTGGTCTAACTAATGTGCATGGGTAGGGTAGCTAAGTCCAAAATTCTAACAATACCAGCACCCCACAAGGACCAAGAAGTGGTATTGTAAGAACCCCCATACGCACAACAATCCTGGTATACATTCAAACAATATATTGGAGGGTTATCTCTACAACCAAGATCTCACGCGGCCTCGTGCTTGACTCCTATAACATGGATTTAGTTAGTATTATATCATGAAATGCTTGGAAAGCTATAGGTTCTCCTTATCTTGTGCCATCCACTAATTAGATACTGGATTTCAATAGAAGAATTGTTTCACCTTTAGGGATCCTTCCTTACTTACCTATCAGCTTAGGAGGGAAAATTGTTTGCATC
Source organism: Pseudotsuga menziesii (assembly GCA_001517045.1). Lineage (NCBI taxonomy): Eukaryota > Viridiplantae > Streptophyta > Pinopsida > Pinales > Pinaceae > Pseudotsuga > Pseudotsuga menziesii. The sequence goes on along the minus strand of LPNX010238804.1, from coordinate 140,226 downwards.
GATGTTAGGGTAGTCCAAGGTCCCTTAGATTTTAATATGCTCCTTGGACGGGATTATTTTTACACCATGAAAGCTGTAGTGTCCACACTCTTTCAATTTATGCATTTTCCCCATGATGGTAAGATTGTGTCCATTGATAATATTTATTTTGTTAAACCTGATAAACGTATAACTATTAGTCATCTGACTTCCCTGAATGTCTCACACGTTCTTATGGTTCCTTTCCCTTCATTGAACATGTCTCTCGACTCAAGAAATCATACCTAAGTTCATTCATTTTTAAGACAATAAATTCTTCCCATCATGGGGAAGCTTGGGGGGCATGTCTCTAGTCTCTATACATCATGTTGGATTTTAGACGCTAGATTATTATGTAAGTGGGGAAACCTACTAACATTTGGAAATCATGATGGGAAAACACCTGTCAATGGTACTCATTTTGAGCATAGTTCATATTCTGTGTCAATATCGTTAAAAAAAGAAACGAATGTATTTGAGCACATTTTATTTTTGGTTTCAATCTCATTAAAAAATAAAAACAACTTTGAGCATGGTTCCCATTCTTTGTCAAGCTCGTTAAAAATGAAAGAGGTGTTATTGAGCATAGCTTATTTCTGGTTTCAAGATCGTTAACAAATAAAACCTTCCTTGAGCATAGTTTTATTCCTTTTCAAGCTCATTAAAAAATGAAAGAGGATACCTCAAGCATAGTTATTTTATGCTTCAAGCTTATGTAAAAATGAAACAGGTCCCCACAAGCATAGTTATTTTCTGTTTCAAGCTTGTGTAAGAGTGAAACAGGTCATTATGAGAAGAGTTCCTATTTCGTGTCAAGATCATTAAAAAATGAAATGGATTCTTCCATTATGTCAACTCTTTTACTAGACTCAATACTTAAACCTTCATTTCATCTTCATATATCACTTGATCCTCTTTTTTCATCCGTCTGTAGTGAACCTTTCCCTAGGAGTGATCTGTAATTTAGTTGGATGAAGAGGAGAGTAGGTGTTGGTCCTAGGAAAATATAGGAAGAAGTCGACCAGAAGGTTGTCCAAGAAGATGAATATTTTGATCATGTGGTAGAGGAAGAGTCCATGACAGAAGAATATTTGCAATGGAAGAGTCTGTAATGGAATAAGAGTTGTGACGGAAGGAACCATTACATAAGAAGAGTAAAGAAATTGAAAAACACAGTTCTACTGATCGTGGGTAAGGAGTTAGTTAGAATAAAGCAAGATTTTGGTAATAAAGCATAATTGTATTTTTGGGCCGACAGATCCTATTTTCAGTTGTAACTAAGTGTACAAAAATAGAAATGACAATCTGTCAGCTAACATAATAGATTCGGTTGATTAAGACGTGTAGAAGCTTATAAAAGGAAGAACCCAAGCTATGTTGGGGGTTGGTTGATGGGTTGTTTTTCATCCTGGGAGGTTTCTCATTGTAAGTTAGATATTGAGGGACTAGGATGAGAAGGAGAGAGAGATTTTATATAGAGAATCAATCCAGGATGTGTGGATATCAACAGTGGAGTGAAGGAGAGAAGAAATAAATAGACCCAAAACTAGAGAGCATGAGAGGAGAGAAGTATGTATGAGTTGTAAAGAACATTTAAAGAAGATTCTGTAAGATGGGTGTGCAGACAAAATGCGCTAACATATTTCTAATCCCATATGAAGAGCACCTTTCTGGTTTTCCTCGGATGGGTTTCCACGTTAAATGTTGTCTCTGTGTGTCTTTGATAAATATGTTTATGTCGAATGCATGCATGTTGTGAATAAGTAGATCTGAATATGTTGCACATATTCTATTTATGAATAAACCCATGTGTATGTGTGTGTCGCTCCTCTTATAGATTGAATCTGTGATAAGTATTTTATCTTAATTGGTGTGATATTTGTCGACGGATGAGTAGATATTATCTTGAAGCAATAAACAAGGAAAAAGAAGTATAATCTCTGACTTTGGTCAAGTGCTTTTATAAAGTAATGCATGAGTAGAAATCCCCACATAGCTGCAGAAACCTGGTTCTGGTAGTTCCCAATAAGATATCTTGGGTGATACTGCATCCACATTGCAGGTGTTGTTAATGGGGTCCTCCTTTGTCGGGTCGATATCTTGGGTTTTGTTGACTACTAATGATATGAACCTAGTTCGATCGATAATTAAGCCAAAAAAATGTTCTACTATTGGGACCATGAATCATTTTAGTGGGGATATGTTTTGGCACCCAATGAAGCTGGAAATTCAAGATTGGGTGGATTTTAAGGCATTAGAGTTTGCACAGGAAGAAAGTGAAGGATCACGGACGAATCCAACGGAGTGTTGGAGCAAGACCTCTATACCGATATTCATGAGATTTTATGTTGTGAATTATCTATTTTGTTGCATGAATGGTTGTTGAAATTTACAATACAGTGGAAAATTTTTCAAGGAGGACAGCCGACAAAGTGGTATCCTCAGTTGATTCAATGGTTGAAAATTATTAGCAACCATATATCTAGGGCTGTTGATTTTTGGGTTGATGGTATTTTGGAAGGATACATCACTGAAATCATCGTTGACACTATAGGGTCATGTATCCAACATTTTTACATTATGTTGGATTTATGCTACTCGACAGTTATGCTGCGGGAAAGTACCAACCACTGGACATCATGTTGGGAAAACACCCATAAATGGGACTCATTTTGAGCATAATTTATTTTTAGTTTCGGGCTCAATAAACCACGAAACAACATACTGAGCATAGTTCATTCTCTATTCCAAGCTCATTAAAAAATGAAGCAGATACCTTGAGAATTCTTTCAACTAACCTTCGACCTCATTAAAAATAGTAAGATGGTGTTGATCTTACTTTTTACATTTTTCATGCTCTAGTTAAAACATGAAAAGTGGTTTGATCTTAGTTTATTTATTTTTCATGCTCTGGATTCAAAAATGAAAACGCTTTCGAGTTTCGTTGATACCATAGTCTTTCTCATTAAAATCTAAGTGACAAGGTGTCGAGTATACTTTTATCACTTTTTCGAGCTCATAAAACCTGTGTGAAAATGGAAACCCTCAGAGTTGTCTTTAAGCTCTTTTCACACTCTCTAAATAGGAAAATATTTCCAAGCGAACTTGTTTCTTTCACACTTGTTAAATTATTTGAAAGGTCATCTATCTGGTGATAGTTTACCCCTTTTTTCAGATCGTTTAGACTCCTTTACGAAAAAAGTAAACTCTAATTTATCATAACTAAAAAATTTATCCTAGGTATTAGTTTACACTTTTTTGGACCTTGGGGACTAAATAGTATGAAGAAGTCCACATTGGAGTTTTCTTTAGTCATTTCATACTCTCTAAACATGAAATGACACTGAGTTTACCTTCGTCGAACTCATAAAATCAAGAGATGGAGGACCCTTTCTAGGACTGAACCCATCCTTTCTCAGGTTCATAAAACATGTGAGATTGGACTCATCCTATGATGAGCTATACCAAGAGTTTATTACCCTTTTCTAGCTTGTTAAAAAAAAGAGAGGTACTCATCCATAATGATGGGGAAATTAAGGGAATGGGAAAACATCGGTTATGTGTATTAATAGTATATTTCAATCACCCTTGAACATGGCCCTTGTCTGCATTTCATTTAAACAGTTGGGTAATCAGATTGTCTTCGATTCAATCCACATTCATGAGTCATTTTACTCCTTTGAGTCATCCAAATAATGCATCATTTTTTGCATTATGTCTAGTCTCTGCCTCCTTGAGTCAATTTTTCCAAGTCACTTTTCATGTCATTCAATGTTCAAGGGAAGTCTTTACGACGACCTACCTCTGGAGTTACCTTACCTACCTTTGAGTCGATCATCTCTAATTTAGTCCCATGGTTTCTTTGTAATAAAAATCACTTCAAATTACTTTTGTTTCAGTTTCATGTTGACGATGAGGGAAACATTATGGCCCTCCGTCGATGAGGCTATTCGCGTCGACATTAGCACATTAGATAGGAACTATCCTTAGAAACTAGTTAGAACCTTGAAACCTGCATGCCTCAATGGTAGGTTTCCTCACTTTTGACAATAGTCTTTCCTCATTAGCCTCTGAATGAAATATTATGTTGAGTGTTCGATTTCAACTCATTTATTTACATCCAGAGGAATATACTAGGGTACCTTGGAAATCATTGACATCAATTGTGACTTCCCTCACACTTTTTAATGGTATACATCAATGACTAGTAATCAAATGGTTCCTACCATGTTCGACATCATAAAATAAATTCACATGGATAGAATCGTACTGTTAGAGATTGGGATGAAGACCTTTGGGTGTTTAAGCATTCAATTGAATATTTTCCTGCCCCTAGGTTGTGATGGAGTATTTTTTGATTGATTCACTGCATATATATCCACAATGTATGCTTGGTGGCTACTCTCAAGTATGTCGTGATGACATAGATCTACAGTATATTTCCAGTAGTTATGTCCAAGTTTGAGTCTCGTTCACCATGGATCTGCAATGTATGTTAGTAGCCATGATATGGTCATTTATACATGGATCTACAATGTATTGGTTGGAATCCATGTTTTTCCTTAGGACAGAGTATATAGTTCAGAGTATCTGGTACTATAAAATGTATTCACCCGATAGTTTTTCACATATTCCAAAAGACGTTTTGGAGGAATTATTCCTTCGTAGAAGCTCATTTCTAGGAGCTCTGACACACCTTTCCTCTTAACATAAGGTGTCAGCCAAGGATGATGTTGGTTTCTAGTGGACAAAAGGAATCAATGACATTCCTTGTGTTAGTGCTCGAAATTGTTCTTAGACTAAAAAAGAACAAGCCAACACAATCTCGATAAACATAATAAAGTAAAATAGGTTTTTCTAGGGTTTTGGTTGTACAGTTTGTAGATAAGAGGGCAGAAACTTCATGAAACCAAAGCAAACAATAAACCATGAGCATTTGAAAGACTGAGATGCATAACATATAAACCATAATCCAAACATAATAATCACAGTACTGAGTTCCACCCACAGTTAGCAAGCATTTCAAGCATAAAAACCTTAAACAAGAAATGTGTATACCAACTGAGTAATTAACACAAATTAGAAATGAAACCAGTCAAAAGTCTAAAAGGGCATATAGTTGCATATATTTCATAATTCAGTCATCAAAAACACATAAGAGTCTTTACACTTAGCTCATAAACCATAGCCTGATAGCCTCCCCTTGCAACAAAAATCGAACCATTGGTCCTTTTTCAGACTTAAATTTATCATGTTCCTTCAAAAATAGTTGCATAACTGAACCCTAACTACTTTTAGGCTATCTATCGAACTGTTCAATATGAACTATCATTATAAAAAAATGAGATAACCTTTTTAAACTAACTAATAACTGCTCTTCCTAGAGTACTTTTACAAGTCTTTTGTTGCCTCTGCTAAAAGAGCAGTTCCCTCTAAAGCCTGGGCTTTCCTTCTAGATTTCTGATGGTCTGCCTCCAAATCTGTAACTCTTTTTGTCAGCTCCTCTTTCTGTTGTGTCAGCTCCTCGATAGTTTGTTTTAGTTCTATAAACTGATTCTCTGTCTGTCTTTTCTTTTAAGAGCCTCTTTAGAAACTGAAATCAGTTCCTGATAATGACTATTAACTTCTTCCAGATCTTCTCTTAGTCTTTTATTTGCAGTCACTAATCCTTCATTGCTTTCATGTAGGTACTCAATTTGATGCTTGTATTGTTTAATACTCCTTTACAGATTTTCCTTTTTAGAATCAATGCATTTACCTTCTACTATTGGCTACATCCCTTCTGGTATCCATGGGATTTTTCAGCTTCTTGAATATTTCTTCATCCTCCTTCATATGCTCTATCAAGGTCACAGGAATTTTTGAATGTTCTTCAGCTTCAATACTTCACTGAATTGCATCTTCAATTTCCTCTCTTTTCTCCATATAGGAACTCTTTATATCATTTTGTTGTTGTTCTTGAATCATATTCTTTCGAACCTCCATGAATATGTCTGAGATCTTAGTATCAGTGAAGACTAGTTTATCATTTGAAACTATTGGTTTTTTACCCTTCATAACTTCTTTGTTTTCATCCTCGTTATCTTCCAATTTCTCCTGAGATGATGAATCTTCTATTACTGTAACATTTTTATCAGCGATTTTGGGATTTAATAGCTTCTTCATATTTAACCTAAGCTTGATCTTTGGCCTTGTCTTGGGCCTCCAAACTACTCCAACCTCTCCTAACATTTTCAAAGCTTTCCCTTGATGTGTAATTGAAGCTAATTCAACAACTTTCATTTTCTTCCTTCGTGACACTGTCTCTTCTTCAGAATAGGCATGTATGTCCAGTTTATAATGAACCCTATCTTTATCGGTGGTATGAACCCTAGCTTCATTAGATAAATATTTTTCCTCTTCTTCAGACAGTACTGTAATAGGGGTTTGTTCCTGTTTCTTTACCTCTTCATTTACAATTTGGTTCAGTTCTTCAGGAGAAACATCTTCTAAAGGCTCAAGTTCCTTCACCTTTGACCTTGAAACTTTATTTTCTTCAACATTAATTTGTTGTTCAATTTCAATGTTTTCATCTTCCTGGTTCGAAGATTTTCCTAGTTCACCACCTTCTTCATCTTTGACTGTGATTTTATTTTTAAGTTTCTTGATCAAATTTTGACCCTTGTCTAACTGTCTCTTTTGAGACTGCTCTTCCTTCTCTGTTTGGAAACCAAACCAAAACAGGAAATATTCCCATGTCTTCTCTCTTTTTTGAAGTACAGTGCTTATAACTAGTTTAATAAGCCCATGATGAAATACTAATTGTTTGGTGTGATCCTGATGTTCTTTCACCCTAATTGACATCTTCTGTAAACTTTTCAAAAAGAAGAATGGGAGATTCATTTTGGATTCATGACTGAGATGTTGAAGGAATCTAAAATGGTACTTAAACACAAAAGCAAATATGCCTTCACAAGTGATATAGCTTTGTAGGATTTTGATAAGCTCTATCCATTCTGGCTTAAAACTTTGAATAGGTACTCCCTTTCCCCAATCGACTACTATATCTGGAAGTAGATATCTCTAAGCATCAAAAGTGAAAGGCACCTTTTTGAACCAAAACTCACCCTCATCTGAAATTCCTGTTGCTTCTGTTAACAATTACCTGGTTAGTTTAAACTTCAAAGTATCAAAAGACACTATATCCTTATCCAAACATTGAGCGAATTTATAAGAGACTTCTGAGTGATAACCTTAAATCGTTTCAAAAAACACTAACCACCCTGCTTCTGCAAACAGTTTTGCACAATCTGGAAAAGTTTGAACCCAGCTCATATCCGAAGGTTCTGTTCTATTAGTATTATCACTTCTTTTCATATTGAATAATTGTCAAATAGCTACTGTAAATAGAACAAACTCTGAATCCCTTTAAGTCTTCACAATCTGACAGACAATGCTGAATTGGGAAACCTAAAAACCCTATACTGAACTCTCTTGCTTAAACTAATAAATATTTTAATTCCATTGACAGAGAATTCGTCATTCGGTAAGAATTAGGTTTAAACTAATAATCTTCAATCAATTTTATCATTAGTCCTCTATTTTGAAAAGCCCCAAATTTATGAACTTTGGTGACGATTCGCAACCTACCTATCAAACTGATGAATCCAGGTGCTGTAATCGTGTTTTCTTGATTGGCAGGTATCGAATTGCATTCCTTAATCTTCTCTGATCATTTTGATAACTCCAAACGACCACTCCTCAAAGCCCTAGTTTTTCGCCCTGTTTCAAAGTTTTATTACAGATTGCTGATTTTTCACCACGAACTTCATTTGCTTCTACGTGCACTTCAAGAGATACAAGATTCAAGGTGTGTTTGTCTCATTATGTTCAACCTTCATTATTCCAAAACTCTGCAACAGATCACCACGACCCGCCTTCATGATAATTTCTTTGACGTATTCACACCTGTCACAATGATAATTCTAGAGGAAACATGTATCAAATCCCTCAACGCAGTATGAGTGACACTTCATACGTGGGAATTTCAAAAAATTGGACCCAAAAATAATGATTTTTGAACTGCGCGACTTTCTTGTAGTGCATGTGTGCAATTTTTTCAGGCTTGCGCTACAAGAAAGTCTGAGTTAATGATTTTTTAAAAATTAAACTTATGATAAAGGTTTAAACTTGATTTAAGAACCTTAAATAAGCTTTTATGTTATTTTTTAGACCTTTTAATCCAGATAGGCATTCTATAAGCCCTCTAACTATGAAATCAAACCAAATTTTTTTTAAAAATAAAACTAAGAAATCAAATAAACATGAAATCTAAAGGGAAAAGATTCAAACTATCCTAAGCAACAAAATTTTCTAGGAGTAATGAATAAAACCAAGCTTCAAAACTTAAACAAAAGTATTAAAATATGGAAAACAAAAACATGATCTAACATCTGGCTCCTGCTGCGGGATGAAGTCCTCCCTGTGAGGCTTCAAGAACCTGTAGACCAGTGCCTTCTGTGCTGCTACCTGCTAGTCTGCAAAATTTCCATTGGGTTATGGAGTCCTTATTCTGTTATTCACACCAGTATATACAATGAAAGTCTAGTATCCATCTCAAAAACTGTAAAAATGCTTGAGGAATCGTCCATTAACTGGATTAGACAATTCCTCACCCACCAAAGTCTGTAGTACAAAAGTATTGTTTTCTAAAAACTTCGATACTATGAAAGGACCAAACCAAATGTTATCAAACTTGCCATGCTTTCCTTTCTGCTCCTTCCTAGCATCCCATCTCAAAACCATATCTCCCACTGAAAAAGTATTATCTTTGATCTTCCTATAAAATCTTTCTTTGATCTTTAACCTATACAGCTGAGCCTTTTCTTCCACTATTTCTCATTTCTGCTGTAACTCTATTAGTGCATAAATTCTTATTTGCATATAATTAGGTTCTTCCTAACAATCTTGAAAAAATTTCATCACTGGAATACCCAACTAAACAAGAAAAACTGCATCAGTACCATATACTAATTGGAAAGGAGAAGTTCCAATTGTTTTTTTAACTGTTATTATGTCTACCCATAATGCATATTTTAACATAGAATCCCATGATCATTTATTCTGCTTCAATAACTTCCTGATACTATGAATAATATTCTTATTAGATGACTCAGCTAACCCATTCCCTTGAGGATAATAAGGAGTTGAGTGTTTCAACATGATACCATTCTTTTCACAAAATGCCCCCATAGCCTTAGATTTAAAAGCTTTAGCATTATCAGTCAATATTTTCTGAGGACATCCAAATCTACTAAGAATATTTTCTTCAATAAAGTCTATCATCACCTATCTATTGCATTTATTGTGGGAATAGATTCTACCCACTTAGTAAATAAATCTGTAGCAGTCAAAATCCACTTATGCTGCCCTGAAGAAGATGGATTTATCTCTCCTATGAAGTCCAAACCCAATTGTTGAAAAGTGACATTAACTGCAATGGATTTTAAAGGTAATGACGGCAACTTTTGTTTACCAGCAAATTTCTGAGAAGGGATACATGCTCTTACCTGTTGATATACATCTGAGAATAAGGAAGGCCAATAGTATCCTACCCTTAGAATTTATATGTTGTTTCCTTCCAATACTTATGTCCTCCACAAGCACCTTCATGGGATTCAGAGATTACTCCTTCAATTTCTGGTTTATCTAAACATCTGAGAAAAATACCTCCTGGATCTTTCCAAAATAGTTGTTGTTCTATCAAACAATATTTAGTAGTTTTCAATTTCAAAGACCTAGCAACTTTCTTGTCTAAATGTTCTGTACATTACAAGTACAAGAGAAAGTGCACAATATCTGCATACCATGTGGATTATGCATAGTAGTCCATAATCTTTTCTTTCTCCTGCTCTGCTTGAATTTCTTCCTGTGCTGGCTATTCTGTCATGAGATGTAGACCTAAAGCTTGGCAATTTGAGTTAGCTAGCAATCTATCTAAACCTTGTCCCTTTACTAGCTTTGTAGGTCTAATATCCACATCATATTCCATTATTTTGGCAATCCAGTTCCCTCTTTTTTCCTCACTGTCAGGCTGAGTCAAAACATCCTTAATGGCAGCATTAGGCACATAAGCAATAACATTGGAATGCAAAACATAAATTCTGAAAAACTTCAAAGCTTTTACCAATGAGTAAGCCTGCTTCTCTAAAGTGTTGTATTTTAAGTCTGAATCTCTAAGAGTTTTGCTGAAAAATGCAATGGGCTGTTCAAGACCATCCTTATTCTTCTGTAATAAAACAGCAGCCAATGTATCTTCAGATGCAAAAGAAAAAGTTAGAAATTCCTTTGTAAAATTTGGGCTTACTGATACTGGAGCTTCCGTAAGAGCCATCTTAATCTTTTCAAATGAGTTTTTTGCTTCTGCATTCCACTTGACCTCCTGATCTTTCTTCAGCATGGCTATAATCTATTTGATGGTCTCAACAAAATTTGGTATGAACCAACACAGAAAATTGATTTTACCAATAAAAGATTGTACATCCTTCTTGCTCCTTGGTAAACTTATGTTTAGTATTACTTTCACCCATTTCGGATCAATCCTTATGCCATCAGCTGAAACTAAATGACCCAATAATTTACCTTCTTGTACAGCAAAATGTGATTTCTTTGGATTAAGAGATAAACCATATTTTCTACATTTCAGAAAAGTTTTTTTTTAGTGTTTTAGATGCTCATCATCTGATTGTGAAAAGACTGTAATATCATCTAAGTAAATCACTACAAGCTTATCTCTTTCCCCTACAAAGGCTATGTCCATAGCTCTTTGAAAAGTTGCTCCAACATTCATTAATCCAAAAGGCATTTTATCATACATGAAAGTACCCCAGGGAGTAGTAAAAGTTGTTTTTTCTTTATCATCAGGATGCATGGCAATTTGATTATATCCTGAAAAACCATCAACCATAGAAATTCTTTGTGCACCAACTACCTTCTGCAATATTTGTTCTATTTTTGGCAAAGGGTAATTATCCTTCAATGAGGACCTATTCAAATTTCAAAAATCAACACACAGTCTAATTTCACCATTCTTTTTCCTAACAGGCACTAAATTAGCTACACATGAAGAATATTTCAGGGGAACAATGATCTTAGCATCTAATAACTTTTTCACCTCCTTTTCTATAATAGGAAACAAAGCTGGATTTATCCTCCTTAATTTCTGTCTGAAAGGTTTAACATTTGGTTTTAAAGGCACTTTATGCTGTATAATTCCAGTATCATATGTTTTAAAATCTTCATATGACCAAGTAAAAACATCAACATACTCTTTTAACAACTTAATGTACCTGTTCCTCTGCTCTGCTGTGAGTGCTTTTGAAATCTTCACCATTCTAGGATGTTCAAGGGTGCCAATATTACAGTCCACTACATTTTCTTCTGAAGACTGTACAACAGGTTTTAAAGGTGTATCATCCTTTGAAAATATTCTCTCTAATGGCACCAAACCTTTAGGAATGAAATTACTTTTAAGTTCAATAATCTTGTGACCAGCAATCTCATTTTCTGCAATATCTTCAAAATCTTCAACCTCATCATCTTGTTCTTGATCAATTAGGGAATTGGAAAACTCACCTGTTAGCTCTAAAAACCTTTTTATTTCAATGTCATCTTCAAAAAATTTCCACTGCTTTACATCATCAGGCACATAAGGTCTGTACCTAACCTCAATAGGATACTTTAGCTGTGTTGTTTTGGGAATCCTGAAATGTGTGCCTGCTAGGGCAAGAGAATCAGCAGTTTGATTATGATCCCTAGGAATATAAGTAATATTAAAAACCACAAAATAATTTTCTATCATATCCCATACTTCATTACGGTACACTTTCAGTAAATCTTGTTTTACTTGATAATTGTTCCTCACCTATTGAACAACCAACTCGGAGTCGCCATACACAGAAATCTGCTGAATTCCTAAATTTTTTGCAGTTTTCAAACCCAACAACAAAGCTTCATATTCTGTAGTATTATTGGTGGTAATAAATTCCAATTTATACATTAACCTTACTACTTCACCACCAGGAGATATTAGAAGAACCCCTGCTCCAGCACCCTCCTTACATGATGATCCATCAAAGTACATTTTCCAAAGTTCATCTTCTTGTTCCCTAGTGTACTTGACTGGCTCTTATTTTTCAACCTGTAATAAACTAGCAGTATCATTATTATCACTAAAATGCAACATAGAAGTACCCAAATCCTTATCAACAGCATACAAGGGATGATTTGTAGTATTCTTGTCATCAGTCACAATATAGGAAAATTGTAACTCTCTATATAACCTTCTGTTTTCTCCTCCAAATACAGGAATAGTGGCATATGTTAAGTCCATCTGTAGAGTTCCACCAACCTTCTTGGCCCAAGATCTAGAGAGGAGAAGTCCAAACTTAGGTGTAATGTCTGCTACTACCACATCCATAATCACACTCTTCATAGGTAGCTGAGCTAAACTGACCACCACATATTTTATCACTCCTAAACATTTAACAGCTCGTAAATCAAAAGCATACAAGTCATGATAAGGTTTTGTTATACTCAAACCTAAAGCCTTCATGACAGCTTTTGGCATTAGGTTATGAGATGCTCCTGAATCCAAAAGGCAATTATGTATCATCTGCTCATGAAAAGTTAATAGTTAATGTGATGTAAAAAGGAGGTGAAGCACCTGCCTCATTTTCAGTTTTTTCTGCCAAGGCTGACCCAATAAATATTTTAGGATTTTCCTCTTGTAAATTCACTATGTCAGAAGGGAGTTGACTGTTTGCTGAACCAATCATTTTCAGAACTGAATTTTTATAAGAAGGATTCTTCACAACTCAGTGAAAGGCGTAGGGATCTTGATTTTGCCTAATTCATTTTCCAGGTTGAAATTCTGCATACTTTTATTCACCTCTTCAATCTAAACATTCTTCTTTTGATTATCCTGATTTTGTTTTTTCTCTGACACTGGATCAGACTATTGTTTAGAAGGCAAAACTACCTTTTTCTTTGGATTTTGAACTACTTGCTTTGGACCTGACCTTAAATTTAAAGTTTTCTTTGGCTCAGTCTGATATGTATCAGCAATCACTTCAAGATTCAAATCATTTTCTGTTTCAAACACATCTTCATCATAATATTCTGATTTTTTAAAATCTTCTTCAGTCATGAAACCTTCAGTCAACTGTTCTCCAAAATAATTCATATCCTGATATGGATCCTCAAAGAACACTTCCTCTTCAATTTCTTCTTCATCAACTACATTATTCTGAAGTGGTGGTGGCACTTTTTGATCCTCAGTTTCTCTCCTTTCTTGTTGTATATCATTATTTCTTCTCTCTCTGGGAATGAAACGAGGCACAAACTGTCTTCTGAATTGATTTGGATTATTAGGGTTTATGTCTCCCTCTTGAAGAGGTTTATTTGAATTTTTCTCTAATTCCAACTTGTTTAATTTCGCTGTCAGGATCTTTACTAGCTTGGCCATCTCATCAATTTTACCTTCTGCGGAATGGGATGTTGAAACCCCTGGAGCTTCCTCTTTCTTACCCTTCCTGTCATATATCTGTTGAGTTGTATTTCCCTTCAATCTATTAGAAGCTAATATATTAGACTCCACTTCTAATGCTGACTCCTGCATGTTCAGTAAAGTAACAGGTCTTCTTTCTCTTAAGAGTAGGGAAAATTCATGATCAAAAGCATTGGCATAAGTTATTTTTGCAGAAGTTTCTGAAGGTTTTATCTCTGCAGGGATTCTGCCATACATTTTATTGAATCTATTCAAAAAATCAGCTATGGTTTCATCCTTCTTTCTTATAAGGGCTCCAAACTCAGTAATGGAATATGTGTGATCCTTCGTATCACCCCACTGTCTCATGAAAAGATCCTGAAGCTCTTCTATTATAGTAATAGAATTTGTAGGTAACTCTCTAAACCATTTTCTGACCTCTCCATCAAGACTCTATATGAACATCCTCATCCACACATCCTTTGCCTCAATATTCTGATTATCAGCATGGCTGAGAAATGCATCCTAGTGCTCCTCAACTATGGTTTCACCTTGTCCATTAAACCTAGGCAGGTATTTTTGGTAATCACCCCCAGGAAGTGCATTCAAAGGCTGAGGCAAAACTAAAGGTGCATACCTAGCTACCACCATTCGGTCCATCATGTCTAATGGTTGATTTTGGGCTCCCATCTTTAAGTTGATTGGTTTAGGTAATGGAAAGACTTGACTAGAACTTGGATGAAATGGAGTTTTACCAACCTTGAGGTGAAATAAAGGGATTTTTCCAGGAGATATAGTCTTTTCCTTCTTGAAAGATTGAGGATCAGTGAAAACTTGAAAATTACTAACAAGAATTGTAGGCTTCAACCAAGATGAATTCTGTTCTTCTTCCTTCAAAACAAAAAAAGGTGATGAAATGTCTAGTTGATCAGGATTACATAGGGTTGGTAATGACTGAGACCTTCTTATTTTCCTAGTTGTTTTCAATATCTGTTCTGGGTCTGAAACACCCAGCTGTAAAGGTGAACTAGGTCTATTTCTTGTTCCAACTCCCTTAGTAGCCATTGTGAAATAAAGGTGAAAAGTAGTCTTTAAAATTTTCAGGTTTTAAAACAAGTGAAATGATGAGTATCCCAGGGAAAATAGGTTTTCAACTTCATCCTCGGCAATGGTGCCAAAGATGTTAGTACCAAAAATTGTTCTCAGACTACAAAAGAACAAACCAACACAATCTAAATAAACATAATAAAGTAAAATAGGTTTTTCTAGGGTTTTGGTTGTACAGTTTGTAGATAAGAGGGCAGAAACTTCATGAAACCAAAGAAAACACTAAATCATGAGCATTCGAAAGACTAAGATGCATAACATATAAACCATAATCCAAACATAATAATCATAGTACTAAGTTCCACCCACAGTTAGCAAGCATTTCAAGCATAAAAACCTTAAACAGGAAATGAGTATACCAACTAAGTAATTGACACAAATTAGAAATGAAACCAGTCAAAAGTCTAAAAGGTCATATAGTTGCATATATTTCATAACTCAGTCATCAAAAACACATAAGATTCTTTACACTTAGCTCATAAACCACAGCCTGATAGCCTCCCCTTGCAACAAAAATCGAACCATTGGTCCTTTTTCAGACTTACATTTATCCTGTTCCTTCAAAAATAGTTGCATAACTGAACCCTAACTACTTTTAGGCTATCTATCAAATTGTTCAATATAAACTATCATTATACAAAAATGAGATAAATTTTTCAAACTAACTAATAACTGCTCTTCCTAAAGTACTTTTACAAGTCTTTTGTTGCCTCTGCTAAAAGAGAAATTCCCTCTAAAGCTTGGGCTTTCCTTCTAGCTTTATGATGGTCTGCTTCCAAATCTGCAACTCTTTTTGTCATCTCCTCTTTCTGTTGTGTCAGCTCCAGGATAGTTTGTTTAGTTATATAAATTGATTCTCTGTCTATCTTTTTCTTTTAAGCGCCTCTTTAGAAACTAAAATCAGTTACTGATAATTACTATTAACTTCTTCCAAATCTTCTTTTAGTCTTTTATTTGCAGTTACTAATCCTTCATTACTTTCATGCAGGTACTCAATTTGATGCTTGTATTGTTTAATACTCCTTTGCAGATTTTTCTTTTCAGAATCAATACATTTACCTTATACTATTGGTTGCATCCCTTCTGGTATCCATAGGATTTTCAGCTTCTTGAATATTTCTTCATCCTCCTTCATATTCTCCGTCAAGATCATAGGAATTTTTGAATGTTCTTCAGCTTCAATACTACACTGAACTGCATCTTCAATTGCCTCTCTTTTCTCCAGACAGGAACTCTTTATATCATTTTTCTGCTATTCTTGAATCATCTTATTTCGAACCTCCATGAATATGTCTGAGATCTTAGTATCAGTGAAGACTGGTTTATCTTTAGAAACTATTGGTTTTTTACCCTTCATAACTTATTTGTTTCATCCTCATTATCTTCCAATTTCTCTTGAGATGATGAATCTTCTATTACTGTAACCTTTTTCTCAGCCAGTTTGGGATTTAATAGCTTCTTTATATTTAACCTAAGCTTGTTCTTTGGCCTTGTCTTGGGCCTCCAAACTTCTCCAACCTCTCCTAACATTTTCAAAGCTTTCCCTTGATGTGTAATTGAAGCTAATTCAACAACTTTCATTTTCTTCCTTCGTGACACTATCTCTTCTTCAGAATGGGTATGTATCTCCAGTTTAGAATGAACCCTATCTTTATCGGTGGTATGAACACTAGCTTCATTAGATAAAGATTTTTCCTCTTCTTTAGAGAGTACTGTAATAGGGGTTTGTTTCTATTTCTTTACCTCTTCATTTACAATTTGGTTCAGTTCTTCAGGAGAAACATCTTCTACAGGCTCAAGTTCCTTCACCTGTGACCTTGAAACTTTATTTTCTTCAACATTAATTTGATGTTCAATTTCAATGTTTTCATCTTCCTGGTTCGAAGATTTTCCTATTTCACCACCTTCTTCATCTTTGACTGTGACTTTCTTTTTAAGTTTCTTGATCAAATTTTGACCCTTGTCTAACTGTCTCTTTTAAGACTGCTCTTCCTTCTCTGTTTGGAAACCAAACCAAAACAGGAAATATTCCCATGTCTTCTCTCTTTTTTGAAGTAGAGTGCTTATAACTAGTTTAATAAGCCCATGATGAAATACTAATTTTTTGGTGTGATCCTGATGTTCTTTCACCCTACTTGACATCTATTGTAAACTTTTCAAAAATAAGAATGGGAGATTCATTTTGGATTCATGACTGAGATGTTGAAGGAATCTAAAATGGTACTTAAACACAAAAGCAAATATGCCTTCACAAGTGATATATATTTGTAGGATTTTGATAGGCTCTATCCATTCTGGCTTAAACTTTTGAATAGGTACTCCCTTTCCCCAATCGACTACTAAATCTGGAAGTAGATATCTCTGAGCATCAAAAGTGAAAGGCACCTTTTTGAACCAGAATTCACTCTCATCTGAAATTCCTGTTGCTTCTGGTAACACTTCCCTGGTTAGTTTAAACTTCAAAGTATCAAAAGACACTATATCCTTATCCAAACATTGAGCGAATTTATAAGAGACTTCTGAGTGATAACCTTTAATCTTTTCAAAAAACACTAACCACCCTGCTTCTGCAAACAGTTTTGCACAATCTAGAAAAGTATGAACCCTACTCATATCCGAAGGTTCTGCTCTATTAGTCTTACCACTTCTTTTCATCTTAAATAATTGTCAAATAGCTACTGTAAATAGAACAAACTCTGAATCCCTTTAATTCTTCACAATCTGACAGACAATGTTGAATTGGGAAACCTAAAAACCCTATACTGAACTCTCTTGCTTAAACTGATAAATACTTTAATTCCATTGACAGAGAATTTGTCATTCAGTAAGAATTAGGTTTATAAACTAATAATCTTCAATCAATTTTATCATTAGTCCTCTGTTTTGAAAATCCCCAAATTTATGAGCTTTGGTAACGATTCGTAGCCTACCTGTCAAAGTGATGAATCCAGGTGTTGTAATCATGTTTTCTTGACTGGCAGGTGTCGAATTGCATTCCTTAATCTTCTCTGATCATTTTGATAAGTCCAAACGAATGCTCCTCAAAGCCCTAGTTTTTCGCCTTGTTTCGAAGTTTGATTACAAATTGCTGATTTTTCGCCACGAACTTCATTTGCTTCTACATGCACTTTAGGAGATACGAGATTCAAGGCGTGTTTGTCTCATTATGTTCAACCATCATTATTCCAAAACTCTACAACAGATCACCACGACTCACCTTTATGATAATTTCTTTGACGTATTCACATCTGTCACAATGATAATTCTAGAGGAAACACGTATCAAATCCCTCAACGCAGTATGAGTGACACTTCATATGTGAGAATTTCAAAAAATTGGACCCAAAAATAATGATTTTTGAACTACACGACTTTCTTGTAGCGCATGTGTGCAATTTTTGTAGGCTTGTGCTACAAGAAAGCCTGAGTTAATGATTTTTTAAAAATTAAACTTATGATAAAGGTTTAAACTTGATTTAAGAACCTTAAACAAGCTTTTATGTTATTTTTTAGACCTTTTAATCCATATAAGAATTCTATAAGCCCTCTAACTATGAAATCAAACCAAAAAAATTTTAAAAATNAAAGATTCAAACTATCCTAAGCAACAAAATTTTCTAGGAGTAATGAATAAAACCAAGCTTCAAAACTTAAACAAAAGTATTAAAAGATGGAAAACAAAAACATGATCTAACACCTTGCCTTTGAGAAAGAAGCATTGTTCGTTCCTAACGCCCGTTGCTAGTATGCAAAGAGAGTTGATGCTCACTAAAAGGAAAAAATGAGAGATTTTGAGAACCTTCTAGAAGAAATCCCTCATTTAGGCTTATCCCAAATTATCATATTAGGCGGCAATCGATCCCCTAACCCATAGGGATGATCCCTCACCTTCCTCCAACAAAATATTAACCCATTTGATCTCATTTTGGACTATAAATGTAAGCTTACCTTCATGGATGGTGGGGGACTAGAAAAGCACATTTATGCTGTTGAAATTTGTTGGGCTCCGGAATTGTCTTTTATAATGATGTTATTTACATTAATTTCTCATCCTATCTACCATAATTTAGTACATCTATGTTCAATAAGGCTATCTTTACTTTATTTTATTAATGAAAACTATTAAATGCGAAGAGAACCTAATCTACTTAGTTTTGATGTATTATGGTCCATATAACCTTCATTCCAGTTCCTTTATTTGGTACCTCTTTCGATCCTAAGTTCCGCACTGGGTTTGATTGCATGTTTCTTATTCGTTTGGCTTACTTTGTTAATGAACTGATCTACCATTTTCCTTTGGCTCTCGCTGATTCCGTATACCTGCATATATAAATCAAAGTCATGAATTAATGCTGAAGTTTTGGATCTAAAATAGTTAAAAAGGTGAAACATTAAAATAAATATTATTTTACCTTTTTTATTAAAATTCTTTTTTTTTAAAATCTTATTAATCATGAAAGGGGTAAAAATTTAATTAAATTAAAATTCAGTCATGACAAATGATTAAAATCAACTGTTTAAAGTCTAAATTCAACCATTATATATATTTGTGACAAATGATAACATAAGAGAATGTTATAAAACTTTTCTATGTAAATCAGAATCTTTGTTATGCCATATGGTAACATAAGACAGAGGAAATGTGATGTGGATTTTTCATTTGATAAGTTTGTTTGTTGTTTAATGTAGGGTGTAATCCATAACATATCACGTTGGATATATATATTATGCAAATGTTATTTCATACTTCGTTTTTAACTAAGGCATTTTTTATATATTTTGGAGGGCTTGAGCATTAACGCATGAACCATGTGGATGGAAAGGTAGAAAATTGCGTAATGCAACCAATAGAACCCAACCGAAAACCCAGCCGCAGTTTGAATCCAGCAAATCCAACCAACAATCAACTCAAGCAACAACCCAACATCAATTCCACTCAGAATCTAGATTTATGAACTAATTTTCCTTACAGGTCATTCAGATGCCCATTCGAACTGCCATTCACACTAAAGATCATCCATTATCATACTTCCACATAACCAATCCAAATTCCACCACTTGGAGGAGTCATCTATATGCTTCTAGATGGTGAGGAATCTATCAGATGTTACCCAGAACCATTCATATGTGAGCAGCTTGCAATTCATCATTTCTGTCAAAAACATGTTTTTAACAAACAACAAATTTCGAGCTAGAATTGCAGGCAAGCAGAGGCAAAATTTAAAATTCCGGCAGATCAATTTTGGGTTAATTCGGTCCACCTATTTGGTGTGCACCTGTCCTTTTATCCCTTTGTTAACACTCCATTTTTAACAGTTGATTCGAGGGCTTGACAGAGGTTCGATAAGGGTCCCAGCCCCTCGAATCTCATGTGACCATCCTTCAACGAGGAAAGCGGCAGGTGTATTGAAGCATTGGGCACGATCCCTATTCAAGGGCTGCAATTGATCAAAGGAGGATCAACGGTTCTGAACCACTTCACGCAAGAAAACATGCGCAATCAAAGTTTCTGTCCCGGAGTGTGAAACGTGTTAAAGACCGGCGGCTTTTGACGGTTGAGATGAAGCCTAGGGCAGATCTACAACCTACAATAATTTCACACTCCATACTTGTGCGGATAAAGCTGCAATCTCAAATCATGAAAAGGGATAAAGGTCGCAACGATCAACGGCCGTGATGAAGAAGAGGACAAAGCTACAACTATGGTTCATTCCGCAAGGCGAACTAGCATGGACGAATATTTGAGTTCTCTAGTGCGAAAAAGGGTAGGGCCCACTCTTATCGATGGTTGTAGGAGGGTCAATCTCGATCAACGGCTCAGGACGTATCATGATCCAAATTTCCCACGGTGTTCAGAAGAGAAAGGTTGGTAGCTGAACATGTCGAACTATTAGCCTGGCTGAATAAAGCAACTAGCGCCATAATGTTTGTTTCTATTTGTAAAATGTGGCGATAGTCCACTCTTTACACTATTAATGCCTGATGGCGACTTGTAACAACTTTTTATTTGGTAGTATTAGCAATAGGATTGTATAAATACGCTCCCGATAGAGGGAGAAAGGAGTTAGTGAATTGGATTGGGAAACAATCCCGGTCTGAGGCTCCCATTTGTAAAACTTGATACCTGTGTATGAATAAATTACAATGGAAGACTGTCATTCACAGCAGAGGTTCCTGTGTTGTTTTTTTTCCCAATAAGTGCTTTCCTTTTACGTGTAAATTGTGTTTTCTTGTTTCCACTCCATTTTGTTTATTGCTTTTCATGCCTGAGACATAGGGTATAGTGGTTAGGAATTCATACTTGTTATGCTCCGACTATTGTTCCAGGAATTAACAATGGTTCTTCTAAAGTTACATGGAATTCATCTCGTCGGTGCTCCATGCGATGGACTGTCCCTCCTTGTCCTCTAAAATGCCCGCTAAAATCTCCTGATGGGGAAATCAGCAGCTATCTTGCCCCCATTTGCTACCTTTCGTCATTCTTTCATCTGTAATCATTTCTTTTGTAGGTTTCAACTCCATTTTCCCATGGTCCCTTATCCCTTGATAATCTCACCATACACCTTCCTCAACATACTTTGCCCCATTCAGGATCCTAGCCCCCTAATTATGCTGATTGAAAATACTTTGCGGAGTAGACTTTGGTGACACACAAGACTGACAACCTTATGTGGAGCTTCTCCGGTGACGAACGAGAGATCCCTCTCTGACTATGTAGGGCCAGAGGCACAGCCTAAAGTGGTTCTGTTGTTTCCCGGGAGTGGCCTCCCCTCGCTCGACCTTGGGGACATAAAATCCCGGTGCTAACAAACTGGCCCCATTACCAGGGATGAGTTGAAGATCCTCCCCCAGAAGAATGACAAAGATTTAGATCGGACTATTGATGGTGAACAATCTGTCAGACACCAAGAAGGTTGAGCACTTTTCACCTGGCGACTCCACTCTTGAAGGATTCAGAATTCAACGGCTCTGCTGGTGGTATAATCTAGAAAATCTAATGACCAAGGAAGGCTGGCTGATCCCGCCTAGAAAATGGACCCCTCATAAAGCTCAAAAATGCATGGTGGAAGGTCTAGGCACTCGATTCCGCATTTCTTCCAAGATGCCTTATCCTACCTTGTAATTTTTCTCTTGTCTTTTATGAAATTTATCAAAACAACTTTCTCTAACCCAGCTCATCCAGAGCAGAGCCATGGACATATTCTTGTATATCCTTCTTTACAAACCAAAAGCGTTGCGTCGTCTTGTACATCTGATTTCGGCCTAGATTTTCATCCGGGGGCTCTCGATATCAGAGGACACCCCTGTGAAATTCATGAAACCTCAGGCGATAGTTTGGCTATCATACCTAACCTTGTCTCCCCCACTTCTCCAAGCCGATATAAACCGCTGCAATTACCTCCTGTTCTCCATGATTTTCCCGCAAAATATTACAAGTACCTCCCCAAGTTCGACGGAGAATCTGAAAACTTGACTACTGAGAAACATGTACAAGCCTTTGAGCATTTCTCTGATCTGTTCGAGATAGAACATGACGACGTCTGCATGCGGACATTCACTCTATCCTTGCAAGGGGATGCCAAAGTATGGTTTAAACACTTGCATCCTAAGTCCATCAACACTTTGGAAGAGCTTTCTTGCACATTCTTGAGGTTTTGGGGAAGGAGTTGGCCATTGGGGTAGATGCTTTCAGATTTTTATTCTTTGAGGAGACATGAAGGTGAGGCCATATCTAGTTTTAATAGAAGATTTGCAAGCTTTTATTGTAACATGCCTAAGGAAGTTCAACCTCTTGAGAACGCTACTAAGATCTATTATGCAGTCGCCTTTCCTCCTGACCTGTCCTTGCTTCTTTTGGAGAGAAAATTGACCACCCTATAGCAGATGTTCACTGATTGCTTGGAGGTTGAGGAAAACCTTAAGATTTCTAGGAAGCTACCAGATCAGGACAATGGTGGTGAAATAATGGATGCATACAAATTGGTTGGGCCCTACAAGCAAAAGAAGGAAGCCTACAACCCGTCAAAGACCTCTCATGATATACAGAAAGATGACCGGTCCGAGGCTGAAATAAATGGTCATGCGGGACTATTCTCTGAAGATGGCGACCTACCCCACTCCTGGTCAACTAAAGAAGATTTTGAGAAGGAGCTTGGTGCGCCTGTGTATGACGAATATGAAGAAAAGTACCTGCAGAATGAGCCGGCTGTTGAAACGACACCTTCTGATGAAAGAAGTCAAAGTGCAATGCAAAATCAGGAGGTCGAAGTGAGAAAAGATGATGAGGGCACTGGAGGTAATAGCTTACCCTTATGCTATGCCTCTTTTGAATTGATAAGGCATATAATCAAGGCCTCCAAGAAAAAGCAGAAAGAAACGAAGGTGGTGCAGGCCAGAAACTTGTACAAAAAGGGAGGCGGGTGCAGCAGTTTACAAATAAACACTTTTTCTGATACTCCATTTTCAGGAATGTTGCCTTGCCCTGAAGAAGTCTGCTTACTCGGTTCCAACGGAGAAGCTGACGACCTCCCTCTCGAAGCACATCAAACCTTTGCTGCAGAAATTTCGGATGAAGAGAGGGATATTCCATTAGAGAAATATTC
Organism: Pseudotsuga menziesii; assembly: GCA_001517045.1. NCBI lineage: Eukaryota > Viridiplantae > Streptophyta > Pinopsida > Pinales > Pinaceae > Pseudotsuga > Pseudotsuga menziesii. The sequence goes on along the minus strand of LPNX010238804.1, from coordinate 116,974 downwards.
TGAGGGTCCTTGTCTGCAATCTCCCAAGTGTCATCCTAATGACTCCCTAGAAGTGGGAAGCTCTGGATAGCTTTCCCATGAGAAGGTGACAGAACGTGCTGGAGGTTGCCATGAATTCTATGACCCCGTGGCCAATGTTGACTGCATGGGCAGACCCGGATTTACTATTATCAACCAACAACACCCCTAACTCACTGGCCCTTTCTACGACAGGCCGCAAGGCGGCCTGAAGTCTCACCTGAAGTGAATCTAATGGGTTGGCCAAGGACTCAAGCGTCTTGGACCAGGTTCTGTGGTAGTCCTACTGGTGGCTCGCAGCTCTTCTAGTCGCAGCGTCTCTATCCTTGCACACGTCGCGCAGGTCCTCTCTTCGCACGACTTCTTCCTTCTCACAATAGTCTCAATCTCACCGCATCGCCGCGCACCGTGCGACATGAAACTCCTATCCAACGCTAAGTCCTCGACCCACGGAGTCGCACACCGCAGCTCCTCTGTCGGTGCGGTATCGCCTTCTTGCGATACCCTCCAACCGCGGCTTAGCGCACTTAGCATTGTTCGTGTCGACGCGTAAGACCTGATACCCAGACTGTCTTACTGTGATTAATTAACTATCTAAGGCAAGCATAAGTAGGCCTTATACAACGGGCCAAGGATTTCAACTTGTATATATCTTCCTGTAGTGCTGTAACTAAACAACTCATTCATACATCAACTGTAAGAAAATTGCATAACATAATCGGATATATGCAGCAAATAAACACAATATGCAAATCAATCACAGAACACGGGATTTTAACGTGGTTCGCCCCCAGGATGGGAGTTACGTCCACAAAACTGTGCTTCTCTATTATAGCTTAAGGGAAGGCAACACAGTTCTGCTGCGCCTCATAGGCAACTCAAGATCTTCTCTCTTAGATCTTTCTTCTCTACCTTTATGTTGTCTCTCTTACAACATACTCTTCCCTCTCAGTCGATCCCTGCAGATCATTACATGCATGCTCTACAAGCCGGCTACTGGTTTTAGTAAGATTGCTACCGCTAGAACCAGAACCAGAGCTCGGCTTTTACAACAGTCTACTTATCCTTATTGCCTATTTCAATCACGACTGTCTCTCTATATAACCAACTGGCTAACTAACTGACTAGCTAACCCTTTACAATACAAAATATATTCTTATATAGGCAACCCGAAGGTCGTGCCATTACAACACTGTGGGCCTGTCCCAACAGTAACCCAAACCCTAATTAGTGATAGTTGGTCCTCTCTGTCCTTGAGGTAGCCGGTTCCTGTCACACCACAGCTCTCTGCAGTCTTCCATGCTTCCCGGCACTGATCATGGATACTATGCACAGCTTCGCTCTTCTGTCCTTCATCTTCAATGCTTGAGCCTCATTGCTCCTTCTTCTTTATGAGGGTCGCTGAGCCCTCCTATCTTCCGTCACTGCCTTCAATGCAGTGGGTGAGCTCTCCCTTCTCATCCGCTCAGGTACCGTTGCCTTTCTTTGACTTTCGTATCTCAAAAAGTCATGGTTTTCGGCTCTGCTCTGCAGCTGGAACCGTGCTATGGCGTCTTAGCTCCATCTTATCCTCTTTTCGCCAAAACTTATCTCTCCGCCAAAACTAGCAGCTTCTTCTGTAGCTGCGGGACCCTACTCCAACAGTCCCCTAACACTTACTTGTGGCTCGTCCTCGAGCCACCTAGAACGGGCTTCTCCTGCTGTAGGTTTTCCTTCTGTAGCTTCTCCTTCGCCTCCTGCGAAGTCTTCTGCAACTTCTACCGAATTCCTTCGACTTCGTTCTTCATTACCTAGGCACGTTCTCTTGCCGAGTCAATCAGGGCTTGATCAACTTTGGAGTCGTCTGTCTGATCAATTTCTTCTCTTACAGTGGTGAACTCCTTCATTTTCTGCTCGGCTGCGTCGACCAGCTCAGTGATCTGCTCCTAATAGGGTTGAAGTAGGTCACTAATGTGGGCCTCCTGTGTTCTTAGCCGCTGCGCTTCCTGCTGCAGTTGGTTCATCTCCTTTGTCTTCCTCATCTTCTGGAGAGCAGCTAAGCTCTTAATTTCTTCTTTCATGGCCGTTGTAGTAGCCTCTACCCACTGAATATTCCGCTGGATTTCTGCTCTCTCCGGCAACTCATCTAACTTGACCCATGTGTCTGTTGCTTCCCTGAGTATCGACACTGCTTCTTCAATGTGAGATTTCCCCTGCGCAAAAAAACAGCGTCAAAATTTTAATTTTTTTTTTTTTTTTCGGGGTAGACTCATTCCCGGTGCGATGCCTCCTTTCAACTACACTGGACATCTGCACCATTATAAACTGGTTTAAGCTAGGGTTGAGAGGCAAGGTGGCTATCACTATAGAGCTTAAGCCTACTGCCATTGATCCATGTGGGAAGAAGCTCCTCGTTCAGCTGGTTGAGCTGAACGGCACCTCCCTCTGTAACTTGTTGTATCTGATATGGCGCCAGCCAATGTGTCTTGAACTTCCCTGGAAACTTAATGAACTTGCTGTCATAGAGGAGCACTAGGTCTCCGATCTGGAAAGTCTTACTCTTAATGTGTCTGTCATGCCAAGCTTTTTCTCGTGCTTTCTGCACTTTCTGATGGAATCCGGCGATGAGATGGTCAAGATCCCCTTCTCCTGGCTGTGTCAAGACGACTCCTAATGCGATGCCGGATGCATCCACGTGTACATGGAAAGGCTTAGTCCAGTCCGAAAATACTAGGATGGGTGTTGTAACCATCTTCTCCTTAAGTATGTCGATACTCTGCTGGCATTCCTCATTCCATAGGAATTTTACATCCTTCTTCAGCAATTTCTCCATTGGTGCTGTAATCTTTGCGTAGCCCTTGATGAACTTTCTGTAGTACCCAGTATGACCAAGTACTGTCCTGAGTTGCTTGACTGAGTTGGGTGCTGGAATATTTACAATGATGGCGATCTTCGTGGGATCTACCATCAAGCCTTGTCTGCAAACAATGTGACCCAACAAGATACCAAATGGTGCACAGAATATACATTTTTTCAAGTTTAGAGAAATCTGGTACTACCTACATTTCTCTAACATCAGTCTTAAGTCTCCTATATGCTTGTCAATTAGTCCAAATACAGTCCAATCATCAAAATATACTTCTAAGAATTTATGAATGTATTCTTTAAATACAGCAACTACTACTCTAGAAAATATAGCTAGTGCATTCTTAAGACCAAAGGGAATTACCGTATACTGGAACGAGCCCCATTCTGTTGCAAAGGTGGTCTTAGATCGATCTTCTGGATGTATTTTGATCTGGTGGTAGCCTGAAAATCCATCAGTGAAGGAGTAGGCCTCCTGTCCTCCCACGTTGTCTAATACCTCATCAGTGAACGGTGTCGGGAATGGATCATGAAGTGATGCATCGTTGAGTTTTCGCAAATCGACACAGATTCTGATGTCTCCTTTTGTTTTCTTCTCTTGGACGACCATGGGGCTAACCCATTCGCTTTCTTCTATGGGTTCAATGATGCCTGCTGCTAGCATCTTATTGATCTCGTCCTTGACTTTTTCTTTGTAACGCGGGTTTAATCGATATGGGTGCTGCTTAACTGGTCTAGCATCCTCTTTCAATGGTATCCTCATAACTCCCAGGTCTCCGACTATTCCCTTCATCTCCGTGAACTTGGTGGGAAATAGTTCCTGATAGTCATGTAACAAATCTACAATCTGTCCAACTGTTTCATCGTTCCAATAGTCTCCAATAGAGGCAAACTTAGGTTCTGCATCTATGCCAATATTGACCTTTTTAATCTTGATGGGCTCAGTGATTGCTGGAGTCTCTAGCTGTGGTCCTCCAACATCACGAGTTCCTTCTGACTCCGGAATGTTGGTGTTACGAGGGTCCTCCTCCCCCTCCTCTGGTTCTGATGTAAAATTATAGCATTCCAACGCCTCTTCTAGCTGGATAGTCCACTCAGGTTGGGCTGGCACTGAGATGGTGCAATCCTCAAATATCTTGGTCTTGATTATGTCTAGGGCCTGAGCAACACTTGGATGTTCTGATTCAAATGCAAAGGTGAGCAGGAAACTGTCTGTCATAAGTGACCATGTAGTTGTCCCTTTGTGTAATTCAGTCTCTGTGTACCAGTTCCTTGGAACTGTGTCCAATGTGTGAATGAATCTGTGTACCCATTCATCCTCTGGAATGTCCGACCAGTTCTGTTCGCATGTCTGAATGTGTGCTCTAGGATCAGTTTCTCCTATGTACTTCTGCTGAACATACTCTTTGTCGATCGAAAATCTGATCGCCATCAATCTTTTAATATCATCCCATGATGCGATATTTTCTTTATGCGCGTACCACCATCTTGCGGGTGTGGCTCGTGCTACAAGGTCCATAGCTGTGATTCTCTGTTCGTAAGGCATCTGTTGCTCAAACTGCTCAAGGAAGTCCTGGATATCTGTCAGTCCATTGTATGATGGAATCTCAGTGGTCTCCGCCCCAATCCATCGCAGTGATTTACTCATAAACGCACATCTGCGAGTTGAGACTTTGTAAAGTCTATTCTGCCAGTTTTCTAGGCCGACATCAGAATCCGATGCGCATGAGCTGTCGTATCGCCAACTAATGTTCCCTTCTGTGGTTGGGTTGATGTAGTCGTTCTGGTTCGCAGTCATCTGGTAAAGGCTATCCATGTTATGTGCTTCCTCCTCTGCTCTTAAGGGTTCAATATACCTAGGACCTTGGTAAGGATCCAGCGGTGCGATGACCCGGATCTGCGCATCCTCAAAGGTCATTTGTCTTCTCTTTAGGTCAATGATAGCCTTGCTACCAATTGCCCAATCAATACTTAATAGTGCTGGATATGGTCGACTGTCGCCAATGATTTCTATAACCTTGAAGTCCGCAAAAGTACGAACTTCATCAATATCAACTGGCACCTGCGGTAGTCGACCCAATGTTGATACTCGCTGCTGATTAGCTAATCTCAGGTGGATAGGCGATAGGGCTAACTGAGGACTACCCATCTGTTCCCATGTCTGCTTGGTTAGAACATTCACCTCTGATCTGAGATCTAAGACAACCTCATCCATTTCAAACTCACCAATCTGCATTGTGAATTTCATCTCTCTTCCTATCCTTGTGTGTCTTGTAATATTATGAACAGCGCAGTGTGCACTGCCCGATAGAGAAGGTTGCTGACACTGATCTATGATGCGCTGTAGCTCACTGACAGCTTTGTCATTTCTCAGGAGTTTCAAGCAGCTATGCAGGAAGGATTGTACACTTCCTGTCAATTCATCCTCGTCGCATCTTCCTGATGTGGTAGCCTGTTGTGCCTACTCAGGGTTATCGCCACAAGGTGTTTGCTGCGGTACACCCCTAGACGACGGTACCTGCAATCCTGGTTGTGTAGGTTCATCAAAGGAAGCCTTGGCTTCATGAAATGTCTCTTTATTCTTCTGTAAGTCGAGTGTTATTGCTTTACTAGGAGCTCTGCACACCCACCCCTGACTTGTGTTCTTTCCGGTCTCCTGCGATGTGCCACTGGTGGAAGCACCACTCCTAGTCACAATATTGACTCTTGGTTCTGGTTCTGCCTGCTCAGCAACAATAAGTTGGATGTTCTGGTGTGTAGCTGGTTTAGGGTCTCTGATCTTAGCTATTAGGATAGGACACTCTTCTATGGTATGGTCATAAGATTTGCAGTAATTACAAGTAGTAGTGGGGCTCTGACAGTCCCTAGCGTAGTGTCCTATAACTCCGCAATTATAACAAGTGATTGGCCCACGACCTTGGCCAAAAACTCCTCCTCGGCCAAAGCCTTCTCCACGTACGAAGCCTCCTCCACGGCCTCATCCTCTAAATCCTCCTGCATGGCCTCCGTAAGCCTGACCCGGCTGTGGTCCTGTTACTGGACCCTATGTGTCTGCTTGGACTCTGTACACATCATGTTTTCTCTCTGACATGAGGTCATAAGCTCGAAAATCCTATTGATCATGCCCGATGGATTTACAAAAGATACAATATAGGTTTTTAGGTGTCTGTACATACTTCTGAAGCAAAGGGCATTGCTGAGGTGGATGTCCTTGTGTTTTACATATTTCACACCATGGCCCTTGTGTTCTTGGTAAGGGGTTAGGAGCCCCTGATGCTAAATATTCTGCGAAGACTGGATAGTTGTCTTTGGTATGACCCTGTGCTCTACACTTTATGCACCATATGCCTTGCATAACCTCTTTCCCTTTCTTAAGTTCATGTATCTGTAACGTGAGGTTGGCCAACTGGTTCTGTAGGGTTGTCATGCCTGTGGTAGTCTCTGCTAGAGGTGAAGCCTCTAGTTTCATTGCCATCTCCAATGCTTCATCTTGAGTAGTGAGTTTCTGCTGCATTAGTGTCATTATAATATGAGGGAGCAGCGCTGCAATAAACCATTCCTTATGCTGCTCCAGCACAAACTCAAAACTTACTTGGTCTATAAGAGCTTTGAATTTTTGGTCAAAGTCCCTTACTGAATCTGATGGTAGCTGCTTAATATCCTTAAGCTCTGTAATGCACTGAGACTCAGACTTAGGTTTCTTAAACTCTTTGATCATGGCGTTCTTGACCTAGGCAAGCGTCTTGGGCAATGTAGTATACTTTATGTACCATGTCAAGGCTCTGTCTCTGAGTGTGGTGACCAACTGTACAAGTTTAAGGTTATCATCGTTTATTGTTTTAATGGTCCACATGGCTTCACATAGGAACCAATGTTGTTCCGGGTCTTCTTCTCTTGTACTTTTAAAAATAGGTAGCTTCATGTCGTCTCCCATTCTATTTCTCTGTGGTGGGTTCTGACTGACTGGGCTACTACCACTCAGCGGTGTAGGTGAAGGTGCTGTAGCGGGAGTAGGTACTGGCTGTGAGCTACTAGATGGAGTACCTACGGGGTTATTCTGAGTCCCTGTCTGTTTCTGTGGAGTATAGGGGTGGTAAGGGATACCCCCCTCTGGTTCTTCTATGGTGCTAGGACTCTGTTGTCTAATACTGTCTGAACTGTCTTCAAATACAGGAGAGCTAAAATCTACTTTATACTTCTTTCCACTACGGGTTCGTCCAATGTCATCAAAATCACTTTCAAACTCTTGTGACATTACTATCTTTACTTATTCATCTGAAACTAGATCCATTGTTCCTTTTTCATATAGCAGCATTTTAAGGGACAAGTTTAGAGATCTTAGGTACTTACCACGATATCCTCTAAAGAAGTATCATTCTGCTGCGCTGAAGCTCTTTCTCTGGTCAACTGCAAATTCTGTAACAAAGCCTTCTAGCACACTTGTCAGCCAGAAGTCCACTGCTCTTGTAATCGGATTGTCGAGGTTCTGTACGGTCTGAATCAGCTCCGGTGTCCAGACAATGTTTCTTTTCTTCTTGAATGTGTTCTCATCTGTCAACTTCGATAACCAGTCGAAAAGCTCGTTTCCATAGGTTGCAAAAAATATAGCGTGTATGTCTGAAGCGATATGCTTTTCTAACCAGGCTTCTGTGCTCAGTTTAGGGCTCCGATTCTCTTTCTTGGAGAACTCCCTTAAGTCTAAATCCAGCCACTGGTGAAACTCTTCTCTGGTAGGATGCCAACAGAACATTAACTCCCAGTCGTTTAAACCGGCAACGGAACCATTTGTTGATTGCATGGGCAGACCTGGGTTTACTATTATCAACCAACAACACCCCTAACTCACTGGCCCTTTCGGCGACAGGCCGCAAGGCGGCTTGAAGTCTCACCCGAAGTGAATCTAATGGGTTGGCCAAGGACTCAAGCGTCTTGGACCAGGTTCTATGGCAGTCCTACTGGTGGCTCGCAGCTCTTCTAGCCACAACGTCTCTATCCTTGCGCACGTCGCGCGAGTCCTTTCTTCACACGACTTCTTCCTTCTCACAATAGTCCCAATCTCACCGCATCGCCGTGCACCGTGCGACACGAAACTCCTGTCCAATGCTAAGTCCTCGACCCACGGAGTCGCACACCACAGCTCCTCTGCCGGTGCGGTATCGCCTTCTTGCGATACCCTCCAACCGCGGCTTAGCGCACTTAGCGTTGTTCGTGTCGACACGCAAGACCTGATACCCAGACTGTCTTACTGTGATTAATTAACTATCTAAGGAAAGCATAAGTAGGCCTTATACGACGGGCCAAGGATTTCAACTTGTATATATCTTCCTGTAGTGCTGTAACTAAACAACTCATTCATACATCAACTATAAGCAAATTGCATAACATAATCGGATAGATGGAGCAAATAAACACAATATGCAAATCAATCACAGAACACGGGATTTTAACGTGGTTTTCCCCCAGGATGGGAGTTACGTCCACAAAACTGTGCTTCTCTATTATAGCTTAAGGGAAGGCAACACAGTTCTGCTGTGCCTCATAGGCAGCTCAAGATCTTCTCTCTTAGATCTTTCTTCTCTACCTTTATGCTGTCTCTCTTACAACATACTCTTCCCTCTCAGTCGATCCCTGCGGATCGTTACATGCATGCTCTACAAGCTAGCTACTGGTTTTAGTAAGATTACTACCGCTAGAACCAGAACCAGAGCTCGGCTTTTACAACAGTCTACTTATCCTTATTGCCTATTTCAATCATGACTGTCTCTCTATCTAACCAACTAGCTAACTAACTGACTAGCTAACCCTTTACAATACAAAATATATTCTTATATAGGCAGCCCGAAGGTTGTGCCATTACAACACTGTGGGCCTGTCCCAATAGTAACCCAAACCCTAATTAGTGACAGTCGGTCCTCTCTGTCCTTGAGGCAGCCGCTTCCCGTCACACCACAGCTCTCTGCAGTCTTCCATGCTTCCCGGCAATGATCATGGGTACTATGCACCGCTTCGCTCTTCTTTCCTTCATCTTCAATGCTTGAGCCTCATTTCTACTTCTTCTTTATGAGGGTCGCTGAGCCCTCCTGTCTTCCACCGCTGCCTTCAATGCAATGGGTGAGCTCTCCCTTCTCGGCCGCTCAAGTACCATTGCCTTTCTTTGACTTTCGTATCTCAAAAAGTCATGGTTTCCAGCTCTGCTCTGCAGCTGGAACCGTGTTACGGCGTCATAGCTCCGTCTTATCCTCTTTTCGCTAAAACTTATCTCTCCGCCAAAACTAGCAGCTTCTTCCGTAGCTGCGGGACCCTACTCCAACAGCCAAATACATGGAGGGTCTAGGTGAAGGCAATGATTGGTCATGTCTCTGCCTTAAACATCAGTTTGTTTGTCATTCCTGTCTCCCGATATCTATTTCATTTTTGTCCATCGAGCACCATGCAAGAACAAGAATATTAGGCAAGTTGCTTGATTGGCTTCACTGGAAGTTCGACTTCACTTAGTTGGACTTATGTACAAAGTTAGGTAGAGTAGGTAGGAGAAAATAAGCTCATATATTATCGAGCATTTCCTTCATTACTGTTTTCAGTTTGTTTCCATTTTCAGTTACCAGCACACGTTTACAGTCGCCAGCATGATTTGCAAGAGTGGCACGAATTTGCTGGAGCAGTAGCATGAAGTAGAATAGAGGTGTCCAAGAAAAGATAAAGGCGTCCCAATGGATTCAGCACTTGGTCTATGGGGTTTCTTTGCTACCTTGTTGGGAGGATAGCATCCCTCGTGGAGCCAGTTGTTAACACTCCATTTTTAACAGTTGATTCGAGGGCTTGAAATAGGTTTGCTAAGGATCTCAGCCCCTTGAATCTCATGTGACCATCCTTCAATGAGGAAAGCGACAGGTGTATTGAAGCATTGGGCACGATCCCTATTCAAGGGCTGCAATTGATTGAAGGAGGATCAATGGTTCTGAACCACTTCGCGCAAGAAAACATGCGCGATCAAAGTTTCTGTCCCAGAGTGCGAAATGTGTTAAAGACCAACAGCTTTCGATGGTTGAGATGAAGCCTGGGGAAGATCTACGGCCTACAATAATTTCGCACTCCATACTTGTGCACCAGATAAAGCTGCATTCTCAAATCATGAAAAGGGGTAGAGGTCGCAAAGATCAACGGCCATGATGAAGAAGAGGACAGAGCTACGGCTATGGTTCATTTCGCAAGGTGAACTAGCACAGACAAATATTTTAGTTCTTCATTGTGAAAAAGGGCGGGGCCCACTCTGATCGACAGTTGCAGGAGGGTCGATCTCAGGACGTATCATGATCCAAACTTCCCACGGTGTTCAGAAGAGAAAGGTTGGCGGCCGAACGTGTCGAACTGTTAGTCGGGCCAAATAAAGCCACTAGCGCCATAATGTTTGTTTCTATTTGTAAAACATGGCGATAGTCCACTCTTTACACTGTTAGCGCCTGATGGTGACTTGTAATAGCTTTTTATTCGATAGTCTTAGCAATAGGATTGTATAAATATGCTCCCAATAGAGGGAGAAAGGAGTTAGTGAATAGGATTGGGAAACAATCTCGGGCTGAGGCTCCCATTTATAAAACTTGATACCTGTGTATGAATAAATTGTAGTGGAAGACTGTCATTCACAGCAAAGATTCTTGTGTTGTTGTTTTTCCCAATAAGTGCTTTCCTTTTACGTGTAACTTTGTGTTTTCTTGTTTCCACTCCATTTTGTTTATTTCTTTTCATGCTTGCGACATAGGGTATAGTGGTTTGGAATTCATACTTGTTATGATCCGACTGTTGTTCCAGGCATTGAAAATGGTTCTTCTAAAGTTACATGGAATTCATCTCGCCAATGCTCCATGCGATGGACTGTCCCTCCTTGTCCTCTAAAACGCCCGCTAAAATCTTTTGATTGGGAAATCAATAGCTATCTTGCCTCCGTTTGCTACCTTTCGTCATTCTTTCATCTGTAACCATTTCTTGCGCAGGTTTTGACTCCATTTTCCCATGGTCCCTTATCCCCCGATAATCCCACCATGCACCTTCCTCAACATACTTTGCCCCATTCAGGATCCTAACCCCCTAATTATGCTGATTGAAAATCCTTTGCAGAGTAGACTCTGGTGACACACAAGACTGACAACCTTATGTGGAGCTTCTCCGATGATGAATGAGAGATCCCTCTCTGACTGTGCAAGGCCGGAGGCACAGCCTAAAGTGGTTTTTCTATTGCCCGGGAGCGGCCTCCCCTCGCTCGACCTTGGGGGCCCAAAATCCCGGTGCTCAAACCCTTTTTTTTGGCGGTGTGATCCTGGCCTTAAATGGTTGGGTCGTGGTTTTGGATGAGCACAAACCAAAAGCTCTGGAACATGTCTCTTACTCAGGCTTTATATTGATTCCTAGAGGTGTAGTGGTTAGTCAAAAACCCTCCTTCTGGCGTAACTCGAGGGAATCCGAATGTGGCAATGGCTCTAGCTCTGGCTCGCTTGTTCTGGATCTTCCCAAATAGTACTTTGAAATTTGAATCCCCTGGTGGATTTTATGGATCATCTACTGATGAAGGGTAAACTACAGGTGTTGTTTACACTTGGTAAAGTGCTTTTATAATGGTAAACACAACGCTCACCGGCCACTGAATCATAGTTTAAGTAGCATCAGTGGTAAAGACTAGGGCAGAACCGGGGGAAGCTTTCCTGATATCTTAGTGCAAAAAAGAGGAAATGGTAATAAATATGAAAGTGCCAGAAAAGTACAAACAAGACACCGCCTTCCCGTTCCTGGATGGGTTCAGTAGCCATCGTTTCACTTGCTCTAATGTTCAAGGAATGGAGTATTATCAAGTATATTCCCCCCAATATAGCACAAAAATAGGTTCTTTATCCAATAACACAGAAATAGGTTCTTTATCTAAATGAATTCCTTTGTTTCTTCCAAAGGTAGGTGCTACAGGAAAGACCGCAGCAAGGAAAAGATTACCAAGTGACACATAGAAGATGGCAATGACAAGAGCATGTTGTAGAAGGAGATATGGAGCCACCTTTGGCTCAATGTATCTACAACCAATCTTTGCTGAGAGATAAGAGCGTTTGGGGTGAACTAGACTTGCTTTTGGATAGATGTGTGGGACAGAGGACTCGTGGTACCTGTTGCCTACCCTTCTGCTTTGGGAACTGTGTGAATGGAGAAGATATTGATAGGTACTAGAAACTAATTCATGTCTCCATTTTCCTTATTTACCCTTACCATATTGATCGTTTACTTATATAGCTTTACCCATTACCGTATTGATCCATAGCTCACTCACCCTCATATCTAACTGTTTATATCTCTTCCCTTTCTCACCCACCATCGTATCTAACTCTTTCTATTGTCCACTTCTCCAACATGATATGTTAGCTTCTACCAAACCTCATCACTATAATGCCCACCCATCAATATGGTTTCCAGATGTTTCGGAGAACATGAAAATAGGTACTCGTTTATACTTATTCTGATATCCATCTCTTTCTGTGTCTTAGCTTCTGCCAAACATCGTCACAATAATGCCGACCCATCAATATTCAATCCACATGTTCTGGTCTGTTGATAGACAATTCGCATAGGTACAAGTTACTACTTATTCCTACTTTGTATCACTTCTTATACTCCTCTAACTTGTTAGTTTCATTCTCTTTACCGTACGAATCATCTCATTATCTCACTCACCCTCGTACCTAACAGCATATATTCCATTTTCCTTCTTTCTCCTTACCGTCCTGATCCAGTTTTATCCATAGCTAAATCACTCTGGTATCTAACTGATCTCTTCCATTTTCCTGCTCTACAAGTCACTAGAACTCCATTCCCGTATCCATCTATACAAGTCACTCATACTCCAATACTTCCCCTACCCATCTAACTTGCTAGTTCCATTCTCCTTACCATATTGATCTTCTCAGTAGCTAACTCACCCTGGTATCTAACTGATCTCTTCCATTTTTCTTCTTTCTAAATATTTCCCATCTCAGTTGCTAGATCTCTGCCATCCGAATGAGACCACAGCTTCAAAATCCTGGTATTGTCACAGTGGTTTGTGTGACTTTTTAGGTGACTAGCAAGGTGCTCACGGGAGCACATTTCAGACTTCATGGTATTAGCGGGAGCAAAATCCCAGAACCGAAATCAGCGATTCGACTTTTCCTGATACCGAGTAGAGGTCTATTCTAAAGGGAGGGTACCCCTAACTTGGTAATAGATGAAAGGTCGGTTGGTTGACCAATTGGCCACTTCTCCAGCTTTATGTTTTGAGTGGGAAAACTCTGGGGAAGATGCCATAATTCGGCTCTTTCCAGTCCACTTTCCTAGCACTTTTCAAACATGAAAGTCCATGTATCTCAAATGGTGTCGCTTCACATTAAAAGGTGATTGGGGAAGTCTTAGTTCATACATATCATAATGGTCCATGGGTGGGCTAGGATGTACGCATTGAGGATGGTGAAAGGGCACCCTAATATAAGAGCGACGCTTTTTTCACCCTAATGATCACTAAGAAATATGTACTAGATAGGCATCGATCATCTTATACCATGGAATCCGGTCACCCTAATGCTGGGGGGGAAGGTCTTCCTCTACTATATTCATATACTACAAATTTAAGTTATATGCGGGTCAAGCTCTAAATGTTTGACCATGGAATTTGGTCACCCTAATGGATCCGTGGAAGTAATATTGTCTATCCATCCAAACCGTAACCAATGAGCGAAGCGGCCCTTCTATTTATGAGGCAGGTAATGCACCTAGTGGAAAGATAAATGTCTAGGCTCTGCAGGATCCGTTAATGAAGCTAGGAGAGAGAAAATAGAGCAGGGAAGAAATGGGAGGAGTGTACCCAAATTTAACCCGCCCCAGAGTAGATTAGTGGGGAGCAGCGGGGAAGGGCGCACAGCTTTCAACCCCCCCCCCCCCCCCCCCCCCCCCCCCCCCCCCTCTCTAACCTGTGTGAAAATGTATGGTGTAACCTGTGTCCAGGCTCCACGGGATCCAACTAAAAAAATTTATCCCTTGGCGTAGCCTGTGTCCAGGCTCCGTAGGATCCAACTAAAAAATGCATCCTCTTCCTTGATATCCCAAGTTATTATATGAATATGGGGGTTTGGGGGTCTCCTCGAGATACGAGGGTTTGGGGATTAAAGGTAAACTTGAACTCCTTGTGTTTTCTCTGCTCCAATGTAAAAGATGGCATTAGAGCCAGCATAGGTAGAGGTACAACCATAGGCATATCATCGACCACTCCTTTTGATTCAAGAGTCATAGCCAAATAAGGATCCAGCCCTATAACGGGTAGTTTCTCCTATATAAGTGGGTCCATAACCATAATAGGTTGTAGCAAAGCCTGTTCCATAGTACCCAAAACCCATTAGGGGGGAAGTGCATAGCCTACAATATAAGAAGATAGAGGATATGTACCTACCGTATTCATACCCACACGTGTAGTCCACCCAAGTTTATAAGTGAGAAGATTCCATGCTCCATAATATATATATATGTGTGTGTGTGTGTGTGTGTGTGTGGATCCAAATGTAGTTCCATCAGTATCTTTTAAAGAAGTATCAGATATAATTACAATTGATGTTTACCCTATAAGTAATTAAATCAGAAACAAAGATACAATAGGCACAGGAAGCATTAGATACAGTTACCTTGTTGATCCACCAACATATGAACCAGATCCTTACACATCTGAACCAACATTGTGTACTATAGCAACAGGAGAAAAGGAAGAGCAAATAGTGTATACAAACACATCAAAGTAGGTTCCGGAAGAGATCATGCTGGGCGTCAAGTTATGACTTTCCAAATGAAATTTGCTCTGTTACTAAAAGGAATGTTTTCTTTATAAATTCCTTTTATCGGGCAACCTTTTTTTGGTTCAATTGCTATCTAACCTCAATATCACTATGCCCCTACTTTTGGTGGTTCAACATCACATGGTTATATACAATAGTGTTTGTGTTATTCCACGAGTTGTACTGTTGGGCTACATGGTTTATAGTATATGTGGATGAAGCATATAAGTATTTGTTCCCTAAAGAGGTCCTATAACTTATGTTAATAGAGAAAGTAGTGTTCTGATATACTTTGTAGAGAAAATTCCCTACATGTCCTACTACCTACATGATTGTTCGACCCACCTGCACCATAAGTAGCATTAGTTTAACTAGCAGATATAGTTTCCATTTGAGATTGGGTTTAAGTTCCATATCTTGTGTCAGATTCAGATTCATAGTTAGTAGTAGCCAAGGTAGCATGGGTATAGTAGGCATAGGCCTATTTTCCCAGGTGATGACCGGTCCATTTCCATTAGCAGAGGCACGACACAAACAGTAAAGGAAAATATTACTGTGGGAGAGGAGTTGTAGTCCTACCAACGACATATCTTCCTGTAACAGAGTCCCCAAAAACAGCTCCAGTTTTATATCCCCTCCCTTTTCCCAGTTCCGGAAGCCATTGATCCAGAAGCAAAGCCCTCTATAGTAGAGGTAGCATCATCAATTATACGTACATTTTATTTATAGCTATATACCATGCTATATACATATATGTCTAATGTCATGTTATAAATAGGTGTACTACATACTACCTATTGCTCCATTTATTTTTTGACGTGCAGTGGCGATTAAAAGAGAAAGTGACGTAGGGTAAATGAGATTAATTGGTTCAAGGTAAGAAACTGCCTCTTCCTCTCCTACTAGCTTAGTCGTGGGGTCTACTGGGGAGTCAATTGCCTCCTCTCGTGATGGTTCCTAGTAAACAATAGGCTTTTGAATGGAATCCACCTCCATTTACATTTTCCCTGCTAACTTCGCCGCCCAATTTGCATTTTCCCTGCTATTAGTGCTGCCAAACACACATTGTGATTGCGACTGCGACATGAGGCACTTTTCATAGACAACCTAGGTTACTTCTAACAACTAATCCACCTACTTACTCTACCTATTAACCATATGTGACCATCTCAAATGTAATATAAATACCCTCTTACATTTACAAACCTTACCTTCATCAGCTCCCGCCTTCCATCACATACAGAAAGTTCTTCTCTCTTTGATGCTCCTTCTTACAAACAACAAAAGATCCAAAATCAACATAACCGAGAACGTGAAAATGTGGTGAGAGAGAAAAAAATACAACATAGAGTAAAAGGTATACATCGGTTCACTCAAACAAAAAGGATTTATGAATGAGGATTGGTGTCGGTACGCTAATCACTACAAACCTGTAAGGTGGCAGCTCTATATAACTCAACCCCGGTGAGGATCGAAGAGGCAAAGATCAATAAGAAGTTTCGAAAGACTGTGTACCTATTGCATATGAAACTGAAGATGAGGTGGGTCACTAGTTTAAGAATTCCATTCCGGTCAATCCTAAAAACCTTCTGAGAGGCATTTTAAAGAAAACCTCATTTCTCTGGGTTCGGAGAATCTTCTCAAACTATTTGTTTTATTTAGCCAACTCGATGATTGAATACATGTAAGGGGCGAAGCCTTTATTTATTCCAAAATGATATGGTTTCTATATTGAATAAATCCAAGCAGTTTCAAGGATCCAATGAACAACTGCTTTCCATCCAACAGAAAGAGATTGTGTAGACATATAGAATACCGGTCTAAGCACTAACCCCCTCCTTCCTATTTATTTTAAGGCAGTAGTGAGTAAGGCCGATCCGACGATCCATCAAACAAATGGGGGTAGCTAGCCAAAACTTCCCCTCTAGTCTAAAGGTATAAAAGAGAAAGACGGTCTAAGTGTTAGCTCACTCCCATCTAATTTTATAAGTTCTGTAATTAATTGATGAATTAGGGCAGTTCGATCCCACAACTGAGTGGTCTAAAGCAAATAGGGAAAGAAAATAGTAAGTAGTCATAGGGATACCCCCGAATATGAAGTGTTATGCCCGTAAAAAAAAATCGGCTCTATGTGAATTCCCATACAATGTGAGATAGTTCAATTCAAGTAAATCAAAAAGCGGGTAAGGTTGTTTGAAAACACGGAAGTAAAGGCAAGCGAGTAAAGAAGATGGGTACCCAGGTAATAGACAATAAAAGTAAAAGTATATTCCTAGCCAGGGGTGCCCGATAATGAATAAATGGTATTCTGAGCTCGTCGTATCAATAGGTAATACGTGGTACCCAACAGTATCTTTAAGCAAGTGTGAATAAATATCTGCCTGTCCCGAGAAGCTAAATAGTGGTACCCCCTAAGTAAGAATATGCCAGCAAGTGTTTTTTAACGCTGGGGTGAATCACTATATCGAACGCTCGTCCACCAATGTGAGACAGTTCAAGTAAATAGAAAGGTGGGGGGTTTGTACTGTACCTACTGAGCATTCTTGCCTGAAGCAAGGGGTGATGAGGGCATAAAGCACTCTCCCTAATAAGTAGAGTAGAGTAAAGCAGTAATGAAAATAGGGAATTATATTATCTAGCAATCTCATCAATAAGTGTCCGGGCCCACCACCGACTAACTACTATGCATCCCATCAGTCGAACCAATCACTCGTCATCGATGACTACCTCTCACCAACTCACTATGTACTTCCTGTGGGGTGCCTTGCTTTTCATACGTGTACTGGGTGGCATTATCTTCCTACTTACACTGTGCCATCCTGGGTGACGTGGATTGGGCAAGCGGACTGAAAGGTGTACTATGTAATCTAGGGAATGTTGGGTAAATCAGGGTAGTTGATTGGGACGCTAGGTGGGAATGATGGGTACAAGCCATTAGCAGTTCAGTTGTAACTCACTCTCCCATAAGATTCATAAGTTGTAACTTGCCTTTCCAGAATAATTGTCAGTTGATTTGATTCAAATCTCATAAATGCATCTCCAGTACCTAAGATCATTAGGGAAATTTTGAGGTCTAAAATAAGCCTCGAAACAAAAAAAGTACTATCAAAATCAACTTTAAAAGAACCAATCACATTCCAGAGAATGACATCATCTATTATAGTTGAGGTGGCATTGCTTGAATTAAAAGTACTTACTTGTCAATTTATAAATGGTGGATGTAAACCCATAGTTTACTATACTCATAATGAAAAAATAGCCATACATTACTTTTGAATATAATATTTATATGCTTAGCACTTTTAAGTACTTATAAAATAAAATATTTTAAAATAATTTCATATATAATAAATATTTTAATATAAAACCTACTATCAAAAACAAAAATAAAACTTAAAGTCCAAATTCTATGACTTACCTACTTCATATAATGAATATAGATGTAATTGTGTACTTCATATAATGAATATGTAGTACTTCATATAATAATAATATGACTCATTCAAACTTAATTTCATGATTCAAATTTCCATTTATATGTGAGTATTTCATATGATTCAAATTTCCATTTATATGTAAGTATTTCATATGTGGTAGCACTTAATTTATATAAAATATTAAATAAGTTATGACACACTTGTAAAATATTATTCAAGTTTTAATTTATGTGTATGTATTTTATATATATTTATATATATTGGTTATAAAAAAATAGAATATAATATTGTTATAAATAAATAATTTATTAATTTATATATTTATGATAAATAAATGTTGATATAAATTTAATGTTTAAATTTTAATGTGTGTAGATTTAACTTTTAGTTGAATTAAACTAAATAATATTAACTATATTTAATTGTATTTAATATTTTTTTTAATTTTAATTTATAATTACAAATATAAGTTTAAAATTATTTAATAAATATTAGTTAAATTGGGTTTATATATATATAAACTTTAACTTAAGTTTAGAATTCATAATTAAAGTATTTTACTTTATTTTATTTATTACTATTTTCTTTTAGTATATTTATGTACTAAAGTACTTATATTTTTAGTCATATCAAATATGTTTTTTTCTTATTTTATTTTTAGACATCTTTTCAACTTAACTCAACCATAGTTACATAAATTGAAGTGCAAGAGGTGAGTTGTAAATAAACCTTCCCCACAAAATAACTAACTCATATTATTTTATTATATCTCTTATTAGGCCCATTTTAGACCTCAAAATTCCCCTAACGAAAACACAACTAAATCATATGGCTATATGTAAACAAAATGGCTCGATCTCCTTTTATCCAATGGGAACTACTAGGGATGCTTCTCTCTCATCTGGTGGTAAGTCTTCTTTCTCTTTCCTCTAATCTGGTGTAAAGGATGTTGGAAGGGAATGGGTGCTATCTCCTCGCGCTGGCGCTAATAATGTTTTTGAATGGTATCTAGCCCCTCTTTCCTGAGATATAGGTTAGGGCATAAGTAAGTTAGTGAGGTATGGTTGGTAAAGAGAACGTGAAGAGGGTAGTTGGTGAGAGTTAAGTAAAGGGAAGATAGGGAATAACAAAGGTCTAAGTGCACACCTTACCCAAGTGTATCAAATCTAATAAAGAAGACAGTATTTAATCCAAAGGGTAGTTCCCACGATCTCTACTAAAGTTACCAAAATATCCTTCCTCCGCTTAAGTTTTGGCTATCAAGAATAAATACAGTTTAGCACTTCAACAATATCGTCTAAAGGTAAACCCTATTGGCTGACCATCCATCTGGTGCTTCTAAAGGAAGGGGTTCATAGCATTCCCTTTTCTCTTAATTTATTCATAAAGGAAGTGTCTTTCTTCTAGGGAGGGCCTACTTATTGCAGTGGGATCTAATAAATAAATTTTAGATGTAGCTTGGACGGAATATTCCTTTCCTAGTGATACAAAGATATTTCAGCAAGTCTGATAGCTATAAATGTTGTCAATTTGGGGCATTCATTCCAAAGGTAAGTCATAAGATGAAGGCGTAATAATTATAGGAGGTAACAATAAAGGTAAAGGCAAAGTATAGATTTAGTAAAAATAAATGTGGTACCCAGACCTGATTTAAGTAAGTGTTTTCGAAGCCTGTCTAAAAGCGCTCTTTTTATGTGAACCCTTCAATGCGATCCAAAGATTTTCTATCTAAGGCAGACACAATGTATCCAGAGGGTGAACAAGGGTAGTTGGTAAGAGTAAATATAAAGGAAATAAAGGGTGCACAAGCATGCTCGACCAAAGAGAGAGGGGCGGAGATACTCAGATTTATCTTCAAGGTTTTAAGTGTCGATCCCTACCCAATAATATGATATATGATCTGATCTCATAAGTTCTAGTTTTAGTAAATAAATAGGGCAATTCCAACGATATTTTAAAACAACCAGTTATTCCTGTGACACCCACTTTCATTAATATTGTAGCTTCTAAAGTTAATAGTATATTTTCTGCCTACCAAAGCAATCCAAGCAAGCAGCTCATTTGTCTGACTACAGTTCATAACAAGGGAAGTAAAAATGATCCAAGACTGAGTGGGTCACTTCCAACTGACATTCATTATGTAGGATGTCCTGGGTCCTTTCTCTCTCAATCCAAGAAATGAGGCATGGAATGGTAAGGTACGTTATAATAAAAGAGCAAGTTCCTTCTAAGGAATAGCCATAAAAAGGTTCGTTATAAAAAATATCCCTCCCTGCCTCAAACTGGCACCCAGAGTCGGATGGTTCCGATCAACCCAAACTAAATGTTGGGAGTAGGTAATCAGGAGCATATAGGGGGGAACTAATCATATCAAGCTTACTAAATCAAAGGTTTTGATCCAGTAGGACTTCCTTCTGACAATCACAAGTAAGGTAAGCAAGGTGCAGAGCAATAGGATAAAGGCAATGTTAAATCCCGCCCTTCCAACGCTAAATAAATCCCTCAATCAATAGGCAGTGTACAATAGTCAATTTCCTTAGAGAGCAAGAGTACCAATCATACCACCAAGTTTTCATGCAATAAATGGATTGATGTGGCCCTTAAAAGATCTCACCTAAGGGTAGGATGGTGAAGACCTTATTATTATATTACCCAATTTCCCATCAGGGATAATTTTAGGGGCGAATTTTAGCCTAGTGGGCTATTTTTCCATGTTTTTCTCCCAAAAAACATTTTCCATTTTTCATTTTTTGAAGCCCTGTTTCGCCCAATTTTGATGGGGTAAACTTTTTTCACCATAAAAATCACCAAATTATTATATAAATGATATAAAATCCTTGGAAATTAAAATATTTTTTGAAAAATATCACCAATCATTTTATAGTTGTCGTTTTAAGAATTGGTAATATTCACCAACATTTATACACTTTTAAATGAGTATGATTCCTTAAAATCATCCTTGTTTCCTATCTCGATATGCCACCTTTCCACTCATGAATTCCCCATCATGTTGGGTCATGATAGGCCACCTTGATACTCTCTATCATATTGACATGCCACCCTTTATGTAACACCCCGGTTTTGACCCCGACTGCATTAAAATGTATATGATGTATATATTGTAATTAATCATGGTGAGGAGGTAAAGGAAAAATCCCCACCATGGATTATCGTTTCATGTTTCGGTGATTAAAATCGATGCCGATGGATTTTGTGCTAGCTAGGCACGATATAATGTTGGACACCATGTAAATATGCATTTTGATTCAAATACCCACAACCAGCTATGTCTATGTCTATGCAACCATAACGAAAAAGGGCATGGTTTCCTAAGGACAAGGGTGGGGGGGGTGTCTAAGCCTTGGAAGCCGTTGGGGAATAGCCAAGTGTTAAAAGGTGCACCCATCTAGCTATCAACCATCTTTTTTATTACTCACCTTTCCTTGTCTCATTTAGCCATCGAATTAATTCCCTGGAGTTAGTTGGGGGCAGTTATTTCCCTGGGAAAATGTCTACATGTCCAGCGTCAGTATTGGCAGGACTGTCATCCCTTTCCCACATGCTCACGCATACCCAGGGGCAAGGAACCATCCATCCAATCATTTCATCATCCCTCATTCGACAAGCACGCAGACACTCATTTTTCCTCACGCGAGCAGGCACTCGCGACTGTTCTTCCTTCCCGATTTTGTTCTGTGTAATTTCCTTCACGTTGTGGGTCTGTGTATGTGAATTCCTTCACAATAGGGGTCATTTTCTTACTCTTACGCATACTGAGTGATAGTTTTTTTCTTCCTCCATGAATTTGGGTTTGTTGTGAGTTTTGGTTGAGTTGTTTTGGCCACGTTAGGGCCATAAACAACTCTGGAAGTCGAGATGCTCGATCTAAGGTATGTTTACCTTATTTCCATACCCATTGGCCTTTGAGTAGTTTTACCTTCAATTCCAAAGCTGTTAATTGATGTGTGCATACTGTTGTTTGGTCTTTGGACTGTGTTTGGTCTTTGGACTGGTCTTTCTTGACAAACCTAGTGTGTGCAGGAGCTGCACAGATAGAGCTAGCGGACTGACTTTCTTCTCTGCACCCCCTGAATAGCACTAGAAGGGAAGGCATGGCCCGAGGGACTGTATAGAAGAGAAGGGGATTCTTCCTTGTGTTGGGTGTGTGTGGATGTTTTATAAGTCATGCTAGTTCTGGTGTAGGTGTCCATAGCTCTTCAGTGAGCCCACTAGCTTAGTAGCCATCTTTTCCAGCTCCTTGTTAGCTTGATAAACCCAACTGTGTTGGATTGGCTGAGTTGTGTGCATCCTTGGCTACATGTAAACCTGCTAGTGTTCCCCATATTCCTTGTGGAATCATGCCCAACTTGGTGGTGGTAGTGTTGCTGAGATATTGATGAGCACACTGGCCTATGGTTGGGTGGAACGTTGCAGCGACATAGCTGGTTGCGGGACAAGCTTCTACTAAGATAAGTATATCTATGTTTAAATACTTGCAACTGTGTTTTGTTTCATAACTCAAATGAACATGTTAAATGCTATGAATGAATGAATTTGCTTCCGCTATTTGCTAATCATTTATGCATTTGTGTATGCTTTTATTTCATTGCATTTTATCTTATGTTCATGGAGCTTAGTTGCCCGCATAGCTAGCAGTCATGTTCGTTGCATCCTCTCCGCCGAGTAGAGGGGTGGGGACGTGACCCTTTATTGATTTTAGCATTGTTATCAAGGCTTGAACTATAACAATTACCATCTTCGATACGTCGCCCTCTAACTCTTCAATTTCCCTTTTCTTGCATGTTTGCATTCTTTATCTATTATCCCCTATCACTCTATTTTGGGATCAACCCCAACAAAATCAATAGTGAGTTCCCTAAGCATTAATTCATAAAGTGGGTTGGTAGCAAGCAGTAAAATGAAAGGTAGGGCTATTTCTAGCCAGTGAGTGCCCGCAAATTCCTAAAGTGTATCCTGGGCAAGGAAGGCATGTCCAGAATAGTAATAGTGGTACCCTCAATGTAATAATATATTAGGAAGTGTTGTAGAACGCCCATCAAACAATGCTCTATGTGAATCCCATACAATTTAAGTTGGAGGAATTACTAAGTAGGTAAATTGAGGTAGTAAATATAGGTTTGTAAAGAGGTGGTTGGAAAGAGTAAAGGAAAATAGACTAGTGTCATACCTACTAAGTATTCCTGACTTAAGGAAGAGGTTGGGGAATAAGTAAGTAGGGGTGAGTAAATATAGGTTGGTAAAGAGCAAGGGTGGGTTGGTCAAGCAAGTAAGTAGGTAAACTTAATCAAGTAAGTAGGTAAACCATAAGGTGAAGGCAAGTAAGCATCTCAAGGTCCCAGGCTGTCTTAATGAATCACTAGTATGTGGAGGTTCATCCTGGCCCAACAAGAATAGTTGTACCCACTAAGCACTCATGAGGCAAGTGCTTAGGGAAACCACAGTAGGGATAGGTAGTTTGGTTGATAAAGAGAAAGGTGGGTCGGTGGAAACACTTAAGTAATGAAAGTAGGGATAATATTATATACTTATGTTCTCAAAAGGACTAAGTCACTTCCTAACTATTAAATATGAGCTAATGGAGGTTCCTACTAACTACGAAATAAGAGCTAATGGAGGTAATATATTTACTTTATATACGATGGAGCTAAGGTGATTAATAAATGGATGACTTTATATATGATATTTACTAAGGCTTTATTAACAAGATTTACTGAGGGTGTATTGTCTAATTAAGAAGGCTGCATTGTATAGTAAGATAAATTGATACGGTCTAAATGAGTGCCTTTGGTTGTAGCTATAGAAGTAAGAGGGATACATTGGTTCTTCTCTAAGCAGCTAAGAAGAAATAAAAGATTCTAGTGGGGAACAAGATTTTCATAAGGAATCGAGGAGAGGGAAGCTTTTAATAGCTAATCTTTCCTCTGGTCTAATCTTTTCACTGTCATTTGTAACAATAGGTCTAATATGAGTGAGCTAACAATGTATGGTGTAATCACAATGGTCATAGTGAATAGCAAAAGTAATATCACGAGGTAAGGAATCTAATTGTTCATATAATACTACCCCTCCTCTTCTAATAGCAGTCAAAGTAAATATGGATAGGTGCCAAAGTGAATATTGATTAGTGAACTCATAAGACTAGTTGCTTCAGTTAATATTGATTGTGCTCTCCCTCCGGCTCCTTACCTTATCTCTAAAACCAAGAAGGGTAATCTCTCCGACTCTAACAAGGGTAAGCTAATAAGAGAACAAGGAAGGGTATGCTAATATTTCCATCTCTAACTCTAGCAACAAGAGATAAATAGTTCTACCCTGAATTTTTATTGGTAATACAGTAATTATCTAAGTTCTGTGAGTTAGCAACTAGTGGGGCCCAAAAGCTAAAAACGAGTATCTAACCTTTTATGGGTGGGTGGTGGGTTAGTTAGGGGATCGATAAAAAATAAAGCTTCTACATTTTGGCTTCTATTCAAATCCCGGTGATTTAATTAATCCCGTGGTCATGGTAATTTAATATCCTACTTTTGTGGTTTGGTGGCAATTGAATAATTGAGGAGTTGGTTAGTCGTTTTGTAAGTAATGGAGCCCCATAAAATCTCTCTGTTGGATATAAGCAGGGCAATAAATTATACTTGGTGCGGTGGAGGCAGCAGTCAAATTTAAGTTTCAACCAAATCGTAAATTGAAAGGTGCACAAAATGACCATTTATTATTCGTAATCTCCCGGAAGAGCCGCAAGATAAATTATATGTTACACCCTTCCCCATGAGATGAGCTAATTGGTATAGTAAATAAGGGTCCGTTAAATAATGTGAGGTGTGATTCTTCGTGTGTACGGAGGGAACAAAAGATGAGTTCGTTTTCTCGTTGTTGGGGTGAGGGCGACCCATGGATAAGTATTCTTCGCCTCCCTCCGATCCAAGAGGGAATGACTTGGGATGTTGCAGCAGTCCCCTGCTGCAGGTGTAAGGTATAAAGAAAGGTTCGGCCCGCGCTGCAATGGGTGTTTTTTTTTGTTGTGATCCTCTTTAGAAAATCCCCACCAAAATATAGTTGCTTCATTACTGTTGGTATCCACCCAAAATGATTGTTATCGAACTAGAAGCTCTACTTTGTTTACACCTTTATTTTAAGGGATAGCTCTAATTCCATTGCTTATACTGACATCATGATAGATTAAATAGTAGTAGATATGCTTATATGGAGATAAGAGTAATGAGGTTATATTACGATATGTTAGTCTTAATACGATGAACACCTGTATAAATGGGATTACTAGTGTGATTAATATAAACATAACCTTGCTTAATTCAAGTAATACTATTAATATTAAGAGTGTAAGATGATCAAAGGTATAAGCATGTTCATACATTAGTAATAGTTATGATATCGAATAGGCATATTTAGGTCCTTGCAAGGAATTTTCTGGAAATTCAAAGCCATTTGGGAGCAGTTCGTGGTTCCTTGAAACTGACTTGCCCAGAAAACGTGGTTGCCTATTTTCTAAATTTAGAAATTAGTTTTAACAGATCAGGAACTTGGGGATTTGGTTCTATCCTTCCCCACTGGAATTTTCATGTATAAATAGAGCCCCATAGGGCTAAGAAGTAAGGTAATTTTGCTCCACGTTTTTCATAATAAAGCTCTGCTCAGTTCTATCCCAAATTTGTTTTTTTCTCATGCGTTGATTTCCTAATTTGGTAGAAGTGACCTTTGCTCCTGAGAGGGCCCCTCAAAAGTGGAAGGTTTTGTTGTGTGTTTACATTTTCGTTCATGTCTCCTTCAGCTAAGTGTTGTACTCTATTTCTATTGTATACAAACGTCTCTTTATTTTGTGTATGTTTTTAACATATCACTGTATAAACATTTTCCAATTCCATTTCCATACTATGCTCTGTTCCTTTTACATATGCTTATAAAGTTGCTATGTTACGATTTTGTCTATGTGTTTCCCTTTCACCTGTGCATATACATTATATGAGATCATCGTGTTTCGTTTGTAAGAAGAGATCTTGTCTAGTGTAGGTAGATTAAATTAATTTTGTGCAATAGTAGTTAGTTGATTTTCATAGCTAGTGGCTTGTTGAATTCCATAGATAGCATGTTGTTACTGTAAGTTTTATTAATTTTACTTATGTTTCATCCCATTTAAATTTTGTAAGTACAAAAAATAGAAATAAATTTCTAATTAAACTCAAGCAACAACAATCTCATTCATATTTAAGATGCAGTAGTTTCAAGTCCTTTTTATGGTTTTATTGTGAAATAACATAAGCTAGTTTCGTGTAGATTTTCTTCTCAAATGTAGAGTAGTTTTGTATTGTCATTTTATGTTTGACTAAAATGGCTTAGTTTACAGATGAGATGAGTTTGTTTTAGAAGTAGGGTAGTAGTATTTTCCTTTCTAATATACACTTTTTTGCAAGTTAAGATTTGTTTCCAGTCATTGTAGAAATAGAGTAGTTCGAGTTGTTGTTTCATGCCTAGTTTATAAGTATGTTTATAAACTCCGAGTTTAGCATACTTTTTATCTTGATAGATAGCAGTGAATCTTTTGATAGGGTAGGATTAGAATTTTAATTGGTATAACATTGGTCTTTCATAGCATGCCATGTTTTAATTATGAAACAGTCAATAGAAATAGAATGACTTCTTATCAGTGGAGTTGGAATTGTTAAATAGTAGTTCATTTAGATTGATATCTTTTATAGCTGTGTTCATTTACAATTCTAGATAGTATAACTAGGTTTTCACTTTAGTAAATAGATGTCATTTGCTTAATGGACAAATAATAAATGTAGCAATAGTTCGCAATGTTTAAGTTCTCTTGCAATTGGTTCATTTTCAGCTTTCACGTCATTCTTAAGATAGATTTACTCCCTTTATGCATTTCTATAACATTTTCAAGTAGGATATAGATTTCAGAGTAGTATTCCATTTTTAGTTTAGAATCGGTTTGATTTACATTTGATACGTATGTGTGATTTAATTCCAAGTATAAGAATGCAATGTCATTTTAGGTCTGTTTGACAAGTTGTTGATGTTGGAATTTATTTGTTTGGTTTCGATATTAAGAATGCAGTGCCAATTGTAGGTCTGTTTAATAGGTTAATTGATAGTTCAGAATCCTTACTCAATTCCTTTCAGTTGATCTCTTGAATTGTTGCACTTATGATTTTTAGGTTTTAATTTTCAATTGACCATCGACAGATAGATTAGGGATCTAACTCGTGAGATATGATCACCTGATAATGGGTTTCTTTCCTAGGTGCTAAGTTGTGCCAATTTGTTTATTTTTCTTTTTACCAGCTTTAGGTTAGATTAACCGAGAATAATCTAGACTTTAGTTCTGCACATATAGTGTTTGCATCTTACAAGCTACCTTCCCGGGTTGACAATTTAAGTTGGAATTAATTAGCATATATTTTCACCAAAATTTTGGCGTCGTTGTTGGGGAGGTGCTAAAGGGGTTGGAGTTTAGGTAGATAGGGGTAGCTAGGCTGCTTTTACATTAAACATAAAGGGGGAGGGGAAATGATAAGATGTAAAGATGACTTCACTACGGAATTTCCGCAGTGTAACAGCCTGATGCATCCACTTTAGTGGGTCACCCCAAAGCCTTGTTGTTCCTTTTTGCAAGTGTGTTTTACTTTCTTCAATCTTATTTTTGCAATTGTGTTTCGCAAAGTGTGCTTATTTTCTCATAGGTATCCTTAATTTTTGCAATTTTTACTTTTCACAAAAGAGTGTTTACTTTTTTAGTTATTTACCTTAGGTGCATTTTTCTTTCACAAAACGTAGATAGTTTACTCTCTCATAGTTAAGTGTACTTTTCTTTCTGCAAACATAGATATTTTACTTTTCCATAGTTTAATTCCATGTATGTGTGCCTTTATTCTGCAAATTTAGGTAGTTTACTTTCCTGCAAATTACTCTTATGCAAGTGTGTTATCTCTTCAGCAAACTTAGGTGTGTTTACTTTCTGCTAAGTGTGTTTATTTTCTACAAAGTTTGAGTGTGTTTTTTTAGAATGTTTATTTTCTACAAAATTTCATTGTGTTTCTTACATCAAGTGTTGCATTCAGATTTGTTACATTCGATTCATTGTTTTTGTAGGTTTGTTTACGTTTGTTATAAGGTCTTTTATTTTCAAAGTGTGTGATATGTTTTGTAATTAGATTCTAAAGAAAAGAAAAAATAAAAATAAAAATAAAAACAAATTTTTGGGTGCAGTAGGAACCCCAACCACTAATCCTTGTGTGAAGCAGGACCTACTGACCAAGACATGGATTCAACGGTGCTTATCAGCATGAGGGAAATCTCTTAATCCTAGCAGCAGCTAAGATCTCAATTTCTTCTTCTCAAGAAGAACATATCTTGACATAAGTCAAGAATTTATCTACCTCTCCAGAAATAGTAGAAGAACCACAGCCTCATGAGCTACAAACCAACTCTCCTTTACAATCTACTAAGTAAACCAGAAACTTGGAGACTATATTTGATGGAGAGAGACCTGAAATTGAAGAGTTCTCCACATATCTATCGACAGACCCTTCAAAGCAATTGAACATTTAGAAGAAGAGGACATGCATGGCTTGAAAAAGGAAGGTGACTATCAAGATTACATCGAGCACTGGCTCAAAAAGGTAACGTGGTCACAATATTGTTCCTTCCTTTGACACCTTCTGATGTAGAAACAAGTAAGTTGGTTGGTATTCCACATTCAGGTAATCACTACAATAACCTTTGCATATGTGGATAAAGGTATATTTTCTATGTTGCTTCGCACTTGGTTACATTGGAAGAGCTCCTATACTTGAATAAAAATGTTTTATTTCTTCTTAGGATAGGAAAATATGTATATAAATAAAACATTGCATGTTTAGCTTAAAGATTTATGCAACTTCATTTTTTTTGTTTTATTTTTTAATAAAAGAACTAAGAAGACGATAATGTTAATAACTAAACCAAAACAATTTTACATCATTAATTATTTTCATACATGCATATTTTTACCATAATTGTTGCTTAATACTAAATTTAGATATCATGAGGATTTACCATAGGTTTAAGGTCTATTTAAAAACCTAGACGTCACTCTACATCCTAGCTTCATTATCAAAGACTGTTATTTAAAGCATTTGTATCACAAAGTAGCATAAGGGTGAATGAAATTCCTAGTTTGTTGGGGAACACTATTATAATTCTATATGAAAGAAGACGAATTTAGGAACTATATACACCGTTCATTCATTATCTTATGGCTCCATCCACTTCACATTAATAAGCTCATTCATTTATGTCTTCGATATAGTTAGCTCACTTGCAGTATCCAATACATTGGGAGAAATATAATTATTTGTTTCAATAAAGTTTTTAATAAATTATCCTCTAACCCATATACCATCCCATCCTATAGCACGGTTTTCAGAGTTGCTCCCCCATCCATTCGCTCATAGGCAATCTATTGCCGAAAATATATAGGGGTTGGAAAACTGGGACATGAGCCTCTGATGCAAAAGGGGTTTAAGAGGTTAACCTGCTGGAGTACTGAATAGGCTTGATGGAAGCGGGTACTGACCTGTGGTATGACCAGGTAAACCCGACGAGGTACTGAACAGGCCTGACTAAAAAAGGGGAATATGCCCAGAGAGGATAATTTGTGCAAATTATATGGTTTTGTTATACCTCGATGTATGGTGTTGTTTGTGAGTTTATCTAGAAATGAGTATATATGATTGAGTTATGGTAAATGAACCTCATATATCTGCCATTTGAGAATGTTTGTAAGTTTCACCTAGGACCCTATCGTCTGATTCATGCTATACCTAGGATGTCACTATCCTAGAAGTGGGACCCATAAGCCCAAGATCCTAGTGAACTCAGATGCAAACTTTGATCATATTACTTGAATAACAATAAGACTTTGAGAAGTAGCAAGGATTACTAGTTTCCTATACGCTTTATAGACTATCTACACCCTCATGTTTTTCTATTTCGGGAGACATAAAGAAAATCCCTATCATAGCTCATATGTGGTCTTCGTGAGCATAAACTGATGAATTTGCATCTGCCTTAGTCTAATATCACCTGCTAAGTGTTGTTGATCAAGAGTGTTAACATAAGAGAACACAACCCAGTCTTAATTCATCCATGGCACGAGGTTGTGCCATACCTTTGGTCTGGGGGAGGGAGAAGAGAGTCTCAGTTTATATAAGCATGAACTATTACTAGTTGGCGGAATTGTATGTATTAAGAAATATTAGTTGTTTTGGTCTACTCATAACATAACATTAATTTTTTTTTTATGTAGTAAGTTCTAGTTTTTATATGTTGTAAT
The DNA here is from genome assembly GCA_001517045.1 of Pseudotsuga menziesii. Classification (NCBI taxonomy): domain Eukaryota; kingdom Viridiplantae; phylum Streptophyta; class Pinopsida; order Pinales; family Pinaceae; genus Pseudotsuga; species Pseudotsuga menziesii. The sequence goes on along the minus strand of LPNX010238804.1, from coordinate 86,486 downwards.
AAAGTTGGCTTCATTTTGCTGAAATATTGCCTATAAACTATTTGATGATCAAACAGAGTCTTTGAATAAATGAAATACCACTTCCAATTCATTCATGGCACGAGGACGTGCCATACCTTTGGTATGGGGGAGTGTTGGGCTCCAGAATTGTCTTTTATAATGATGTTATTTACATTAATTTCTCGTCCTATCTACCATAATTTAGTACATCTATGTTTAATAAGGTTATCTTTACTTTATTTTATTAATGAAAACTCTTAAACGCAAAGAGAACCTAATCTACTTATTTTTGATGTATTATGGTCCATACAACCTTCATTCTGGTACCCTATTCAGTACCTCTTTCGGTCCTAACTTCTGCACTGGGTTTGATTGCATGTTTTTTATTGGTTTGGCTTACTTTGTTAATGAACTTATCTACCATTTTCCTTTGGCTCTCGCGGATTTCGTATACTTGCATATATAAATCAAAGTCATGAATTAATGCTGAAGTTTTGGATCTAAAATAGTTAAAAAGGTGAAACATTAAAATAAATATTATTTCTCTTTTTATTAAAAATCTTTTTTTTATTAAAAATCTTTTTTTTATTGAAAATCTTATTAATCATGAAAAGGGTAAAAATTTAATTATTTAAATTAAAATTCTGGCAAACGTTTAAAATCAATTGTTTAAAGTCTAAATTCAATCACTATATATATTTGTGACATATGATAACATAAGAGAATATTATAAAGCTTTTCTATGTAAAACAAAATCTTTGTTGCGCCATATGGTAACAGAAGACAGAGGAAATGTGATGTGGATTTTTCATTTGATAAGTTTGTTTGTTGTTTAACGCATGGTGTAATGCATAACATATCACGTTGTACATATATATTGTGCAAATGTTATTTCATACTTTGTTTTTGTTTTTAACTAATGCATTTTTTATATATTGCCCAGGTCTTGAGCATTAACGCATGAACCATGTGGATGGAAAGGTAGAAAATCACGTAATGCAACCAATAGAACTAAACCGACAACCCAACCACAGTTTGAATCCAGCAAACCCAACCGAAAATCAACTCAAGCAACAACCCATCATCAATTACGGTCAGCTTTCGGATTTATGAACTAATTTTTGTTACAGGTCATTCGGACGCCCATTTGGATGCCCATTCGAACTGCCATTCACATTAAAGATCATCCATTATCATAATTCCACTTCACCAATCCAAATTCCGCCACTTGGAGGAGTCATATATATGCTTCTGTATGGTGAGGAATCTATCGGATCTCACCCAGTATCGTTCAGATGTGAGCAGCTTGCAATTCATAGTTTCTGCCAAAAACATGTTTTTAACAGACAACAAAATTTGGGTTGGATTTGCGGGTAAACAGAGGCAAAATTTAAAATTCTGACACCTGGGTTTTGTGAAGAATAGTCCTATTTAGGTCCTCATGAGGAATTTTGTGGAAATTCAAATCCATTTGGGAGCAATTCATGGTTCCTTGAAACTAACTTACCTAGAAAACATGGTTGGCCATTTTTTAAATTTAGAAATTAGTTTTAACAAATCAGGAACTTGGGGATTTGGTTCTATCCTTCCCCACTAGAATTTTCATGTATAAATAGAGCCCCATAAGGATGAGAAGTAAGGTAATTTTTCTCCACATTTTTCATAATAAATCTCTGCTCAGTTCTGTCCCAAATTCGTTTTTTTCTCATGCGTTGATTTCCTGATTCATAGAGGTCACCTCTACTCTTGAGAGGGCCCCTCGGAAGTGGAAGGTTTTGTTGTGTGTTTACATTTGTGTTCCCATATCCTTCAGCTATGTTTTGTGCTCTATTTCTATTGTATACAAACGTGTCTTTATTTCATGCATGTTTTTAACATATCACTATATAAACTTTTTCCAATTCCATTTCCATACTATGCTCTGTTCCTTTTACATATGCTTATAACGTTGCTCTATTACGATTTTTTCTATGAATTTCCCTTTCACTTGTGTGTATACATTATATGAGCTCATCGTGTTTCGTTTGTAAGAAGAGATCTCGACTAGTGTAAGTAGATTAAATTAATTTTGTGCAAAAATAGTAAGTTGATTTTCACATCTAGTGGCTTGCTGAATTCCATAGATATCATGTTGTTACTGTTGGTTGTGGAGCCTAATCTTCTAGATCTAGAGATATTATTCAGTTGTGATTGTAACGTAGGAGTACTGTACACTCATTCCCCTTGCCTTGGGGTTCAGGGCAACACCTTGAAAAAGAGGGTTTGGGGGTAGTGCCCTTGAGACACGGGGGTTTGAGGGCAGCGCCTTTGAGACAGGGGGGTTCGGGGGCGGAGCCCCGGCGAGAAAAAAATTTTGGGATGTGTGTTGGCCAACAGTATTGCGAACCCATGCTATTGGGTTAACCCTAGAATTTTCCCATTGTATTTCCCCTATAAAAGAAAGCATTGTAAAACGACTAAGGATGGTATTGTATTGTATTGGAAGAGAGACTATGAGAGAATGAAGAGGAAGTGCAACGGTTTTGTTGCAGGGTGTATCCCTTCATCTTTCTGGACTGTAATAAAAGGACTGGCAATTTCTTTGTGGACATAGCCCATCGTTTGGGTGAACCACATTATATCTATGTCTCTCTGTAATGTTTTAATGTGTTTTGCATCTTGTTTATTGCTTTAACTGTATATTTCTTATTGCTCTGCGGTCCTGTTTTCTAACAATTGGTATCATAACCAAAAGGTCTATTTGGTTGGTAAACTCACAGGAAAGAAGGGTTCCTGGTTCAAGTGGGAGCAATGGTGAAAGAAGGAAAGTTTAGGGTCATGAAATTTAACGGCCAAAACTATTAGTTATGGAAGATGCAAATGGAGGACTATCTGTACCAGAAGGATCTGTACCTATCGTTGGGCAGAAAAGCAAAATAGTTGAGGGCTATGAAGGATGAAGAATGGGAGGTTCTTGACAGAAAGGCACTGGGAACAATACGGCTATGCCTGGCTTCATCAGTGGCCTTCAATATTTCGAAAGAAAAAACAACAGAGGGTGTGATGAGCACATTGAGTAAGCTCTACGAAAAACCCTCGGCTTCTAACAAGGTTTTTTTAATGAAGCGTTTATTTAATATGAAGATGTCGGAAGGTGGATCTATTGCTGACCATTTAAATGATTTTAATACACTTACCAGTCAGTTAAGTTCTGTAAAAGTGAACTTTGATGATGAGGTTAGGGCTCTTCTAATCTTGTGTTCATTGCCAAAAAGCTGGAATAGCTTGGTCATGGCTGTAAGTAACTCTGACCCTAGTTCAAACACTCTTAATTTTGATGATGTTGTTGGTGTTATTCTTAGCGAGGAAATGTGAAGAAAAAGCACAAGTGAGGCATCAGGTAATTCGTTGACCATGGAGAGTAGAGGGAGACAAAACGAGAGAGGAAGGAGCCCAGGAAATCGCGACAAGTCTAAAAAGGGAAGATCCAAGACCAGATTCAGAAAAATAGAGTGATGGAACTGTGGTAAGAAAGGACATCTGAAGAAAGACTACAGAGCTCCAAAGAAAAAAGGAGATAGACAACAAGAGACTACTCAGGAAGCGAATGTAGCAGGTGATGTGTTACAAGATGCTTTGATTCTTGCATTAGATAATACTAGTGATTACTGGGTAGTAGATTCAAGGGCTTCATGTCATGCTACACCCCATAGGAAATTATTTCATGATTATGTTCAAGGTGATTTTGGGCATGTGCTATTGGGGGATGATGAACCATGTAAAATTGTTGGAAAGGGTAAGGTACAGATTAAGTTAAATAATGGAAGTGAATGGCTACTAAAGGATGTAAGGCACATTCCTGCTATGAAAAGAAATTTGATCTCAACGGGGCAGTTGGGAGATAGCAGTTGTTTGTCTATGTTTGGAGAAACGTGGTGGAAGATCACTAAAGGATCAATGGTAATTGCAAAAGGAGATAGGATAGGCACGTTATATTTATGTCCTCATAATACTAATTATTCTATCTCTGTAGCTTCCACAGAAACAGGTGCGGTGTTGTGGCATCATAGGCTTGGCCACATGAGTGAGAAGGGGATGCAGATTCTCCACTCAAGGAAACTGCTTCCTAATCTGAAGCAGGTAAGTTTGGAATTCTGTGAGAACTATGTTTATGGAAAACATAAGAGAGTTAGATTTCTCAGGGTTGGGAAACAAAAGAAGAGTGAAAAGTTAGAGCTTGTTCATACAGATGTATGGGAACCAGCTCAGGTACAATCTCTTGGTGGCTCTCGTTATTATGTTACTTTTATTGATGATGCAACTAGAAAAACTTAGGTTTATTGCATTAGACAAAAATCTGATGTGTTTGATACTTTTAAGAAGTGGAAAGCTTTGGCTGAGAATGAGACAGGAAAAAGGTTAAAATGTCTTAGATCTGATAATGGAGGTGAGTACTACAACAAGGAGTTTGACAGTTACTGTTCACACAATGGGATTCGCAGAGAGAATACAGTCCCTGGAACACCCCAAGAAAATGGTGTGTCAGAAAGGATGAACAGAATGATCATGGAGCGTGCAAGGTGTATGAGATTGCATGTAGGGTTTCCCTTACAGTTTTGGGTTGATGCTGTAAACACTGATGTTTATTTAATAAACAGAGGGCCTTTAAGCGCTTTGGATGGTGGCATTCCAGAGGAGGCATGGACAGGTAAACAGGTAAAATACTCATTTCTAAGAACTTTTGGTTGTGAAGCATTTGTCCATATTGATAAACATGATAGAGCAAAGCTTGAGGCTAAATCTAAGAAATGTACCTTTATTGGATACGGGGTTGATTATTTTGGTTATCGCTTATGGAATCTTAAAAATTGCAAAATAATTAGGAGTAGAGATGTAGTATTCAATGAAAAGGTCATGTACAAAGATCAGTTGCAGGGAAAGAAAGAAGAAAATGAAAACACAGAGTACACAGTGCTTGATGAAATCAAAGAAAATGAAGTTCCAAAAGCACCAGAAAAATCAAGAGCAGCAGCAGGTACCTGAAACTCCTGCAACTGTAAGAAAGTGTACCAGGTTAAGTAGACCCCATGAACGATTCTCTCCTTCGCTGTATTATTTATTGATGACTAATTCTGGTGAACTAGAATGTTTTGAAGAAGCAATGCAGGTAGAAACTAGAAAGAAGTGGGAGCAAGGCATGGATGAGGAGATGGACTCATTGGTAAGAAACCAGACTTGGGATCTAGTTAAGTTGCCTGCAGAAAAAAGGGCATTGCAGAATAAATGGGTTTACAGGTTGAAGGAAGAAGATGGAGGAAAGAAGCGGTACAAGGCTAGACTTGTTGTAAAGGGGTTTGCATAAAAGAAAGGTATAGACTTTGATGAAATATTTTCTCCTGTTGTTAAAATGACTTCAATTAGAACTATTTTAAGTTTAGTGGTGGTAGAAGATTTGCATCTTGAATAGTTAGATGTAAAAACAGCCTTTCTCCATGGGGATTTGGAAGAAGAGATTTATATGCAGCAGCCACAAGGGTATGAGGTCAAAGGGAAGGAGAATTTGGTTTGCAGGTTGAAGAAGAGCTTGTATGGCCTGAAGCAAGCTCCAAGGCATTGGTATTTAAAATTTGATAAGTTTATGATAGAACAAGGTTATGATAGAAGTCATTCTAACCACTGTGTTTATTTCAAAAGGCTAGATAACGAAAGATATATTATCTTGTTATTGTATGTGGATGACATGCTTGTTGCAGGGTCTAACACGCAGGATATAAATGTGCTCAAAAGAAAACTAGCTAAATCATTTATGATGAAGGATTTGGGTGCTGCAAAGCAAATCCTTGGTATGAGAATAACAAGAGACAGGAAAAATCGCAAATTGACGTTGTCTCAAGCTGAGTACATAGAAAAGGTGTTGCAAAGGTTTAGAATGCAGAATGCAAAACTAGTCAGTACACCTTTGGCCAGCCATTTCAAACTAAGCAAGGATATGTGTCTAGAGACACAGGAAGAGATAGATTACATGTCCAAGATTCCCTATTCATCAGCAGTTGGGAGCTTGATGTATGCCATGGTGTGCACAAGACTAGATATTGCACATGCAGTGGGAGTTGTGAGCAAGTATATGAATAATCCAGGTAAAGAGCATTGGAAAGTAGTATAGTGGATTCTCAGGTATTTGAGAGGTACCACTTCTCATGCATTATGTTTTGGAGGTTCAGACACTGTTCTACAGGGATATGTTGATGCAGATATGGCTGGTGATAAAGACAGCAGGAAGAGCACCATAGGGTATGTGTTTACTGTAGGTGGAAGAGCAATAAGTTGGATTTCAAAACTGCAATAGGTTGTTGCACTTTCAACAATGGAAGCAGAGTATGTTGCTACTACAGAGGCTAGTAAGGAGGTGATTTGGTTGCAGAGGTTCATGGAAGAATTGGGTAAGAAGCAGGAGAATAGTAGGTTGTATAGTGATAGCCAAAGTGCCATTCATCTTGCAAAGAACTCAGCCTTTCATTCAAGGACTAAACATATACAACTCAAGTACCACTCCATAAGATTTGTTCTAGATGAAGAACAGTTAAAACTGGAAAAGATTCACACTAGCCAAAATCCTGCAGACATGTTGACAAAGGGAGTAACCAAAGAGAAACTGAGTTCCTGCTCGGTTTCTGTTGTCCTTCAAGCATGAAGGTGAAAATAAGAAATTTGCCAAGTCCAAGGTCCAGAGCATAGTCTAGCAAGTGCAGTAGCGGTGGAGTTGTTGTGATCAGTCTCCAAGTGGGATATTGTTGGTTGTGGAGCCTAATCTTCCAAATCCAGAGATATTATTCAATTGTGATTGTAACCCAGGAGTACTGTACACTCATTCCCCCTGCCTTGGGGTTCGGGGCAATGCCCCGAAAAATGGGGTTCGGGGGCAACGCCCGCGGGACAGGGGGGTTCAGGGGCAGTGCCCCCGAGACAATGGGGGTTCTGGGGCAGAGCCTCTGAGAAAAAAAAATTGGGATGTGTGTTGGTCAACAATATTGCGGACCCATGATATTGGGTTAACCCTAGAATTTTCCCATTGTATTTCCCCTATAAAAGAAAGCATTGTAAAACGACTGAGGATGGTATTGTATTGTATTGGAAGAGAGACTGTGAGAGCGTGAAGAAGAAGTGTAGTGGTTTTGTTGCAGGGTGTATCCCTTCATCTTTCTGGACTGTAATAAAAGGACTGGCAAATTCTTTGTGGACGTAGCCCATCGTTTGGGTGAACCACGTTATATCTGTGTCTCTCTGTAATGTTTTAATGTGTTTTGCATCTTGTTTATTGCTTTAATTGTATATCTGTTATTGCTCTGTGGTCCTGTTTTCTAACAGTTACTGTAAGTTTTATTAATTTTACTTATGTTTCATCCCATTTAAATCCTGTAAGTGTAGAAAATATAAATAAATTTCTAATTCAACTCAAGCAAGAACTGTCTCATTCATATTTAAGATGCAGTAGTTTCAAGTCCTTTTATGGTTTTATTGTGAAATAACATAAGCTAGTTTCATGTAGATTTTCTTCTCAAATGTAGAGTAGTTTTGTATTGTCATTTTATGTTTGATTAAAATGGCTTAGTTTATAGATGAGATGAGTTTGCTATAGAAGTAGTGTAGTAGTATTTTGCTTTCTAAAATAAATTTGTTTGCAAGTTAAGATTTGTTTCCAGTCATTATAGAAATAGAGCAGTTCGAGTTGTTGTTTCATGCCTAGTTTATAAATATGTTTATAAACTGTGAGTTCGGAATATTTTTTGTCTTGATTGATGGGTTGAAGCTTTTGATAGGGTAGGATTAGAAGTTTGATAGGTATAACATTGGTATTTCATAACATTGCATGTTTTAATTATGAAACAGTCAATAGAAATAGAATGACTCGAAGTGCATTCTTTTGGTTTCTTATCAGTAGAGTTGGAATTGTTAAATAGTATTTCATTTAGATTGATATCTTTTATAGCTTTGTTAATTTACAATTCTAGATAGTATAACTAGGCTTTCACTTTAGTAAATAGATGTCATTTGCTTAATGGACAAATAATAAATGTAGTAATAGTTCGCAATGTTTAAGTTCTCTTGCAATTGGTTCATTTTCATTTTTCACGTCATTCTTAAGATAGATTTACTCCCTTTATGCATTTTTCTAACATTTTCAATTAAGATATAGATTTCAGAGTAGTATTCCATTTTTAGTTTAGAATCAATTTTATTTACATTTGATAGGTATGTGTGATTTAATTCCAAGTATAAGAATGCAATGTCGTTTTTAGGTCTGTTTGACAAGTTTTTTATGTTGGAACTTATTTGTTTGGTTTCGATATTAAGAATGCAGTGCCAATTGTAGGTTTGTTTAATAAGTTGATTGATAGTTCAGAATCCTTACTCAACTCCTTTCAGTTGATCTCTTGAATTGTCGCACTTATGATTTCTAGGTTTTAACTTTCAGTTGACCATCGATGGATAGATTAAGGATCTAACTTGTGAGATATGATCACCCTGTAACGGGTTTCTTTCCTAGGGGCTAAGTTGTGCCAATTTGTTTATTTTTCTTTTTACCAGCTTTAGGTCAGATTAGGCGAGAATAATCCAGACTTTAATTCTGCACATATAGTGTTTGCATCTCACAAGCTACCTTCCCAGGTTGACAATTTATGTTGGATATAATTAGCATATATTTTCACCAACAAAATTCTTTTAGGAGTGAGAGGCAAAGAGATTGGATTTTGAGAGTGAAAGGCTTGTAGAGTTTGAGAATGAAAGGATTATAAATACATTAATACAAATGTGTTTTTCCTCCCATAAATAATGTGTAATGTTATTCATGATGTTTATTGTTTTCTACTTTATCATTAGCATAGATTCGTTAAATTATCTTGTTGCATTTATTCTTGTATCTTGTCCTTTGTATCTTTTACATGTCTCTCTTTTTCACAATTGGATCGCAGAAGCATTGAGAAGGAAAGGATCATCTTCAAGAAGAGGTATAAAAGCTTCACATTCAAGTAATTTGATAATCTAGGGAAAGGTTGCATTATTGTACCGTTTTGTTCTAGATATAAACCATTTAGACTAGGGAAACGGTTCTTGTCCGCACTAACCAAATTTTTTCACTAAGATCAGGTTCAAATCTCTAGCCAAAATCAAAGAATCATATAAAAGTAAACCCTCCTATGAAACAAGCTCCTAGAAGGACTTAAGCCATGATACCTGCAACCATTGAGAAAGATTTCAAATTAGCTACTAATGGATTCCATGCCACAAGGATTCCACTAGATAAACCACAAGAGTCCAAAGCACACACATGCCAAGAAGGCTTCAACTTCAAGAAATAATTGCGCACATTTATGGATGAGGTCATATTATCCTACATAAGTATAATTTTTTGTCAAACAATCTCAAACAATCTCTTTAACATAGTATTTTTATGGCCACTAGGCTAGCCCTCTGACATTTAAAGACAAAATATTCATTGAATAACCCCTTCTAGGAATGCATCATCTCTAAGATCCTGATTAACAGAAGAAATATGGGGTTGAGAAACCCTTGACAAACACTTTTCAAAAAAGAGAAGAAACCCTTGGATTTAAACATTTTGAACCTTCTTCACCAGAATCCACCTTGTTCGAAACAAAACCATTTCCTTTCTTTCCTTTTTTGAGTTTTCTTATAGATACATTCCCATTAAAGATAGAGGAAATGGGGATTATATTCGGATTATCAACATCCGTCGAGGAATAAGTAGGAAAAGGATTCAATATTTTTTCTAAAAATGTCTAATTTATCCCTGATTCTAAAATGGGAGAGTCAAATAAAGAAATCCCAAGAGAAACAACTTTTTTACAAGATAAAGGTCTGAGGGTAAAAAACTAGGATCAGGGGAGCCTTCCAATAAAGGTTTTGAAGGCTTAAGAGAAACGTCAAAAGAGATATGACCAAAATTAGAAGGTTTCAAGCTAATGTGGTCAGAGAATGAAACTTCATGGTTTATGAATCTCGAGTCAGGGCTTTCCAATACCTTAGTTTAGGAGTCCAAATTCAATTCCCCAACAACCAAGCTTTCCATTAAAGGAAATGAACCTGGATCTTCTAAAGAAACATTCCTTCCTGAAACTGACAGAGATTTTAAAATCTCATCAACGAAAAAAAAAATTAAGAGAACAAGTATACAGTTTGCGAACTTACCCATAAAGTATGAAGTTGAGCCAAGGTCCAAAGGAATAGGAATGAAATCCCAGCATCGATTTCATCCAAACCCTCCTCTACATGGACCTACTCTCCAACCGAATTCATAGAACCAAAAGGTAAATTAGGACATTAAGCCCTCGCATGGCCAATCTCACACCACTTATTACATTAGAAAGGAATTCTCCAGTAGACCAATATCTAGAAAAAAAATCCACCATCCTAGATAATATCCAACTCTTTCGGTAGTCCACCTTCATGATCAATCTTGACTAACATCCAAGGCAATTTCCTATCAAAACCCAACAATTGTTCCTCCTCTATCAGAATGAAAAGACCAATTGAATTTGATGCCGCCATGAAACCCTTTAAACTCCAACAATGAAGAGCAAAACCCGAGAGCAACACCCACAAATTCCTTCTTGACATTTTCTCCTTCCAAGGGTCAAAGCTCACATGCCATCAAGATAATACTAGAGATCCCATGTCCAGGACCCATGGCCTATCCTCAATCTCACATCTATAATCCTCTGAGAAAAATTTAAATACAAACCAACCATTAACTAGCATAAGAACTCTAGGCATATTTTCAATAAACGGTTTCTATTTTACGTGAATCCATCTCAAAATCTCCTCTCTCAATAACCAATTGAACTCAAACCTTCCCACCAGAGCACATTGAGCTAAATCCAACAAAAAATACATTGTTATATCCTTCCCCAACACACACAGAGACCTTCCTTTCTTCGCTTTTTCAAAATGTAGCTTTCTCTTCAACTTGGATGTTGTAAAAGCCCCACTAGAACGACCAAAATGTTGCATATCCTAGGTAACCCCAATCTTCCCATCCTATTTCTGAAGTTCCTCGAATTGATAAACTTCTATCAACTTCGTAGGTAAAGAAACCTCACTGCCTTCCTTCCTCAAAGATTCAATGCAGGGATAAAACATAATGTTTTGGAAGGGGTTTATCTTAACGCCAGAACCCAAAAAGCCCTTGGACAGAAAACCAAAGGAAAACTTTTTCGATCTATCTTTTCCCTCCATGCGTGATGATGGCGATGTGACAAGAGTTACACTAGTTGATCCACTTGTCCTCAATGAAATTTTGGCCCCTCTTGTCACACATGTGACTAAAGATGAAATACCCACTGTGCTAACATGTACTAAAGGCCAAAAAACAAGTATAAAAAAAAAATCCCATTTTTTAGAATCTGGTTGGTACTACATCCACCATAAGGAAAGGCTGGACTCCAAACACATCATTTTTATCCCTCGACCAAGTTAGATAGGGTTTTTAGAGAAAAAGATTAGGGTTTTTAGAGCTATCATCACACGATCAACATGGCTGATAAAAAATGGAACTGCTCTGGCTCACTCTCCCCTCACCCTAGCCCAAAAATCCATTCATATATATATGACATTATGTGCCAACTTTTGAACATTTTTATTTTAAATGGTTTAACAACTCTTACCATTATTAAAACAAATTCTACAAACCAAATGCATTTATGTCCCGTCACAAGGTTTCAACTAATCAAAAATTAATTTCGATAATTTAAAAGATCTAAAATTAAATTATGTTTTCATAAAAAAACCTCAAATTAATATATATTTGGCAAAACATTAAGTAAATTTCACAAAACGAACAAGTGATGGTAATTTTATTGATTTATGGTAGATCGCTCATGTAAAACTTCATGTCCTTGCTATTTGACAACACCAAGTGTTGAGGGGATTGGAAATCTATTCTTCATCAAATATATAGACTAAGTGGGGGAATTCATTAAGCATGAGTATGCTAAAGCCAAAAGGAGATAGCTATATTAAATTTTATAAAATATGTGATATGTTAATATATCGTGATGATAAGGCCAATGAATTTGGGTGTATCGAAACTTAAAAAGATAAAAAGTTAGTTTTTTTTTTAATTAAAAAAAAAATGTAAAAACAAATTTTATTAATTAAATATAGAATTTATTAAAATTCTACATTTATCACCCAAACTATATCTTTATAGATTTTCTAACGTCATTTTTAATGTATTCATTTTATTATATATATATATATATATATATATATATATATATATATATTTTGTATATTTACATTTTTCTTACAATATATTATATATTTAATATATTTACATTTTTTTTACTAGGTTGAATATTTAAAGAGAAATCATGTTCACGTTTATGTTATCTAAATGAAGTAGAATAGTATAAGAAAGTGAGTTTTTGCGAACTAAGATGGGCTGGAATGATACTTCCGTACTGGAAAATATTGTAAACTGGCTTGGAAGAAAGGATGGCATACCCTACCTTCCATTTTTTTCATATGGAACTTATGGAAGACTAGGAACTGCTACATTTTTTAAGGGAAATTACTAGATTCTTCTCGTCTTAGTCACATCATCATGCAAAATGTATCGGCCTACAAGGTGCTTCGGATGAAGGGGGAAATAGTTAGGAACATCGGCAACCCACTTGTCATCTCCTACCCCTCTGGTTTTTTTTATGGGGCTGCTGCGGACTCTGCTAGAGGAGTTGGTATCTTTTTATTAATAAGTCAATCTCATAATTTCCATATCAAAATGGGTTGTGGTAAAAGTACAAATACTCAAGCAGAGCTTTTGGCTCTGGGGCCCTTTTATTCTTCTCCAAAGAAATTGGTATTCCTGGTTTACATATATTTGGAGATTCTTCTGTGGTTATAAATTGGGCAAAAGAAATATCTGCTCTCACTATTCTGGACTTAGAGGCTTGGTATATCAACATCAAAAAACTCTTTGCCTCCGTTTCTTTCGTTGATTACAAACATCTCTATAGGGAATATAATGAGAAGGAATACATCTTATCCAAGGAAGGGCTCATTATGGCCTCAGGCCTACTATCCTTTATAGAATTTAGTGAAGGTATAGTCATTGGGGAAGCTATTATACAACTATTTTAGAAAAGCTTTGCTCTATCTGACCTACTCTTTCCTCTTGAGTATGGCACATGATTGCTTTTGATAATTTCTGCTTGTTGAACATCACCTCTGTGTGATTGATAAAAGACTCTTCCCAGAGCCCTTCCTTGGATAATATATTTGGGTTCTCTGTATCTTCTCTAGTGACTTTGTTTTGGATAGATAATCTTTTATATTTATGTTGTGATGAGTGGATATTTATTATCCCTGTATGTTCGGTCTTCTTGACTCAAATATTGGTCTTTTGACTGCATTGACTGATAGTCCTTGCTAATGTAACTTGTTACCTTTGATTCATTTTTTAATATCAAGGAACTACTATTTTTTCGTCTAGAAAAAAGAAAGTGAGTTTTAACATAAATGAATGGCGTACATTTTGATGCATAAATTTTCTCCTATTATTTTAATGTCAAACGTTTAGTGTGTATATCATATATTTATACTTACAAATGTATGTATATAATTTTTTTTCTTATTTTGGAATTTTTATCTAATAAAAATGTTGATATATTTGTTCTTATGTCCATGAAATCTTGGAGTCATTTTGGACATTATAATCTACTTGCATGAAATTCAAAAAAAGATTGAAGTGCAATATTTGCTAAAGTATTTTTTACAAAATTTCTTCGTAAATTGGAGTGGGGGTTTTTGGCGGACACTTGTTCCCAGTTACGTCAACAAAGGTGTTTTCATAGGAGGCATTTGTGCAATGTTTTTCAAAGTTTTGATCTATAAGATATCCTCGTAATCTGGAGCAGGTGATATTGGTGGACACTTATCCTTTGTCACGTCAACGGGGTTATGTTATCATGACAAGTGTTTTATTATGGCCATTATTCTTGTGTTTTTGTTTAATGTTGCATTTCATTTTTCCTAGGTGATCGAAGGTCCAAATGAGAGAGAATGTGTTTTGATTGCTCCAAAATAAGAATAGCATGATCAGCTCTAGGATGGGGTTTAATGCTTGGTGGATAGCCTTGTTTGCAATGCATGGATTTCTAGAACTCGTGAAGTCGGGTGAGATGCGGGCATGTGTCTTGGTAATTGTATTGTCCCTGTACTACAAAGAAGACGGTTTACCTATACCGACTGGGAGCTACAAGGGGAGTTTTTTGGTGGAATGTAGTCATCGACGATTGGGTGGAGTTATTGATCCAAGGATGCTTGGTAATGCAAATTCATGTGGAATGTGCTAGTGGGTTTGCTATTTGAAGGGGCTTGGCCATTTTTTTGTGTTCTTCTCTGATGGTCTTGATTTATGTTCTCTATTGTGGGTGTTGGTGTGTTCTCTTGCAGCATCGACGAGGGTGTTCTTAGCGGTTTGCAGGCTAGAGTTGGTGTTGGGAAGATTGTTGGTGGTGAGCATTATTGCAACAATGACAAGGGTGAGGGAATTTTTTAGGTTTGTACAACATTTCTACTTTGTTTGAACCTTTTATGGTGATGTTTTTGTGTGGTTATGGTTTTGTCATGACATGGAATGCTTGGGCTTGAACCCTTGGTTTTCGACTGTGCAACGCTTGGATTTAAACCTTGTTTGTCATGTTTGGTTCTAGTTTTATAGTCTCTTTGAAACAAGATCTAGATGGTTGGATAAAAAAAATGAGTTCCTTGCTTGTCTATTAGGAAAAACAAATGTGTTTACAATGGATATAAAAAATTTCTATGTCTTTAGCATGGGGGGGCATAGGGTGTGTCTTGATTTTTCATATTGTCTTAAACTAGCGATTTGGATCTTTTTCTATCTTTCTTGCTCATTACATTGATAGTCTTCTAAAAATATCCTGACTTGCTTGTGTGTTCTCCACTGGTAGGGATTTGTGACCTAGGAAGTGCTACTGAGAGCATGAACCTGAGATCCTCTTTTCAATACTTATGCACAGCCAAGTTCAGTTTTTTTTAGAGAAATGGGAAATTTCCTTCAAGAATCAGTCTTCCTAGTTAAGGTGCAGCTGAAGATAGTACTTGTGTGCATCTGTTGTTTATTTTTTCAGTTTCTATGTTTGTCAAAATATCCTCATTGGTTTTCCTATGTTTGTTTATATTATTGTGGTGATGGAGTGTGCATTGCATAGCAAGAGTATTCTGAAACACCCGTTACTGGTTGCATATTTTTTTCTCTTGTTTTCCTCTGTTCTGGTCAAAGTTAATATATGTTTGTGTTTGGATGGGTTTCAGATACATGCCCTCATGTCCTCACTAGATGGAAGTGTTTTTTCTTCCAATTTTCCTCTGGCAAGTATTTTGGGAAGCAATTGACAAAGAAGTAAGAACATCGTGTCACACATATGATTTGTTCCATGTTTGGGCATGATGCTACTTGTTGTGAACAAAACATATACATTTTAATGACCATTCATTTTACAGGGCATGTGTATGCTCAGGCCATTGTCTAGTTCAAATATATTTCATGTGATATTCTCATGGTTCTAGATGGTTTGTTGCCATGATCGTTTGGGAATGAAATTGTATTATTTATTAGTTCTTGGGTGGTCAACATATCCCTTGAAATTGATAGCTAGCAGCATAACCTTGAAAGTTTGAAAAACACTAGCTGTGGCTTCTAAATAGAACAAAAATCCTTGTGCAAAGGTTTATGATGTGTGATCTTTGGTTTCTTTTGGTTCAATTTGTTCATAGTATTCTTTCAAACTTTGTTTTCATTCAATTTAGCACACTTTTGAAGTTTTCAAAGAAACTCTAAGAGTTGATGTAGCCAAAGGTCACGACCATGTCTATATTAGATAATAAAAAAATGAGTGTAGAAAACAATTGGACTAAATGGTAGTGTTAAGGAGTTGGTAAAGTACTAGTTTTCAAAGAAACTTTGAGAATAGAGCGTGGCAAAAAAAAGCTGAATACGGTGTTAAAATTAGTTGAGCAAAGTTCATTCATTGTGAAATAGACACACACACACACACACACACACACACACACACACATATATATATATATAGAGAGAGAGAGAGAGAGAGAATTGTGTGCATTGGAATTAGTCATATATGTAGAAATCGTGTAACGTTAGCTCAGATACTAAAATCTCTTAGACTAAAGATCCAATGTTGCTAGACAAAAATATACTTCAATTTGACACTATCCTAAAGGGGGCCTAAACTTTGAGTTAAAAGTTCCTTCCCATGTAGATTGAGGTCCTTATCACATTAGTGTTTTTGGTCTCCAAATCAGTTTCCTATAGGCTTGTTGTTGGTTGTGGAGCCTGATCTTCCTGATTCAGAGAATTTATTGTTTTAGTCGTGTTTGGATCCCAACACCTGACGAGAGGGTGTGGGGGGGATTCCCCCCCCACTATAGTCGGAAGGGGGATCCATGACCATGGTTTTGGGAAGCCCGTAGTATTTTCCCAGAGTTTTCCCTTTCTAAAAGTAAGGCATTGTAATATGGTTGTGTATTGTAATGTAGCATTGTCAAACAATCTTTGTGATTGTGTGAGAAAGAGTGTGAGGGAGTGAAGAGGGAGTGGAGTTGTTTTGTTGCAGGTTGTATACATTCATTTTTCCTAGATGGTATTATAATAAAGGATTGGAAATCTCTATGTGAACGTAGCCCATCTTGTGTGAACTACGTTATATTGGTGTCTCTCTTGTAATTTGTTTTAATATTTGCATCTTGTTTATTGTACATTGTTATTGCTTTGCGATTTTTTTTCTAATAATTGGTATCAGAGAAAAAGGTCTATTTGGCTTGTAAACTCACAAGAAATAAGGGTTCCTGGTTCAAGTGGGATCAATGGAAGAAGAAACAAAGTTTAGGGTCGATAAATTTAATGACCAAAACTCCCAATTATGGAATATGTAAAATGAAGGACTATCTGTACTAGAAGGATCTATTCGTACTATTGGGTGAAAAAAAAAACAACCAGTGAATATCAAGGACGAAGAATGGGAGTTTCTTGACAGAAAGGCATTGGGAACTATGCGGTTATCCTTGGCTTCATCGATAGCTTTCAATATTTCACAAGAAAAGAAAATGGAGGCTGTGATGAGTGCACTGGATAAGCTCTATGAAAAACCCTCGGCTTCCAACAAGGCATTTCTAATGAAATGTTTATTTAATATGAAGATGTAAGAAGATGGATCTGTTGTTGACCATTGAAATAAATTTAATACTGTTACTAATCGGCTAAGTTTTATAGGAGTGAACTTTGATGATGAGGTTAGGTCTCTTTTAATCTTGTGCTCATTTTTAGAAAGATGGAATGGCTTGGTCATGGTTGTAAGTAACTTTATCTCTGGTTCAAACACTCTTAAATTTGATGATGTTGTTGGTGTTATTATTGGCAAGGAAATGCGAAGAAAAATCACAAGTGAGACATCATGTAATGCATTGAACATCGAAAGAAGGGAAAGACAAAGGAAGAGAGGAAAGATCCCGAGTAATAACATCAAGTATAGAAATGGAAGATCTAAGTTCAGAATAGGAAAGATCGAGTGTTGGAACTGTGGTAAGAGAGGACATCTAAAGAATGATTGCAAGGCTCCAAAGAAGAAAGGAGATGGGAAGTAGGAGACTACTCAAGAAGCTAATGTAGCAGGTGATGTGTTACAAGATACTTTGATTCTTGAATTAGATAATACTAGTGATTACGGGGTAATAGATTCAGGTGATTCATGTCATGCTACAACCCATAGGAAATTCTTTCATGATCATGTTCTGGGTGATTTTGGACATGTTTTATTAGGGGATGATGAACCATGTAGAATTGTTGGAATGGGTAAGGTACGGATTAAGTTAAATCATGGAAATGAATGGATGTTAAAATATGTAAAGCATATTCCTGCTATGAAAATAAATCTGAACTCAACAAGGAAGTTGGGAGATAGAGATTGTTTGTCTACATTTGGAAAAACGTGGTGGAATATCACTAAAGGAGAACTGGTAATAGAAAAAGGAGATAGGATAGGTACGTCGTATTTATGTCATCATAATACCTATTATTCTATCTATGTACCTTCCACATAGACATGTACAACATTGTGGCATCATAGGCTTGGCCACATGAGTGAGAATAGATTCTTCACTCAAGGAAATTGCTTCCATATCTGAAGTAGGTCAGTTTGGAATTATGTGAAAATTGTGTTTATGGAAATCAAAAGAGAGTTAAATTTAATAGGGTTGGGAAACACAAGAACAATGAAAAGTTATAGCTTGTGCATACATATTTATGCGGACCGACTCAGGTACAATTTCTTGGTGGCTCTCGTTATTATGTTACTTTTATTGATGATGCAACTAGAAAAAACCTTGAGGTTATTTCATTAGACAGAAATCTGATGTGTTTCCTACTTTTAAGAAGTGGAAATTATTGGTTGAGAATGAGACAAAGAAAGATTAAAGTGTCTCATATCTGATAATGGAGGTGAATACAACAGCAAGTATCTTGATAGTTACTGTTCATACCATGGGATTCGTAGAGAGACTACAATCCTAGGAACACCGCAAGAAAATGGTGTGTTAGGAACAATGAATAGGACGATCATGGATCGTACAATGTGTATGATATTGCATGCATGGTTTCCATTAAAATTTTGGGTTGATGTTGTTGATATTGTTGTTTACTTAATAAACGGAGGGCCTTCAAGCGCTTTGGATGGTGGAATTCCAAAGGAGGCATGGATAGGTAAAAGCATGAACTACTCATTTCAGAGAAATTTTGGTTGCGAAGCATTTGTCCATATTGATAGAGAAAATAGAACAAAGCTTGAGGCTAAATCCAAGAAATGCACCTTTATTGGATACGGGGTTGATGATTTTGGTTATCGCTTATTGGATTATGAAAACCATAAAATCATTAGGAGTAGAGATGTAGTATTCAATGAAAAGGTTATGTACAAAGATCAGTTATAGGGAAAGAAAGATGAAAATAAAAACACATAATACATAGTGCTTGATGAAATCAAAGAAAATGAAGTTCCAAAGGTACCAAAAAATCAAGAACAACAAGAGGTGCCTCAAACTCCTACAAGTAAAAGAAGATTTACTAGGTTAAGTAGACCCCCTAAATGATTCTCTCATTCACTGTATTTATTGATGATTGATTCTGGTGAACATGAATGTCATGAAGAGGCAATGGAGGTGGAAACTAGAAAGAAGTGGGAACAAGGCACGAATGAGGAGATGGAATCATTGGTAAGAAAACAGAATTGGGATTTGGTTGAGTTGCTTGTAAAAGAGAATTGCAAAATAAATGGGTTTACAGGTTGAAGGAAGAAAAAGGAGGCAAGAAGCAGTATAAGGCTAGACTTGTGGTAAAGGGGTTTACACAAAAGAAAGGTATAAATTTGATGAAATATTTTCTCCTTTCTCTAAAATGACTTCAATTGGGACTATTTTAAGTCTAGGTGTGGTGGAATATTTGCATATTGAATAGTTAGATGTAAAAGTAACTTTTATCCATGGAGATTTGGAGGAAGATTTATATGTAACAACCATAGGGATATGAGGTCAAAGGGAAGGAGAATTTGGTTTGCAGGTTGAATAAAAGATTGTATGGCCTGAAACAAGCTCCAAGACAGTGGTATTTGAAATTTGATAAGTTTCTGACATAACAGGGTTATAGTAAATGTCTTGCTGACCACTGTGTTTATTTCAAGAGGCTAGATAATGGAAGGTATATTATCTTGTTATTGTATGTGGATGGCATGCTTGTTGCAGGGTCTAACATGCAAGATATAAATGTGCTCAAAATAAAACTAACTAAATCATTTGCGATGAAGGATTTGGGTGTTGCAAAGAAAATCCTTGGTATGAGAATAACAAGAGACTGGAAAAATCACAAATTTACATTGTCTCAAGGTGAGAACATAGAAAAGGTGTTAGAGAGGCTTAGAATGCAGAATGAAAAACTAGTTATTACACCTTTGTCCATCCATTTCAAACTAAGTAAGGAGATGTGTTCCAAGACACAAGAGGAGATAGAATACATGCCCAAGGTTCCCTATTCATCGACAGTTGGCAACTTGATGTATGCCATGGTGTGCACAAGACCAAATATTGCACATGAAGTGAGAGTTGTGATTAGGTATATGAACAATCCAAGTAAAGAGCATTGGAGGGCATGAAATTGGATTCTCAAGTATTTGAGAGGTACCACTTCTCATGCATTATGTTTTGGAGGTTCAGAAACTGTTCTACAGGGATATATTGATGCAGATCTGGCAAGTGATAAAGACAGCGGGAGGAGTACCACATGGTATATTTTTATTGTAGGTGGAACAACAGTAAGTTGGATTTTGAAACTACAAAAGGTTGTTTCACTTTCAACAACGGAAACATAGTATGGTGTTGCTATAGAGGATAGTAAAGAGATTATTTGGTTGCATAGGTTCATGGAGAAATTGGGTAAGAAGCAGGAGAATAGCAAGTTGTACAATGAAAACCATAGTTCCATTAATACTTAAAAGAAATCAGGATTCCATTCAAAGACTAAACATATATAGGTCAATTTCCATTTCATAATATTTTTATGTAAGATGAACTATTAAAGTTGGAAAAGCTACATACTGGCCATAATCCTACAGACTTGTTGACATAGGTAGTAACAAGAGAGAAACTGAGTTCCTACTCGGTTTACATTGGCCTTCAAATGTTAAGTTGAAGATGATAAATTTTCTAGGTCCAAGGTTAGGAGCATAGTCTAGTAAGTGTAGCAACGATGGAGTTGTTGTGATCATCCTCTAAGTAGGAGATTGT